>OZ008363.1:3579270-4179270 GCA_963931975.1 Cataclysta lemnata
GCAGGGTTAACTATTAAACACAGCAAGTGTCGTTTCTTACAGGACAGTGTACACTATCTAGGTTTTATAATAAATAAGAACGGGTTGAGACCCGATCCATCAAAAGTGGAAGCCATTTCCAAAGTACCGATACCAGAAAATGTAACGCAACTTAAAAGTTTTTTAGGTATGCTTAATTATTACGGGCGTTTTATTCCAAATTTGAGCTGCTTGCTCCAACCTTTACACTGTTTATTAAAAAAAGATGTCGGATGGAAATGGGATTCACAATGTGAAGAAGCATTTGTGGCAGCGAAGCGGTCACTTCTTAGTAAGCGTGTGCTAGCGCACTACGAGGAGGGGCGCGAAATAGTGTTGTCGGTGGACAGCAGTGCTTACGGGCTGGGTGCGGTGCTGGCGCACCGGTATGCAGACGGCGCCGAGCGGCCGGTCAGCTGCGTATCGCGCACGCTCAGCGCGCCCGAACGCAACTATAGCCAATTAGATAAGGAGGCTTTAGCTATTTTATTTGGTGTTACAAAGCACCACCAGTATCTGTTCGGTAGGCGGTTTATATTACGCACAGATCACCAGCCTCTAACACATATTTTTGGCGCTAAGGGAGGGATCCCACAAACTGCAGCCAGTCGGTTGCAAAGATGGGCGGCTCGGTTAGCCGCTTATGATTTTTCCATTGAATATGTGCGGTCTGCGGATAACGGTCCGGCGGATGCGCTATCGCGACTACCGTTACCTCGGGAGGGGCGCTCCGCTGCCACGATAGACTATGTAAATTTGGTTGAAGAGTCCCTGCCGATATATTGTAAGGATATTGCAAAGGAGACTGATCGCGATACACTGTTATGCAAAATCAAGGGTTACATAATGTTTGGTTGGCCATTAGATTCGAGATGTGATGGCGAGAAACCGTATTTAGTTAGGAAAAATGATTTGGTCATGGAGCAGGGATGTATACTTTATAAGTATAGAATTGTCGTTCCATTTGCTTTACAAAAGAAGATTCTTAATGAGTTACACGAGGGCCATTTAGGCATGAATAAAATGAAAAGTTTAGCTCGTAACTATATTTATTGGGACACACTAGATCGGGACATCGAGGATTTGTGTAGGTCATGTGCGGCGTGCCGCAGTGTTCGTGATGCGCCGCCGCGGGCGCAGCTGCATCCTTGGGAATTTCCTCTACATCCATGGCACCGCGTGCATGCCGACTTCGCCGACTGTGGTGGGGTGCGATATTTGATCATGGTGGACGCGCATTCCAAATGGATAGAGGCGGTACCTATGAGAGGCACGACTGCGGATTGTACAATTAAAGTTTTTAGAAGTATATTTGCTCGTTTTGGTTTACCATCGCAGCTCGTAACTGACAATGGCCCACCATTTTCTTCTCGCGAGTTTAAAATATATTGCGAAAAAAATTGTATAAAACATACAACATCGGCTCCTTATAGACCCCAGGGGAACGGCGCCGCTGAAAACGCTGTGAAAACAGTAAAAAAGGCTATCAAGCGGGCTTTATTCGAAGGCGAGGAGGTAAATACAGCCCTATCTATTTTCCTTTTACAATACCGCAATTGTGAACATGCAACCACAGGGATATCGCCGTCCGTGGCATTGCAGGGCCGACGGTTACGGAGCCGGCTAGACGCGTTGCGGCCGAATTTGGCAGCGACGGTGCGCGCCAAACAGGAAAGCCAGGTGGCGCGCACCGCGGGTAGCCTTCGGGGTACAGCGTTGGCGACGCGGTACTAGCTCGCGATTATTCTACGAGGGGGGAGAAGTGGGCCGTGGGTACAGTCACCAAGAAGACTGGGCCTGTCTCATATACGGTTAATGTGGGAAACGGAGTAGACTGGCGTAGGCATGTGGATCAAATGATTACGGCGAACGATCATAATAAAGATAGGTACTCATTATCGCGAGTTAGTAACGCGGCCGAAGGCGAGGGCACGATTTCTGGGCCGGAGGAACGTGAAGTCGACAAGACTGATAGTGAAGAGTCGTTCGAGGATGCGACCGGTGGTGACGACGGAGACGCTGAGAACGGACGGCAACTTGTAACGAAATCGGGCCGGTCCACACGATCGCCGACGCCACCACCGAACGCTTCCGCGCGAGCGATCCGAGCTCACAATCGTGCCCTTGTTAAGAAATAAATAGTTATTAATACAACACCAGTATAACGGCTGTTATAAGTAATTTTATGTGTAAACTTCAGAAATATTGTATGTAAACTTCATATTGAAAGCGCTTTTGGTACTATTTATGTAACTGTAAACTTAGTGAGGAGAAGTGTAAGGTAGATACATTTATAGTCAGTAAATGATTAGAGTCTAAGTTGAAGGTAGATGTAAGATTTATTTTTGTGCCTTTGTGGTCACTTCTATTAAAACAGTCTGTTGCTCACACCCGCCTTTTATTGCCGTCTCACTATCTATCAGACTTTATGGCACTAGAAATAGAGCACTGCTTACCTTCGACGATGACCACGCACGAGGTCTCGTCCGTGCCGTGCACGTTGGTGGCCACGCACGAGTACTTGCCCGAGTCCTCGGGCCGGCAGTCGATGATCTCGAGCGTGACCACGCCGTCCGAGTGCGACATCGCGTAGTCGAACTTGGACAGCTCCTTTCTGTCCTTGTACCTGCGAAGACGAATTGATGATGATAAACAATGACGAATTCGACGGCCGGCTTGGTCAGACAGGGGCAAATTTTGTGATGAACACAGACATTTTGTTGCCGGGTCTTGGATGTTTATGTAGTTTATTAGGTTTATATGTATTAGTATTAAGTATATTAAAAATTGTCCGGCATCTAATATCCATAAGACGAGTACTTATGCTACTTACTTTGGGCTAGATGATAGGCGCGGGTGTAAAAAATAATAAGACATACATATCGCACCTTTAGATAAAAGGTAGTTCGAAATAATTAAAATCAAGTTACCTAGTATGTTTGGAACACTTTCAGTGGTGTCAGGCAGATTTTGTGTAGTGAAAGTGGGTGTTGTTTTGATGCACAAACATCACTGTTGATGTTCAATTACACGGAATCATTGAAAATAATTGTTACGATGTATTGACGACGAGAATTTTAAAATACGTGACACCCCCTATTTTAATGTAAAATTAAAGAAATATAATACTAAAAACAGGGCTAAACGTGCTAGATCCCTTTGCTTTTCCTGAAAATAGGAAAATAAATCCCAAAAAAATTAAAAATTTTTTTTTTTTTTGGGTGTTCCCCAGGGATTACATCCGGGACCTCTGTATCCTAATTCCGGTAGGCGATAGTGAAGGCGGTTAAAATAATTGTGCGAATGTCAGTGATTCTTTGTTAGTGTTATCATCCCTAATGTTATATGAGCATAATTAGCCAGATTAACAACTTGAATTTATTTAATTTTTTGGGGTGTTCCCCAGGGATCGCATACGGGACCTCTGCATCTAAGTCCGGTGGGCGATAGTGAAGGCGGTTAAAATAATTGTCCTAACGTCTAGTGTGAACGAGAATAGGACTGCTCGATTCTTTTTTTTTTTTTTGGGTGTTCCCCAGGGATCGCATCTGGGACCTCTGCATCTTAACTCCGGTGGGCGAGTGTGAAGTTTTTTTTATAAGCGAATGAGAACAGGACTGACCACTTGACCGTGGGCGTGGGCTTGCCGCTGAGGCAGCAGAGCAGCTTGCAGGTGTCGCGCGCCTGCATGACGCGCGGCCGCAGCTGGAACGTGAAGGCGGGCGCCGTCTCGCTGGACTCCTGCCAGAACGTGTACGGCAGCGCCTCGCGGCGGCGCGGCGCCTCGGGCAGGTGGTGGCGCTGCACCTTGGGCACGGCTGAGGACGAAGGAACAACATTCAATTTGCGTTATTTATGGTACGCACGACCTGCGGGCATAGCACGGGGACGTGGAAAACTCTCCACCACTTGACAGTGTTTTGTCTCGGGATTTAGTGGGAGTTAGAGCGAGAGGAAAAGATTTTCTGTGCCCCGAGAGAGATGTGTCCACGTCCCGTGCTACGGGGGCAGGGAGGGGTGACATAATAGTTCGAGCCACGAGTCGAACATTGGACTCAACCTGAGGAGCAGAGTCAGCAGCGAGGCCACCTACGTACAGAATACGTCGATCAAGCGCTCCGTCGGCAGTTTACACCTATGAGAGACTAACATCTATCGAATTAACGATACCCAAGTCGATAAAAACAAAGAATGGCTCACCATAAAGTGGAATTTTCCGTACGTGTACGGAAAATCCCACTACCTGGTCAGGGGGTGACATAATAGTAGATTATATCTACCAGGAGACTTTTTGCTCAATGCAATTTTTTTTGGAATACGTTCAAACAAACACTGAAACAGCTGATATTTTTTCTTGAATTTGGAGTTGCTCCCATGGTGAAATTTGTTCAGTTTGATGGTATGAACGAATTCCAAAAATGTTTGCAGTGACCAAAAGTCTCCTGGTATAATACCAAGGACGATAAAACGAAGAATCTCTCAGATTGCAAGTGTTTGACTAATATGTAATCTGAGGCCTTCTTTTTTCGCCCGAGTTAAGATCATTGTTTTATGTCAGCCCCTGACCAGGAAGTGAGATTATCCGTACGTGTAGCGGGCGGAAGAGTCCACTTTATATACAGGTGTGACATAATATAGATTATATACCAAGGACGATAAAAAGAAAGCCTCGAACCGCATGTTTATCACTAATATCTCCGATCGCAAGTAATTGCGACGCGAGACATTTATTGAGAGATTCTTTATTCATTCTTTATGCATTATTTAATTTAAAACGTTATATCAATGTTCATATTTTTG
Source organism: Cataclysta lemnata (assembly GCA_963931975.1). Lineage (NCBI taxonomy): Eukaryota > Metazoa > Arthropoda > Insecta > Lepidoptera > Crambidae > Cataclysta > Cataclysta lemnata. Next base: position 3,584,089 of record OZ008363.1, read on the forward strand.
GGTTAAATCCAGTGAACGTCAAGTTAAACCGAAAAATAAATTCTTACACACAATACAATTGAATTGTTTTTGACGGTTTAAAGAACATTGTAATCATAATAAAATGAATTGTAATCTTCTTCAGTTGGCAATAGGTACTTAAAATAAACAAAGACATTTATAACGAAAGTTAATAATAAATGTTGCCTATGGCTATGTCTCGACAAAGTTATACATAGAACTCTCTTAATTTAAGAGTAAATTTCTGTAACATTAGCTTAGACCGAGGGAGCCTAACTTATATTTCCATGACTATAATTTAAACCTTTAATTATATTGTGTTCATGTGTTGGCAGAGACAACGCCTGAACAAGAACAGGTTACAATAGTTTAGTTAAATATTGTCAACCAACCAAAAATAAAGATTTATTAAGATAATTTTTTTTCATTGGTCTTAAACATTATTACACACCACTAACTGGATTCCTAAAGTTAAATATTTAAAATAACTAACCCGTAAAAGGCACTTGCTGTACAGCGCTGGGTTTTCACAAAAATACTTTCAACTTTGAACTTTATCACTGATACAGACGTCCTAAACTCGCACGGCCGACTCCCAAACGCCTGTACCAGAATCAAACTAATCGAAATAGATACCGCACGAGAATAGAACACGTATTAGTGACCCAATTGTTGTACAATTGAACTATTCGGTATTACTCGGTGCCAAATGATATATGGTTTCATGTGGTACCTTTATGTGCTCCGAACGGATCGCCTATCGGAATCCAAATACGTTTTGTGCCTATTATAAATCATATTTGGAACGGGGCAATGACCATTCGCTGTCTATAAGAGCGTCATTTTAACCTAAAAAAATTTAATCCAACAACCGTTGTAAGAATACTATTTTCAGTTATATCCCTTTTGTATTTAAGATAGGAAACACCCCGCCATTAGGCGGATGACCCGGATGATGATGAAACATAACGCCTATTTTTCCACACAAATGTAGAAGTAGAATAATATAAGTTTTGTCGAATATATATGGCCAATATTAGCATTATGTCCCTATGATTTCCTTTTTTTTTCATAAATTAATTATTAAAAATTATATCAACGTTCGAAACTTTAACAATGGTCTGAATTTCCGCTGTTGTTTAAACATCCAGAAAACCAATTTAACTAAATTATTAAAAAAAATGACAACAAGAACATGGCTCAAGCGTTTTAATTTTAATTTTAAAGAAAAAAGTTCTTAGATCGGTTAAGTTTTGGAGGAAGAATCAGCGTACTGCGAAGCGCAGATTTTTTTTTAAATCTATTGCCGTCGCCTAACCCCCGAAGAACGCGACAGAGACAACTGCAGCGGCGGTGTTCCCTCTTAAGAAGCGATATACCTCTCATTTAGCAATACAAGAGAGACGCAACCCTAAAAACAATTCGATCCATTGTGTGTTATTCGATTTTAATTTTAACATTGTGTGTTCTTTAAATATGACAATAAGACTGACTGTCGAAGGAACACAATTGCGACTTGTGTCACTTTTAAAATCAAGAGGCACTCACGTTGCACGTTGAGGAACACGACCTCCTCCCGGAAGCCATAGTGGTTCTCCGCTCGGATGATGTACTCGCCGCGGTCCTCCAGCTTGGCCCGGTTGATGATGAAGTAGTAATCGTCGCCCGCGTATCTGTTCGACAAGGGGAATCATTAATATCCCCATCAGGGGGGTACAAAATTGTACTCTGTTTAGTTGGTGGTAGGACTTCTTTCAAGTCCGCCTGGTTAGCTACCACCATCTTATACTATATTAATGTTAACAGCGTTATTGTGTTCCGACAATGTATGATAAGATAGCCAGCCCCTCTCTGGTTAAGGGTTCCAGGTGAAGCTCGATTCCACGCCTCAAGCCTTAATCATCACCAGCCCTTTAATGTCCTCACTGCTGGGGCACGGGCCTTCCCTATGGATGGAAGGTTATAGGGAGATTGGTATATAAACCCACCACGCTGGCCCAGTGCGGGTTGGTGGGTATTAACGACTGCAGATGCAGCCGGGACCAACGGCTTAACGTGCCTTCCGAAACACGGAGGTGCTCAATATAATAAATTTTTGGTCACCCATCCAATGACCGGCCTTGGCAAACATTGCTTAGTTTACGCAATCGCAGGCCAAGCGCGCTTTGCCACAGCGCTAGCGAGCTCCTCACCGTCTCGAGCCGTGCAATCGATTATTTCCTGAAGAGGATTTCTTTGTGCAGGTATCTCCTGGGGGAGTCGCACTGCCGTGGAGAGCCTCGCATGGCGCTACGAATCGGAGCAGGGGAGAGTGATAAAGAAGATTTTTTTTTGAAGGACCTAGGCTGTTGGCCGAGAGGCCTTTACAGCATCTACCGGGTTTTTTGGGGAAGGCGATAACCTTGTCCTCAAGCCTTGCAGCCGAGCACTCCCTGTGAGATATCGGCTCAGGTATGCCGTGTAGTGAACTGTCAAAAACCTATGTAAAATAAAAAACATATCGTGTTTTGGTGGTCATGCTAGGCGGGCAGGGGCACGAGTGTACCTGGTATAGCGCCGTGTAGTGTGTAGACCGGGTCTTCGCACTCCTACTCGACTTAATGTGTAATGGCAAGATAAAGATGATGAAGACCATACCTCTTCATAAACTTGACGGACTGCCGCAACTCGTGGTTGTTGCGAGACCACGTGACCGTGGGTGCGGCGCAGGCGATGATGCGGCAGTACAGTTTCACCGACTGCCCCTCGTAGCAGAACGCCGACTGGGGCTTGATCACGAACCGCGGGGCGGCCTGGCGGCGATCTGCGGAGACCAACCCTTATGTCAGTACTGAAAAATCGTGTGTAGACCGATGTTCGAGCCACGAGTCGAACATTGCACTCAACCACAAAAGCACATCGCGCGAGTAAGCGATGCGACCATCGTGTGTACTCGTACAAACATTGAGTCGCGCGGCCTCTTTGTGCGATCGTCAGTTAGGACACCTATTCGAGTTCAATAGGTTTGATAGCGCGTTCGTGCGAGTAAAATTCGCGCGAACCTGCGATGATAGCGCAATCGCGTTCTATTACGATGCCTATGAGAGACATACATATATCTATGAATGTGTATAGACAAGCAAACCATGTACAACTATGTAACATCCTAAAACCAAATAATAAAAAATGGTCAATTATAGCCTTCCCCGACATAACAGGCTGGTCATACGAATGCTATATCCAATTAATTGCTTGGTATGCTTCCCAATCCAATAGAAAACAGTTCGGACTTTCAGTAGTAAGACACCCAGAGTAGAAATGAAAGTAGTGAGTGGTACACTACTCCGCTATTTTTTTCCTTATTGGATTCTAAGCATTATTACATTACTTTAACATTAGCACATTACTTTAAGGTTCAAATTATGCCCTATAAAGTATTGAGACTTTCATTTTCTCATTGGACATTATGGCACACTACTAAGGTTCAAATTATGCCCTATAAAGGGTTTAGACCTTTCTGTACACTTCATTTGCAAATCACTTACCGAACTGTCCATCGTATATCTTCCACTTCTCGATGAGTAGTTTTCTTAGCGAGCTGTATTCGCTCAGCCTGCCGATGGGCAGCGCGAATGAGGACCAATTCTGAACAAAGAAAACACAAATGTACCAAAATTATTCAACATTATTCTAATTTTAATTTTAATTATTCTGTGTTTATAATTATGTATTATGTTAACTAAAAATGGACTGTATTGTCTGAAGAATGAATTGAATTATCTTCACTTTGAGTTTATTTGGGAACAAGTAATCATCGGTGATTAATGTAACAACCACCCCAATGTGGGAAGGACAGTGTGTGATTGGAATGTTGTTATCCCAATCGCTCTCTCCGTTCTGCTTGAGATGGTTCGTTACTTTTAAGATCCAGACTAAGGGGTTATCTGAATCTTAACGAAGGATTAATTTCTTTCAATAAGTTTTCCAGGCGTACGTACCGAATGTAATTAAAAACCTTTCACAATTTTTAAAATCTTGCAATGGTATCCTTTTTACCGCAGTCATGTACCGACCACTGTACCGACAAACACATACTGCCCAAAGGAATGGATTTTCACCAACAACCCATTTAAATATAGCTCCAGACACTGCCTAGTCAGATCTGTTATACTTGGTTCTATTTTGGTACTACATAAATTTTTTATTGTTGTGTTACCCTTATTTTATACATTCTTTGTCATTATAGATTAAAACCTTTGCTAGTCTCTCGGTGAAGAAAACAAAAGCATTCGCTCTAAGCCCCTGTAGCTAATCTTTTCAATGTGAGCGTGCCAAATAAGATTACGATGTCCATTATCAGGCCAAGGTACCTATCTATCTATCTTACTGTTGGCGCGTGGATAAATTGTCCAATTAAAAAGGATTATTTTCTGATACACTTCGAAATATAAAAAAAAGGATCTTTATTTGCTTTATACTGTGTTACATATTGGTGGCAAACATATTAGGTTATATTGATCATCAGTATAATACCTTAATTAGAGTAGGAATGCAAATTTCGAATGTATTGAGTCTAAAAATATTATACTATTTGCCGAGTTATATGGCTAACAGTCACAATCAGCTATTTTTATTGAACTACTCTGTCTTGGTTGGATAAGTGGTACTGGTGGCTCGGATTGCAGAGGTCGCGAGTTCGATTCCCGCATCAAGAATTTTTCGAACTTTGGCGGGTAAGCTCTGAGTAGCTTACTTGGCAGTTCAATTGACATATATTTCATATAACAACTGTCAAATGATCTGCCAAGTGAGCTATTCAGAACTTACTTGTTGATTGTGAAACAGGACCTGAGTATAGAACCTTTCGCACATGTACGTTTTTTGCAGGACGGACGACGTTTGAACGGTTCATATACTCGATGTATAAGCCACTACTTGTTCGGTAAGATTCATCCTGCTAAAAAACGTGCCGTACAATGCCGTGCGAACCTAGCCTTAGGGACTTCTGAGTTGTAATATGAAACATATGTAAATTGAACTGCAAAGTAAGCTACTTCGAACTTACTTGTCGATTGCGAACCTAGCCTTACTGCCACACTCAGAGACGTCAAATAACGATGATGACTACTTAATGTCGAAAAATGACAATTCAAAACTAGTCGTTATTCTTACCATATAATTACACTATGGTGTAAATTGAAATGAATTTTTTTGCCGTTAAATACTCATCAAAGTCAATTGACGTCTCTGAGTGCGCAAGTTAATGTTAAATAGTAATACACTCACGTCGTATCTGGCGCGCAGCCTGTCGCGCAGCGCCTCGTAGCGGCGCGCCGCGATGCTGGCCGTGCGCGCGGCGGCCGCGTCGCCCGCCAGCCAGCGGTGCGCCAGGCACTCGTGCGCGGTCATGCGCTTCCTGCAAGGCGCGTCAAGGTCAACACACGGGGGACGCGATCGGTATGCCGCGCAGCTGGCTCTTTAAACTCGTCATTGATAATAATGCCCGTGGTGACGGCAGAGCAGAATACAATTGTCACCACCCCAAACCTCTCCCGTGGCTGTCGTAGAAGGCGACTAAAGATAAATCAGTGATGAGGAATGGGCAGCAGCGTTCCGCTTATACCTACCACCTAGCAGAGTACTGCGACTTTTGTGCCCGATAAATTGCAATAGGCTGGCCACCTATTACATGGGACCTAGCCTGATTGGCGAAGCGTGGGTGCTAGTTCACCTCTGCCTACCCCTTCGGGGATATTGGCGTGAATTATGTATGTATGTATGTTAATAATAAATAAATGTAAAATTGTATGCATATTATTCAGTTAACACCTTTTTTAGGATCTGTATTTGGGCGTTTTTACCTCATCAGTCAATTTTTCGTCATATAAAAGCAAAAATAAAAAAGATTTTTTGAATGCACGCATGCTGTTGCATTGTAAGCATGCATTCAAAAAAATCTTTTTTTTGTTTCCAAGAATCCACAATTGAGCTATCAATGCCAGAACTTAAACCTTTAAGGTCGCGAAGCCTAAATCTGTTGGGTCCAAAAGGAAAAGGCAAAGTCCTATACTACAATACAAAACACAGTTCCACAGAGAATATAATGAAATAAATCCTAACTCTTTGTCTGTCTATTGCCTAAGGGGGTCGCTGGAATTTGTCAAAATGTAAAGGTTGTGTTATCAAAAAATTTAAAAACAAGGGTCGCGTTATCAAAAAAATTAAAAACACTGGTCTAGTGGTTCGCGCACAGGAATTAGATCTCGAGGTCTCGGGTTCGATCTCAAGGGGAGTACAAATTTATGCTCGGATTGGTTGGTAGCAGGACTTGTTTCAAGTCCGCCTGCCTAACTATCACCATCTTATCACAACCTGCCGCCATAACAGCAGTATTGTGTTCCGTCAATCTGTGATAGGACAGCCAGCCCTCTGTGGTTGAGGGTTCCAAGCGAAGCTCAATTCCATCTCCGGCCTTATCGTCACTTACCATCAGGTGAGAGAAAGGCCAAGAGTTTCGCTATCTAGTATAAAAAAACTTTCAAGATAAATATTTAAAGAGCTCCACTGTGAAAGTAAAATTATCGATGTGCGATAAACAAGTTCAAGAAGAAGGCAGTCACTTGGAGCAATGCTATCCTAAAGTAATAGGAATACACAAGACAGTGAAAAGAGAAAGAGACAAGAAGGAGAAGAATCTTTTTCTCTCTTAAGCCCTATTTTATTTATTTATTTCTATTTTCTAGAGCACTAGGAATACATACTCCTTGTTCTTGACCAGCAGCCTCCTGATGAAGTCCTTGGCGTCGTCGGAGACGTGCTGGAACGCCTCCTCGTCGAACTCCCAGTCGCAGGCCTTCACGTTCTTGAGGGTCTCTATGTCATTGTTGCCCGCGAACGGAGACAGGCCGGAGAGACTGTAAAACAAGCATGCAAGTCAGATGACAATTCGAAATCTTTTATACTGTAACACTCAACTAATATTTCAGCAGTAACGAACAATTAGGCATTGTGTTGAAAATTTTAGGTTGAGTTCGATGACGCAGATCATTATTATGCATTATTAAGACACAATATCAATAAAAATTTACATTATACAAAATAAGTTAAAAAAAAAAGAAACAGAAACAAAAATAAACTAACAGGTAAGTTCTAAATAGCATACTTGATAGTTGTAATATGAAAAATTACAACTGTCAAATGATCTGCCAAGTAAGCTATCTAGAACTTTCCCGTCGATTGTGAAACTATGTAATTATTATGTAAGCCTCTTCCAATCGCTTTCGTCTACCTGTCACTCTCACTCATTATGAATAATCGTAAAGTGTGAGAGTGACGGATAGCGATTGAAAGAGACTTAGATACCACAATAAACTATACTCACAGTACGTATGACAACACTCCCACGGCCCACATGTCTGTGTAGAAGCCTACTGGCTCCCTCTCCACTATCTCAGGTGCGGCGAACTCAGCGGTTCCCGTAGATATCTTCACCACCTCGTTCGGGTCCAGTTTGGTCGCTAGGCCGAAATCGATTATCTGTTTGCAAGGAATAACGCAGTATTAACATGGGAATTAATTTCTTAATTAGTTTGACATAAAATTAAATGCAGACGCTGTTGTGTGAGGAAAATGAATACTGCGCAATGATAAATTTATTAAAGTACAGTTTATAATTAACGCGTTGTGGGCTCGGATAAGGTAACCTATGATAATTATTTATAAAAAGTGTTACAAAAATCCTGTAAAAAAATATGTCAACTCTATAGTAAGCTGAATTGGCATATAGGTGTACTACTAGGTTAGCTTGTGCGTACACAAGCGTGCACGTATACGCAGCCGTTGCAGTTGCTCACTTCAACTTTGGCATAAGTCCTAATCTTTCTAAATTTGTGTATGTGTGTCTGTTAGTTTGAACACGTATGAATACGCGTGCACGTATACGCAGTGACTTCAGTGTCAGCGCGCGTGTGCTGAACTTTGTAAATTTGTCTGTATGTGTGTTGTTTATACGCGAGCACGCACGCATGCACGTGCACGTGTACGCAGCTAACTTTAACATCAGTGCGTGTGTCTGTCAGTTGATACGCGTGCACGTGTACGCAGTCCTTGCAGTAGGCTGACTGACTTGAATGCCACCGGGCGTGCGCTAATCTCTTTAATCGATCAGTGCATGTGTGCGCGTGTGTCTGCGTGTGTGCCTATCTGTCTCACCTTGACATCGGTGCCGGCGCGCGTGGTGCACATGACGTTCTCGGGCTTGAGGTCCAGATGCAGGATGTTCTGCTCGTGCATGTGGCGCACGCCCTCGCACACCTGCCGCATGTAGTGCGCCGCCTCGGCCTCGCTCATGCTGTAGCCGGGCTCGGTGATCCGCTCGAACAGCTCGCCGCCCGACAGGCTGCGCACACGCGTACATAGTAGACAGATAGTTCACACGAACGTAGATAGTAGAGCACAGGACTGTGCACTAGAGCCGAAAACACGAGCGTATGCGATGTATAGAAGTGGGGTTGTTCGTCCTATTCTAATACATACATACATACATAAATCACGCCCATATCCCCGAAGGGGTAGGCAGAGGTGAATTCTCACCCGTGTTTCGCCAATTATGTTAAGTCCCATGTAATAGATGGCGAGCCTATTGCCATTTATCGTACATTGTCAGTACGGTAGTATAAGAGGAACGCTGCTGCCCATTCCTCATCACTGATTTATCCTTAGTCGCCTTGTACGACACCCACGGGAGAGATTTGGGATGGTGACAATTGTATTCTACTCATACAATTGTCACCATCCCAAATCTCCTCTGCCGTCACCACACTGCTATTCTATTCCTATTCTAATGACAATTGTTATGTCAACTTTTGTCGGGGGGCAATTGCAAAAAAGGGACAGAGAACTCCACTCTGGCTGTCTCACTAGGCTCGTTTTTCCTCGCTGATATAATTTATTTCTAAAGTAAACCTTATGCCGTACGCATATGTTTTGTTTTAGTATAACACTATTTTGACAGTGCACAGTCCTGCCCGGCTAACATGACCACCCAAACATTGGAATTTATAAAAATCCTTGGATTTTCGACAGTTCAAAGCGATAAATGGCTATATCTTTATGATATAGCCTTAGAGACTTATTCAATTCAGGCTAATTCAATGTTAAAATTTAATGATTTTTGACTGTTCAGCGCGATAAATGGCTATATCATATCGTGTTTCAGTGGTCATGATAGTCGGGTAGGGCTTTTTGGGCTGCCACTAAATAGTAGATTACACTCTTCTATTAGATTATACTCTTTGAGGTAGATTTTACTCTTCCAAGGGCGATAGAACGAATAATTACTCAGCTTCTTACCGATCGATTTTTTGTCGCGTTCGAACTTTAATATAAGTCGAATAATTTCGAATTCGAACTTTATCTCGAGTTCCAAATTATTTCGATTGTGCGAGAATTGGCTCCCTGGCAATAAAGTGGACTTTTCCGCCCACTAGGAGAACAGAAAATACCACTATATGGTCAGGGGGTGACATAAAACTATGATCTTCCTCGGGCGATAAAAAAGATTGCCTCAGATCGCAAGTATTTGACTATGCGACTACGCGCACGCATTTTGTTTTATCGCCCTTGGTATATAATCTACTATATCAAACCCCCTGTGTGAAGTGGGATACCTGACCATAAAGTCCACTTTATGGTCAGGTATGACATAGAAGCCCTTTTTGGGCTGCCCCCAGAAATCCCCCACTGAAAACAGTACGACCGATATTGTGAAGTAAAATACTATACACAAACACATAGACATACCAAAGAAACTCTTTCGGTTTGAATCAGCACTATAAAGATAGCAACAAACCAATACTCACAACTCAAAGATGAGCACCATCTCGTCGTCGTCCTCGAACGCGTCGTGGAGGTTGATCAGCTTCCTGTGGTGGAGTTGGTTCATGATGTCTATCTCTTTCTTGATGAGCTCCTTCTCCATCGCCCCGGCGACCGGTATGAACTTAGCCGCGAAGTAGTTGCCGGTGGCGCGCTCGCGGCAACGGTGCACTACGCCAAACGCGCCTGTGCCTACAACAGGGCGGTGTACCTTACACTACTGAGCTTTGCGGCTGTAATCGCGAAGCGGAATCACGTGAGACATTGTAGTAAACCTCCCTTAATATAAATATAGGGCTTTGAGCGAATGAGCTGATTATATTAGAGTTATGTATTAGCATTGAAAAAAAATGAAGAATGAGGGTAGTTAATAGATTTTATATTAATAGCAACACTAGAAACCTAAAAAAAAGACATTAACCCTTTCGCGCTTCTGCAAAAATTTTTGCTTGTATTGATTAAGTGGGTTCTTTAAATATTGCATGGACAATAAAATAAAGAAATATGTTTACTATGTTCCAAGACCAATAAACATACTCCAGTGGTGTATAGTATGTTTCCAAAATTAAAATGTTACTGTACTGTTACTGTATGCGTAGCCACCAAAATTTATGACATAATTTTGGATGGTTCCTTGTGTTCGTCTAAGGCTAAACGGTTTAGGCGCCGAAATGTTGCCATAATTAGTTTTTACTCATTATTAAAACGTATATTCAGATGTTTATTTTGTGTTCGAAATGTCTCGATAAGTTCCGCTCTTTGATTACAATAAAACTTTTCGGTCATGCAAATAAGTGCCTACGGGTGTTAGTAAATAAGAGTTACACTTCAATAACACTGTGGTATGCCTAAAGTGGTCAAAATTTGTGTACTGGCTGAGGAAATTTGTGTCATGGTGGTTTGTCTACGTGTTCTATAGCTACACAATTTCGCAATAAAGTCTACAGTTATATAATCTGTCGCTATTATAATATAATTTTCAGTTATTCATTACCCAATAACACACTGGGTTAATATAACTTTCAAAATCGGTGTATCTGTAAAGACTCATTGTTAATGAGTTGCTAATGATAGATAAAACTAAACATTGGTCTTTTTTCATTGCTTTTAGCAGTTTAACAATAATCTTTTGTTGGATTGTATACTTCTTTTTTATTAAATTACTATGATAATTTCGAAAAAATATAAAAAATATTTATTCCTAGCGTAAGAAATAGCATCTTATAAAATAATTTTATAACTAGGAAGGCGCACATTCCCATTAACAATAATATTTTTCCACATAAATACTGTATAAAAGCTTCAAAACGTGCACTACAATTTAGTATTGTACTTTGAAATATGTTATGTATTTGTATACTTAATAATAACAATAAAATACTTATAAAACATACATCAAAATATATTTAATGCCGATGAAAATCATTCCAAACCTCTCACTATCCGGCTCACGAAGGACCAAGATTGTGGTTCGAAATATGTTCAACCATTATCCGACAGAAAGGTCTCTACTATAAAATATTTTGATTATTAGCATGCTCATATATTTGCAAGACTGATAATTGTCATAAATATATAAAACATAGAGTATGCGTGTGAGACAGAGAGATGCACTACATCGATCTATTCACACACAGACCTCCACGGCGTTTTTTCCTTTTAGATGATGCTCTCACGAAGTCACCTGCGAAATTCACTCTTTAATGTACAAGTTTTAAATTATTAAAAATGGCTGCGTTAGTATATCTATGTTATAGATAAATAAATCTACAAAAACTGGATACTACCAAAATTAAAACTATTCTTGGTCCATTTAAAAACTATTCGTGGCGAACACTTGATTATTTATTTAAATTTAAAAAAAATTATAATTGGCACATAATGACTACGTTTAGATCTAAACAAACCAAGATATTCCTACTACTTGCACTATCGATAATTTCGTCAGCCACTTCGTGAGTTGTTTTTAGTCCGACATTCATTGTCAAGCTTTACTTAAAATCTATGAAACTATTGTGATCACTAAAATTTAAATTAAGAGCCAGATGCAATACTGCAATTTCTGTATTGCATAGCTGGTGGCTATTGTGTATTGTGCAGCCAATTTCTATGCAATATTGCACAATGCCCCAATGCCACGTCATATTGCATTTAATATTATGTATTATTGCCACGTATTTTTTTGTATTGCCATAACTTTTGGATTTTGTGGAGCGGAAATTTAGGTCAAGTTTTTCCACATATTTCACAATGTCACCATGTAAAAGATTTTAGGCGTGAAATATAATTTTCGAGCAAAATATTTTTAAAAACAGTTCCTTAACTGACAATTATACAGTACAAAATAAGAGAAGCGGCTTCGCAAATCTTCGGAAAAAACATGTGTGTATGTGTGGGTATGTATTGTGGGCCATACATTTCATAGACGAACCCTTATGTTTAAATAAGAAGAATATTGTTCTGAAGTTATGGAAATGCAAAAGCTAGCTGTAGTTTACAGGCGTAAAGCATAGAGTTTATTACTCTGGGGATTATTCTATAAATGTTGGCAGAATAAAGTCTGTTTAAATATATACACATTTTGTTAAGTGGTATCCAACCAGTGCTAGTGACGCAGAAATATTTTGAATGTGTTGGTAGTATATGAATTAGTAGTTTTCGACTAAACGTATTAAGATATTAATTCACTAGAAATTGGTCAGTTGTGTGTAAGTTACTGGCAGTTGTATGAGTGATACTTTTTAAAATATTAGACACGGCCGCAAGAATAAAACAACAGTAGAATGCCGACGGCGGAAGCATCTTGGTAGATTGAGTTTCCAATGGCTTTTGCAGTTGCTAATTAATACACAAGGACAGAAGAAATAAGTAAAAACATGGACCGAAAAAAGGCGGCTTAATTGCTTTATGGTACCAATTTCTACCAGGCAACCTTAGGGTAAAGTAAGGCCCGGCGCACATTGGTGGCACGGCACGGCAAGGGAGCCTTCGGCATCCCATATAAGCGCACACTGCCGTGGTATCCTTAAGCGTGCCGTAGCATCCTTAGGCATGCCGAGGCGTTCTTAGGTCTTATTTTGTTGCAGTATCTCTCGGTATCCCGAAGACTGCCAAAGCATACCGAGGGATGCCGAGGCGTTCCTAAGGCTGCCGACACGGCATGTGTAAGCAACATTGAACTTTCAACTTTATTTTCATAATCTTTAGTTACATTTTTATTCATACATACATAAATCACGCCCATATCCCCGAAGGGGTGGGTAGAGGGGAACTAGCACCCACGTTTCGCCAGTTACGTTAGGTCCCATGTAATAGGTGGCGAGCCTTTGCCATTTATCGGGCACAAAAGTCGCAGTACTCTGCTAGGTGGTAGGTATAAGAGGAACGCTGCTGCCCATTCCTCATCACTGATTTATCCTCAGTCGCCTTCTACGACACCCACGGGAGAGATTTGGGGTGGTGACAATTGTATTCTACTCTGCCGTCACCACAGGGCATTTTTATTCGTCGCCTAAAAATACCCTGCCATGCCGTGCCACCAATCTACGCCGCCCTAACCCTATGAAATTTTCCTTCTATGAATTAAGAAAGGAACGCTCACGAAAACTACTAACAAGCACCCCCGCCGACATCCCCCCGGATCAGTAGCCAAACCAAAACCGACCCAAAGCGCTAGGCGGCAAGAGCGACTCACCGATCTCCTCGAGGATGTCGTATTTGTCGTAGACGGAGCAGGTGCGGATGTCGACCGGCTGCGGCACGAACTTGCTGTAGATGTCGAACACGTAGCTGTCGTAGTCCTTCACCGGGCCGTGGTCCGCGTTGGTGCGGATGCGTTTGCCGGTCTCGTCCACTGTGCAATTTAAAAAAAACATCAAATCACTGCCTAACGTAGCCCAATAATATGATACGAAATGGCATTAAATGCACCTTTTGTTGACCAAGCAACACTTGCCCGGCTAGCATGACCACCGAAACACCATATTATTATGATTAACCGCTCTGAACTGTCATAATGTCAGTTCAAAGCGATATTATGATACAGTCATATTATGGCTATAACATAATATAGCCATTTATCGCTTTGAACTGTCAAAAAAACAATGACTTTTGACAAATAAAAACGATAAATAGCTTTATCATATCGTATTTCAGTGGTCATGCTAGCCGGGATAGAATGTTTGGATAGATATTTGGAGATTAGATATTAATATATGAATGTTGAACTAAGTAGAAGGAGACGAAGAAAAGTGAAGGATAGACAGGAGTGGAAGAAGAAAACATGTTGTGCCGATCCCGCCTAGAGCAGGATAAGGGCCGAAGATAGATAATTTTGGATCTTCACAAACACCTGAACACCTATTTAACCTTAAATTCTAGGCCCAAACTATGTTACCTGGATACTCCTTCTTCTTGAACTCCTTCTTGATGACCGCCTTGGTCTGCACCAGGCCAGTGGGCTCGCTTGGCTCGGAGCGCCCGTAGATGTTCTCGGCGTACACTCTGAACTCGTACTGCTTGCCTGGTACCAAGCCGGTGACCGCCATAGTTGTGAACCTGTGGAATAGCATAATTTTCCTTGAATATCACGAAGATAGTATATTATTATACACTTCATAAATATATCACGCTCCATCCCTGGTTCGATCCCCAGGAGAGCACGGACTTGTACTCGGTTTTATTACTGGTTAAATATCTGGACAATAACAACAGCTATACATAACAACTTGGGCTGGAGTTCACCAACACGTAATTGATTAAAAGATAACCATCAGTTTTTGACAGTTCTCTCATACGGTAAAATGTCAAAATCGGCTGGTTAAATAATATTAGCCTATTTTATTGTTGGTAACTCGAGCCTTAATATTGTTGGTACAGGTTTTAAGCAACAGGTGTTTTTTTTTAAATATTTATTTTCAACCCTTTACTTCTCCTACTGCAACAAATGAACCTTTAACTGCTCACAATACGAACCTGGTGTTGCCAACCCTTATCCAGCTGGACATGGGGTGTTCCCTCTTCTCCACCAGGTAGTTGGTGATGTCCGAGCCGCCGTCCCAGACGGGGGCCTTCCAGCTGAGCGCCAGGGAGTCCACTCCGATGTTGTCCACGGCGGGGAATCGAGGGGGATCGGGGCGGTCTGGGGGTAGTCGCAATTTATATTATAATAAGCAGTGATAAATAGCTTCACATAGTAAATACACATACATACATAGATAATCATCACATCACACCTATATCCCTCAAGGGGTAGGCAGAAGTGAGTTAACTCCCACGTTTCGCCAGTTTTGTTAGGTCCTATCAATAATATTATGTTTGGTCACCGATAGAATGACCGGCCTTAGCAAACATTGCTAGTAAACACAATCTCAGACCGACCGCGCTAACCACTGCGCCATTGATCTCCATCATCAAAGTATAGTTTTTATATATTTGAAAAATACAAAAGTAAACGGAACGGTAGTTTGATGTTGAAATAATAATCAAATCCTCTAACGGCGGGTCCCAATATTCTATCTACAGTTATGAGTAAGCTTACCAAAGTTTAGTTGCCTGACATTTTTTGTTAAATTACGATAAATAACAGAAGTTGCTAAGCAACTAAGCTGTAGTACGTCTATCTTTTACTGTTGATAGAATATTGGGACCAAGGGAAAAATAAATACTGACTGACAGACTGAAGTTACTCACCGCTGATTTCAATGTTGATGATGGCTGAGTCCTGTCCAAGCTCATTCTCTGCCGTAATCCTGTACGGTCCAGAGTCCAGCTTGCTGGCGTCCCTGATAGTCAGGATCGCGTGGCGTTCTGTAAACATGAAATATAGGATATCAAAGAGTTCGTACATGCATCGAGCAAACTTTCGTCCAATCACACCAAAGATAATTGTATCCTTTATATTTGTCTGCGATGCGATTAGTCGCGATTAATACATTTATAGTGTATTTTTTAACGTGACAAAACATTTGTACATTCCTCTATACAACATCCTTCAATAGTTTCCATACCAAACGTTAAAAAACAAAACATACTCGGAAAGCGTTCATAAACCTAACAAATATTTATTAATTTTCATCAACTATTAAAGTCGATTTTGAGTTATTTATTAGTGCATAATACACCAAGGGCGATAAAACAAAGAATGCCTCAGATCGTTAGTATTATTGACGCTATCGATAAATATCCTATCTGAAGTCTTATTTTTATCACCCGAGGTAAACTCATAGTTTTATGTCACCCCCTGACCAGGAAGTGGGATTCTTCGTACGCGTAGCGGGCGAAAAAGTCCAATTTATGGTCAGGTGTGACATAAAAGAATGAACTATAAAGTAGTATTTTTTTTTGGTTTCAGAGTGCTTTCTCGACGCGGCAACTGTTCGAATGTTCGAAGAGCTCCTGCTACGGCCAGTACCCTCACCTTTCCTCTCCACATGGTAGTGGTGACCAGACTCGATGGTCTCTCCTTCGCGGACCCACGTGATCTTGGGCACCGGGTGGCCGGTGAACGGGATCTTGATGGCGACGTTCTCGCCCTTGTCGAAGTACGCCGTGTCGCGGAACCGCGGCGGCACGTTCAGTTTTGGCGCGGCTGTACGATGGTATATGATATTAATCGTACATATATACATGAGCCACGCCTATATCCCCGTAGGGGTAGGCAGAGGTGAACTAGCACCCACGTTTCGCCAATTAAATTAGGTTCCATATACCTAATAGGTGGCGAGCCTATTGCCATATCGGGCACGGAAATCGCAACACATTTCAAGAGGAACGCTGCTGAGCCATTACTCATTGCTGTCGTAACTCTTAGTTGCGTTAGTTGTCGTAAAAAGGGAGGTGTTTGGTGCGTTTCAACGGTTGACACCGTTTTCAGATTTTTTTTAATAATTCAAAAATTGTTTCAGACAGAATTTTGTGCAGTGAAAGTGGTGTTATTTTGATGCACAAGCATCCGTGTTGATGCGCAAATATGCAGAATCATTGAAAATAAGTCTTGTGCGTGTTTGATGTTGTGGTGAAAACCAATATAAAAAGTGGTTCTGTCCACCTCATCAGGCACAATCATGAACTCAGTTACCATTCAATTCGCGCCAAGCACTTCCTAAGCATTTCATTCATGCATTTCACCCACTCATTATCTCACATGACTACAGATAAAATAGACACTAAAGACTTGGCAGTGCGGGCTGGACCCTTTGGCTTTCCAAAAATATAGGGAGCATGGAAGAGGGTACGCACTCATGATGAGCAGCTCGGCGCGCGTGCTCTTGACGCCGGCGCGGTTGACGGCGCGGCACACGTACTCGTCCGCGTCCTCGCCGAACACGTCCACCACCGTCAGGAAGTGGCTGTCGCCCTCGCTCCAGATGCGGTGCCGGGGGCCGTTGGTGATCTCGCGCGCGCCTGGAAGCAATGGGCGCGGTCACAATGTGCCGCATTTGCAACTCCCGCTAGATGGAGAGCTCGGGGAACACAATTGCATTGTGCACGCTGAAGAACAATGAGTACGTTCACGTGCACGTGCACTCACGTGCAGCAACCAAAAGCAATAACACGTGAATCTATACCGAGATAAAAAATGTAAACAGTTTTGATGTGTCTTTTTATCGACGAATCGCATTTAAAAATAATAAAGATTTCAGAATATTAAAACGATGAGCTACTTTTAAGAAATAGGTATTACAATTTTTTATTATTCTATTTTATATTAAAAGACTCAACAACATTATTTGCGTTCTTTATCACAGTGGCCTTACTTTACATTTCTTGTATCTAGATAAAATAATAAATAAAAATATGGTTCATTCATATAAGGTATCACTACATACACTCGTGAATCGTCAAAGAAGTAACGTTAAACATTGGAAACTATATGTGTCAAAGTAAAACGGTTTCCAATATTTAACATTACAAGCTACACCATCCGTTGGTAAACTACCAGGAGGTCTTGTTCTGATAAAAACTAGGTATTTGAATGAACTAGCGACAAGTTGGGACATCACAAGTCTGAACGCGTATTAAAAGCCACAGATACTAACCCTTGTACCACGTGATGGTAGGCTTAGGCGATCCAGTGATGGTGCACTGGAACTTGGCGTTGTGGTACTGGATGCAGTTCGCGTTCTTCAGCGGCTTGACGATCTCCGGCGGGGTGGCGGCTGTACAACAAACATATATCTTAAGTAATAAAGACATACATACATATATATAGTATAAATAAATTATTATTAAATTCTAATCATTATTAACACCCACATCCCATCAACTATGTTAGGTCCCATGAAAAAGGCGGCGAGCCTACTGCCATTTATCGGCTTAGTGAGAGAGCGCGGAATTTGACAAATATATATTATACCTACCAACTAACTTTCCACAATTGTCAACCATAAATGTGCTTAAAGAACACTTTTTATATACCTAAAGCCCCCTCAAGGTGTAAAACGAGTTTTACTATAAGAAAAAATATTACAAGAAATCTTTTTATACGTGCCTGTCCTCATTACCGACAAATACCATCAGAACAGCTATTATGTAAGGCAATTTACGTTGAAATCTATCCGTCTGATTCACGCTACGCCATTCTACTAATGAGTTTGAAAGTGAAAGCAGATATGAACACCCTTCCAGCCTAGGCCTTCTGTTTCAGAACTAGGTGCCTAGTCAAGTGGCAACCATCGAAATAAAGGTTGTTTTTGACAAATACTCTTACATTTGACACGACAGTCGCCATGTTGCTTTCTCTGGAATATGTCAGTTTGATACATTCTACGGGTTCGATAGGTTGGCCACTTGGCTAGGCCGTCTGGGTTGACTCAGAACACACTCACCCTTGGGATCGACGACCTTCACTTGTTGACTGGCCGTGCTGGGCGGGGACAGGCCCGCCTCGTTCTGCGCCGTGACGCGGAACTCGTACTGGCGGCCCTCGATCAGGTTGGGGCAGTTCAGCTGGTTGGGCAGGCACAGCAGCGGGTTCACCCGCTGCCATGTGGACGCTCCCACTTCGCGCTTGTCTATCCAATAGCCTGGGGATCAAATGGGCAGGGTCAATAGTTTTCCTACGGCGGGTTTCAATACTCTATCTACAAAGAAGATTGTGATTAGAAAAAAAGTTGCAGAAATTATAGTCTTCGTGCGGGAATCGAACCCGTGTCCACTGCAACCCGGGCTGGTGCTCAAACCGCTCAACCAACCATTACAATAGTCTTTGTACTTATTTTTCTCACATTTATATAATGTTCAAATTAAAATCAAAATAATAATTATATCTACAGTTAAAAGTAAGTCCACTAAAGTTTAGTGGCCTGGCATTTTTTGTTACACTAATACGATAAATAACAGAAGTTGCTAAGCAACTAGTTAGTTAAGCGACGTGCTACACGTCTATCTTTAACTGTTGATTGAATATTCACCCGCCGCCGTAGTGTTCTGTATCTACGAAGTTGGATTAGCCGTAGATTTTGACGGCGTAAAAACCCGTCTATGTACAAAAGAGGTCTAAAAATTTTCAAGGGCATCCTAAAGTAGACTCTAGTCCACTCACCCTGTATCCTGGCGCCTCCATCGCTCTCCGGTTTGTCCCATTCGAGGTGGACGAAGTCTCCGCCCACCTCCAGGATCTTGGGCACTCCAGGAGCTGATGGTGGATCGAATGGCGCCTTGGCCTGAAAACAGAAACAATTATAAGTACAGTCGACCAAATTGAATGATGACCTACTTGGCCGATCATTCCTTTAGAATCTTAAATTTAGTTAGGTTTTCTTCGCTATCAATTTTAATCTTAGTTATCACTGAACTAAGGTCTCAATTGGAATTTTAAAATGTCGATGTCGTTCATAATCGAAACTCTTTTCGTTACGTAGTAGTCAGAAAAAAATCTAATAGGCCTCGGTTACGGTCAATCAGCTTCGCGTCAAGCGCGTTCTATCTTCTGCTAGGTCGAACAGTTATTTTTTTTTACATTATTATTCTAACTGAAGCCATTATTTACATTCTTAAATTGTTTACAAGCAGATGTGTAAGAGCACACTTGTTTTGCTGGAAAAGTAGTGAAACGGGGAGCTGAAGTGACAATTCATTAATTTTTCCTCTGCCGTTAACGGGTAGTGGAAGGGGCCCAAAGACCCACTTTGGCCTAAACTGTGGCCACTATCGTGTATAAAACCATGTTAAGAACCAATGTATATCCGTTATGCTGCGGCCTTGAAAAGACAAGCAGTAATTGAAGCTCCCATCTACCCCCTTGGCGTAATGGAATCAACAATACACCCTCCACGCGTCCATTTTAGGCAGGATGCCCGCATCCCCTAGTTTAGTTTAGCTGGGCCTTTTCCTTACTTAGCCCCCTGATTGGGCCATTGTACGTGTCTCTTTTTAAAATCCTACTCCAACCATAACCAAAAGGTTAGCAGTCTTTTCGGACTGCTGCAGGCTTCCGGGACCGATACTGAAGGGGAAGGGGTCCACTAAAGACTAACCTTGATCGGATTAACGCCCTCCAGAGCCGGTCCGATGCCGTTCTCGTTGGCGGCGTGTATCCTGAAGTTGTACTCCTGGCCCTCGACCAATCCCAGCACGGTGTATCTGGTATCCCGGACCGAAGAAGCGATGGTGATCCAGGCAGTGCCCGCCATGTCCATCCGCTCCACCACGTAGTGGGTCACGGGGGCCCCGCCGTCGTAGGCGGGGGGCTTCCAGGCCAGGCTGCACGAGTGGCGGGTCACGTCCGAGGCCTCCAGGGGCCCCTGGGGGGGGCCCGGCAGGCCGGTCACCGTCACCGAGAACGAGTCGGACGTCTCGCCGGAGTTGTTCTTGATCGTGAGCTTGTATGTGCCTAGGAGGGGAGATATATAAAATGAATAAATACATACATATAAATATTTCTTACACTCACATCTACCATCTAGCCCATAAATTGTTTATTTTCAACGTTCTTGTAACATCATCGAGGCTGGGATATACCTAAAGTCTATTTCTTTATCTCCAATACTTAATTGGCAAGTGTAAATGTCAAGTTTTATTGTTAGTGGTGTACTGGAAACAATCGACATTGTACTGGATACCTGGATACAAGTGGCCATGTTTTAAAAAATTAGACATACCCAATTTCTCCTTCCCTAGTACAGCATCGATCTCTATCGATAGTCTGCTGATCGACTATAGCGTTCGAAATAATAACTTTGTTTTTTATTCGATTTTAATTTTAACATTATATAAATGTTAGAAAAAGGGCACCTGCCCGGATAGCAGCGGACGCGGGTTCGATTCCCGCCTCAAGATCATAATTTTTCGAAATTCTTTTTCTAGCCCCAAAATCTTTGTACTAATTTTTCTAACATTTATATAATGTTAAAATTAAAATCGAATAGTTTATAAAGCAAACCCAAGCTTAACCGAACGCACGGTATTTGTAAAAATATCTGCTTTGGAATGTTTGAAATTTATTTCTACATTGCGAGGGTACCTGTTGGCTTACAACGTGAAGTGTAAAGGTTAGAAGAATTTCGGCAAGTTAATTAGTGTCTTGGGTGGCCGAGCGGTCAGGCACCTGCCCGGATAGCAGCGGACGCGGGTTCGATTCCCGCCTCAAGATCATAATTTTTCGAAATTCTTTTTCTAACCCCAAAATCTTTGTTTTTTTTTTTGCCGGCATTTTGTATGGGCCGTGAAAGATGTTCTTTAATTTATCGTTAACTTTTAATAGTGGCGGCTCATGAATATTTTTCAAACTTTCGATAGTACTTAATAGCCAATAATGCAAAAAACAGGCAACACACGCAATGTCATTTGAGTATCGGAGATAAAAAAATTGACTTTAGTATGTTTAAAAATATACCAGTGGTAAACGACGGAAAGGAAATTCGAACCATATAAAGCGTGTCACAAACAGATGCGGCCTGAGCTCGCGGCCACGGTAGCGGCCTGTTGTCTTATATGAAAGTCTTCGTACGTTCAGTCAAGAAAGTCAACGTTTGTTCGGTCCGCCACCGCCACCGCGTCTGTGTGTGAGAGACTCAACGCCTTAACCTAAACTTTAAACCACTCACCCATGTCGTCCTTGCTGATGTCCTTAATAAAGATGAGGATGTAATCGTCGAACACGGTGAACTTGAGGCGCGGCGACTCGGTCACCTTGTGGCCGTCCCTCGTGAGCGAGACGTCGACCGGCTGGTCGCCCGAGTACAGGATCTTGATCTTGGTGTTGTCGTGCTCGGGCAGGTGCATGTCGCCGGGCATGCGCGTGATGCGAGGCGGGCCTGCAATGTTGCATTAGAGTCATGTAGATCGAAGCTGAGTCAAGAGATTATTACATTATATACCAAACGCGATATAACGATTCGAGTCGGGCGTCAAATGCTTGAGATCTGAGTCCTTCTTTTTTATCGCCCGAGGTAAGATCATAGTTTTATATCACCCCCTGACCAGGAAGTGGGATTTTACGTACGCGTAGCGGGCGGAAAAGACCACCTTACGGTGAGGTGTGACATAAACATACATACATAAACTACGCCTATACTTCCCCGTAAGGGCAGGCAGAGGTGTTATTAATACCTAGAATTATTTTAAATTCACTGTGATATATATATATTATAATAGTCACAGTATCACTAGGCAGCACAATAGGAGCGCTGCTGCCAATTCCTTATCACTATTATTTGGATAACCCTTAGTCGTCTTGTACGACACCCATAGGAGAGATTTGGGGCGGTGAGAATTGTATTCTGCTCTGCCGTCACCAAACAACATAGCCAAGATAGTGTCCAATTTGCACGTGCACTACATACATAAATAATACATCACGCCTTTCTCCCACAGGGGTAGGCAGAGATCACTTCTTTCCACTTGCTACAATCCTTACATACATACTTCTTTCGGTTTCTTTTTCTTTCGCTCTAGTTGGTCCATTGTATGTACCTGATTTAGGGCAGTATACCCAATTTTTTTTTGCACTCACAGTTACTTAGTACTACAGTAACGCTCGAATACAGAATCATTATTAAAATTTTGAGCACTGCTTAAAAAGTCAAGTAGACAATACCTGTCAGAATTTGTGTGGAAATACGTCAATATTGACAATTCTTAAATGTAAATGTCAAACGTGGAGTAGCGTTTCTGTATTCGGGCGTAAGATACTTAAGTAATTGTGTTTGTACTCATACCACCGTACTTATTGTTACTCAGCTTTTCGGTTGACTTTTTTTGTACTATAATGTATGGAATAAAGTTTAAACAAATAAACAAACACTCACTTCCAATCTTGAGGTGTCCAGTGCTGTAGATGAACCCGATGTTGTTCGACGCCTCGCACGTGTAGTCGCCCTCGTCGTCGTCCTTCGCCTCGGTGATGTTCAGCCGCAGGACACCCTCGCGGGACTCCGCGATGAATCTGTTTTACGCGAATGGTAATAAGGACCAATTTAGCTGATTATTTATCAATACGGTCCCGCTATCCTACGCTGTTACCTATGGGTCGTGTGGCAGCAAATATAACAAAGGATTTGTGTGAAATACGTAGATCAAAATAAAAGTAAGAAAGTGTTAGTATAAGTTTTATTCGGACGTGGATTTTTCCGAATTCGTTATCTTTGTAACGTTTTTTCTAAAAATTATAAAACGTTTAAATAATAATAAAATCATATATTTAAGATAACTTCACGATTAGATTTATGTATATTGCTGTTCACCGTGCGCCTATTCCATGTCTTTGTCAATTACAGTGTAGAAGTAAGCTTGTTGGTATTCCTAATAAATAACTGACACTGGTTTTAATAGAGCTGTGAGGAGAGTGAGACCCACCTGGTACCCAGGACGACATAAAAGTGCATAAGACGACATGAGAAGTGAAAAGTGTACTTATATAAGTCGGTCCAGATGCCATATCGGTTTCAAAAGAGTTGCTAGGAGAGTGAGAGTGAGACCCACCTGGTGCCCAGGACGACCTCGCGGCCGTTCCTCATCCAGCGGCCGGTGGGTACGGGGTTGCCTGTGGCGACGCACTCCAGGGCGAAGGGGCGGCCCAACGGGGCGGCCATGTGCGGCGGCACCTGCTTCACCCACTCCGGCTTCGTGCCGCCGATCTCTTCGCCCGTTCGCACCGGTGACGTCACCGCCGACGGCTCCGATTTGCCTAAGTCACAACGATATAGAGTTAGTTGCCTGATAAGCCATTTTATGCCTTAACCTTCATCAGCATGATCAACAGCTCTTTTAATGTCTCCACTGCTGTGCTAGGGCACAAGCATTCCCTATAGATGAAAGAATATAGGGAGAATGGGCCATAATCAGTGCGGATTGGTGGGTATGATGGCTGCAGATGCAGCCGACTTAGCGTGCCTTCCGAAGCACGGAGGAAATTTTTGGTCACCCATCCAATGGCATTTTTGGCTGAAACGCCTATCACTGCGCATGACGTCACGCCATATGACATTCTATACACAATATTAGCTTTCCTCTAAACGCGTTAACGTTTGCCTAGGCGTGACGTCAGCCGCGACGCCATGACACTGCGAGCTGTTTTCGCGCACTATTAAAAAAATATTAGAAAAATGGCTTGAAACTTCGTTAAACAGTTTATTACCGAAATAAAGGTTTTTTCGTAAATAGTAACACTCCCTTATTCATAAAACACTGTTTTATCTAAAACACTGATCTGTCTCTTTTTGTCGAACTGTGTTTACGCTGCGATGAAAATTTAGTTAAAAGTGTTTAGAAACTGATTTGTTATTATGAATAAGGCGGTAAATGTGTACATACAATACGGAAGAGAATTTCAAAATCTTTCGTCATGCCTATTCGCAGTTCTGTGCGCAAGCTCTAACTGCCGCACTCAGAGACGTCAAATAACGTTAACGAGTGCATAACGTCAAAAAAAGACAATTCAAAACTAGTCGCTATTCTTGCCGAGTCTACGGTCTAGAGTTGAATGGAAATACATACATACATACATAAATCACGCCTATATCCCCGAAGGGGTAGGCAGAGGTGAACTAGCACCCACGTTTCGCCAGTTATGTTAGGTCCCATGTAATAGGTGGCGAGCCTATTGCCATTTATCGGGCACAAAAGTCGCAACAGGTAATAGCTAGATGATATAAGAGGAACGCTGCTGCCCATTCCTCATCACTGATTTATCCTTAGTCGCCTTGTACGACACCCACGGGACAGATTTGGGGTGGTGACAATTGTATTCTACTCTGCCGTCACCACACGGCTGGATGGAAATGTTTGACATAAAATAGTCATTAGAGTGAATTGACGTCCCCGAGTGGGCAGCAAGGGCACCGACCTGCAGAGTTGACCGCGATGACGCGGAACTCGTAGTCCTGCTTCTCGCCCAAGTTGAGCGCGGTGAAGGCGGTGTCCTGCACGTTGTAGTCGTTGCTCTTCACCCACACCGAGCCGCCGAGGTCGCGCCGCTCCACGATGTAGCCGGTCACGCGGGAACCTTGGAGGGGGGCGTCATCAGGACAAGTGTTTACGGAACCCCATTTTTTAAGTCTTATTCTTTGGGTTCGACAACTTTGTGCGCGACCTTCCTGAGGGGTGAGGGGCTGAGGTATTGTATGCTCTGTTGCACGAATTCTCCCTCCTCCCGCATCACCCGCCCCCACTAACATCTAAAGTGCCGCGTCCCCGCCACCGTCTCTCACCCCGCATGAAGGTCGCGCAAGAACATGTCGGACTATTACAGCTTATTTTACAATGTTAAATTAACAGTAGGTAGTAACATTCAATAGTTATTAGTAAGCTGCCACATATAAAAAGAAGGTTTTTTGAAGGTTTTGTGCAATCTTCGTGGTTGACATCAGTGGTAGTAAAAAGCAGGTTTCGTAAAGTAACCGATTATAACGGGGGGTCTATCATCAGGGTAAGCGTTTACGGAACCCCATTTTTTTTCTTTGTGTATCTAACAGCTTACTTAACAATGTTAAATTGACAATAGTTACATTCAAGAGCTATTGATAAGCTACCACATACAAAAAGAATGTTTTTTGAAGGTATTGTGCGATCTTCGCGGATCGCGGATGACTTCAGTGGTAGTAAAAAAGCGGTGTTAAGACACTAACTTATCGAAATTATCGATACAACTAACGCCATCAATTGACGCCGAGTGAAAGAAAGACGAAAACAAGCCTGTGAAAGAATCCAAGTTTTCTTTGCAAACGATAACCGCCACGGACTATACGTTTTGCAACAGATCTCAAAAGGCTATGGTCCTTCGAGACCAGTTCCAGTACATCAGTCACAGTACTCACCTCCGTCGCTGGCGGGGGGGTCCCAGCTGAGGTCCACGTAGGAACGACCCACACGGGTGACCCTCGGGGCCCTCGGGGGTCCAGGGGGCCCACAGCGCGGGCGCACCTTGAACCGCTGCGAGGCGGCCGAGTACTTGCTCAGGCCGGCCGCGTTCTGCGCTCGCACGCGGAACTCGTACTCGTGGCCCGCTTCTAGGTTGTACGCCTGCGAGTACCAACAAGCGTCACTCAGTGTTCCCAGGCAGAACTTACATAGATTTATTTGTATCAAACCAACAACCTCGCGGGACTATACTCCGTCTAATATAGCAAGAGACGAAATGTAATCTTGAAGTGTCTTTTATAATAAAATACAGAAATAAAAATGTGTAACACCAATATTTCAAAGTAGCTTATAGTTTTATTTGTCTATAATTTGATGATGTATTTTAGAATACAATGTTTCTTATTTTTAAGTGCATTGCGTAGATAAAAAGACATATCAAGATTGTTTACATTTTGCCTCTTGCTATGAATGGAGTATGGATAGTTAACATCATAAGCAACGACGTTTGTTTCACGAGCCTTAACATAGCCCAATCATAGTACTACAATGATTATTCAAGTTTCTATTGTACTGTCGCGACATTTGTAACTCTATGTTTTATTGACAAATGATTGTATCGGTTTTACGCTGTTATTTTTTTTTATTAATCACTCTTAACGTTCCGTCTCTAAGCACGAACTTAAGTTAAAATAGTTAATGTTCAGGGTGTGCGTTATTTCTTTTACATGTTGTAATATAATATTCCGGTTATAGAAGATTAACTATTATGTTGTAATAATCGCACAATATTTCGGTAATAGAAGAATAACTAAAATCTTTCTCAAATATTTTGATTGAACATCGAATGAATTGTGTAACAAATAAAAATGAATGAATGTATGTATGTCCGTGTGTCTGCTCACCTGGTAGTTGCAGTCCTTCACCAGGTAGTCTGCACTGGTCCACAGCCCATCTGCGACATCCCGGAACTCGATCTTGTATCCCTGGATGCGGGCGCCCCCGTCGGACCTCGGTCGGTCCCAGACCACGGTGCCGGTGGACCCGTCCCAGTCGGTCACGCGCGGGGTGCCCGGCGGGTCGGGTATCGTGAACGGGAACTGGTGGGATGAGAACGGATATTATGTTATATTGCAATATCACACCTAACTTAGTTGGCGAATAGTGGGTGTTTATTCACCTCTGCCTACCCCTTAGGGGATATAGGCGTGATTTATGTATGTATGTCATGTATCACGACTATTGATCCCCGAAAAGTTTAGCAGAGGTGAATTAACACCCACTTTTCGCCAAATAGGTTAGAGCCCGTGTAATGGGGGGCGCACATACCTATTGTCATCTATCGGGCACATAATTCGCGGTATTTTTGCATATGTCACGCCTATTTATCTTTAAGGGGTGAGTAGAGGTGAATTAACACCAACGTTTCGCCAATTATGTTAGGTCCCTTGTAATAGGTGGCGGATATTATGTAATATTGCACACATACATGTCATCCATAAATCACGCCTTTTTATCCCGAAGATAGGCAGAGGTGATTAATCCCCCACTTTTCGCCAGTTAGGTTAGGTTCCATGTAATAGGTGGCGAGCCTATTGTCATCCATCAGGCACGTAAAACGCGGTATCTTTCTAGGTGATAAAATATAAGAGGAACGCTGCTGCCTATCACTCATCGCTATCTTTATCCTTAGTCACCTTGTATACCCCTCTCGAGGGGGCGAGGGGTTACAATATTATTTACTCTGCCGACTCATTTTGCCTTTGTAAAATAGTATAAGTATAATAGTAGTTCTATTAGCAAGTGACCTTTACCAACGTATACTCCTGTTATTTCTAAGTTCAAAAACCCTACTAACTTATAACGAGATAAAAAACGTAGTTTTGATATGTCTCTTTCTTGACATTTAAAAATAAGAAAGACATATTTTAGAAAACCAAAATGATTAGCTAAAATGACTTTGAGGAATAGGTACATTTTATAATAAAAGACTCATCAACATTGTTTACGTTCTTTACCCCCAAATACAGAAACGCTAATCAAAGTTTGAGTCTTGCTTAACATTTAAATATTGTCAAAATTTACGTCTTGCCATACAAATTCTGACAGGTAATGTCCACTTAATTTTTTAAGCAGTGCCCTATATTTGATTAGCGTTTCTGTATTCGGGGGTTATCTTTACGTAGTTTTTATTTATATGTGAAACATGTAATATTGTATGTAAGATCTAACATCTCATATTGTACCATGTTTCCAGCGAAATAAAGTGTCTTTATCACATCTCAGAGGCCTTACTATAGACAAAATAGCATTCGTTATAATGGCTGGAGTATAGACCAATGGTATTGCTCACCTTGGCAGTGATATAGTCGTCCATGGCGAGTGGCTCCGAAACACCATACTGGTTCTCTGCGCGCACCCTGAAGGTGACCTTCTTGTTGGGCTCCAGGCCCATCACGTTGTAGTGGCAGTTGCGCACGAACGAGGATATCTTCGTCCAGACCTGTGCAAAAAGTCATTTCATGTCACATCTGACCATAAAGTGGACAGTTCCGCCCGCTACGTGCACGGAAGATCCCACTTCCTGGTCATGGGGGTGACTTAAAACTATGATCTTACCTCGGCGATAAAAAAGACAGCCTCAGATCGCATATTTATTAGAGAAACACGTGCGATCTGAGGTATTTGTTTTGTTTTATCGCCCTTGGTGTATAATCTACTATTGTACCTAGTCCATTTGATCTGATTAGGTTCAACGCGGACATGATACTAGTCATCCGTTATTTGAGATTTTGATTGGGATACAAGAAGACCTATAGAACCATATGCATATTGTCGGTTCCTAGAGATTTCCTCCACTCGACTGTGACTCGACTCATCCTCAAGGAAAAATTTGGTATGCAGAATGGACAAAACTATACTCGACTTGAGCAAATTCCTCAGTCGAGGTCGACTCAAGGTATGTCGCGATTTACCTTGACGTCTCGTCAAAGATTATTAAACAGCGCTTTCCATGTTAATTTGAGGTTATTTCAAGTTTTAAAAAGTAAGCTGTTAAAACTTGAAATATCTTGGGAAATAAAAGAAGATTTCTACCAATATCGTCCTATAAAGTAGTATTTACGAAATGACGCTAATCCGCTGGAATAATTTGATGATGTGGAATTCCGAAGATTTCTATTTACTGGAGGTTTCTCATTGGAATGTGAAGCCGTAACTGAACATGCTGATTTGAAGGGTGTTTTTAAGATTTCCTCGAGGTGACCTTGACTTAGAACCTCAACCCTCACTCGTTATAAAATACACCTGTGGCATGTGTAAACTCACCCCGCTGCCGTCCATCTTCTCGACCACGTAGTTGGTGATGGGCGAGCCGCCGTCGTCCAGCGGGGGCCGCCAGCTCAGCGTGCAGGTGTCGGGGGTCACGTCCGAGGCGTCCAGGGGGCCCACCGGCGGGGCCGGCCGGTCTACCACCAGCACCTGTGCGAGAAACACGAGTTAACAAGAACAGGCCTAAGGGAAATGAGAAGAGACAAGTGGAGAGAATGGAGAACCGTAAACTAATCCAGTCAAAACATTCAGCCAATACAATCGGCGAAAATTCTACTTAACTGAAGCTTTATTGAACTTCTTTTCGTTTTTTTTGTTTATTCTCTATAGTAATACCCAAAGAGCTTTGGTGTCAGGCAGGGGACCGACCGAGAAACCTACGCCAAAACTTTGAGCAGAATGGATAAGAATCTCTCTCCGTTTATCGGTATCTCGACATGGTCCGTTAGTTTCTATTTCGGCGTGATGGATGATATGAACCAAAAGGGAGTGGATGGCTTGATGACGCTTGACCGATATGAATGGAAGAGGAAACATACTGCGCTGCCCCAGATAGACTGGGAACAGGGCAGGGAGTAGAGGTTGTGTTGTCTAAAAAAAATTTTCCTTAATTTCTTTCATTCCAAAGTAATACGAATACGGGTTACGACAACTCACCCTGCAGGTGGCACTATCCGAGCCCTCGCTGTTGACCAGCTGTATGGTATACGAGCCGGTGTCGGACCTCTTCGCGCTCGAGTTCAGGAAGACGGTGTCGATGTCTGACGTCACGAACCGGATGCGGTTGTCCGGGAACACCTCCTCGTTGTTAATGTTCCACGAGACCTGGAATGATGACCAGTAAATAAATAAATATTGCTTACACTCGAGCCTATCATTTAGTCCAAAGTAAGCAGTATAAGCACTTGTCTTATGGATACTAGATGACGGACAAATTTTAATATTCATATAATGGGTAATCTTGAATTTCAAAAATACGAGAGCTTTCTTTGTAATCATTTTACTACAAGGCATTTCGTGAAATAATAGAAAAGACTCCAATCGTTACGCCACTAAAAGCGATTATGAAACTTTGTTTTAAATTAACTACATAAACATATAAACAACCCTGACCCAAGAACAAATATCGGTGTTCATCGCAATCATCATTACCAGAATTAGAACCTTAGACACCCACGGGAGAGATTGGGGTCGCTCCAGAGCTTCATCAAATAATTAACAATATTTAATTATTTGAAGATTTCTCCCTATATTCTTCCACCCATAGGAAAAGCCTATGCCCCAGCAGTGGGGACATTTATAGACTAGTGATGAAGATGATGATTTGAAGAGAGTCACAAGAATGAACAAGTTAGGGAATGATTATGGAATAACGAAAGATATACAAGTGTGCGCAGAGTCCATAGGAAGAGTCTTTTCATTATCTAACTAAGGCTCAAGTTCAACAACACGTAAAACTACTGATTAAAAAACCGTAAGTTTTTGACAATCCCTTCCATACGATAAAATGTCAAAATCCGACGGTTAAATAATAATCGCCTGTTCATGTGTTGGTGAAATCGGGCCTTAGCCAAGAGATTAAAGATTAGCGATCGATCGAATTACCTTGGGCCTCGGGTTGCCAGTGAAGGGCACGGTGATCTTGATCTCCTCGCCCGCGATGACGGTGATGTCCCTGAGGCTGAGGTCGCTGGTGATCTTGGGCGAGTTGGGCGGCGCGCTCGCCCGGATCGCGTCCGAGCTCTGCGAGTAGGGGCCCTGCCCGGCCGCGTTCACCGCCGCCACCCTGAACTCGTACTCATGGTTCTCGATCAGACCTGTCACCTTGTACGTGGTGTCCGGTATGTGCGCGTGCGACGCTTTAGTCCACTTGTCTTCTGTGATCAATCGTTTCTCGACCACATATCCGGTGATAGGTGATCCGCCATCGTGGCGAGGCTTGGTCCAGGTGATGGTGATGGATGATTCTGTCGTGTCGACTGCCTTTGGAGCCCCGGGGGCCCCAGGGGGGTCGAACGGGTGTCTCGCCTTGATCGGCTCGGTCGTCTGAGCTGGGTCAGACTGGCCGTATTGATTCTCAGCCATGACGCGGAACTCGTAATCTCTGCCCACATTCAAGTTCTTCACCCGCAAGAAGGGGGTGGTGACGTAACCGGACACCTTGGTCCAGTTCGGTGTGCGAGCCTCTCGCTTCTCCACCACGTAGTTGGTGATCTCGGCTCCGCCGTTGTCCTTCGGCGGGTTCCAGTATAAAGTTAGGGCTTCGCCCTCGAACTCGTCCGCGCGGAGATTATCCGGTTTGCCCGGCCTGTCCAATACCCGGACATTGATGGTGGCTGTGTCGTACCCTGAGGGGTTGCGGAGTTGTAGGCGGTACTGACCGCCGTCTGACCGCTTGGCGTTCTTGACGACCAACGACGCGGATTCCGGTGTGATCTTCTGGTAGATCCTGGAGTCACCGTCAACATCCAGTAGGTTATCTTCCGCGAACCACGAGGCAGTCGGTTGAGGGAAGCCCGTGTATGGCACGTGTATGGAGAAGTCCTCGCCGGCGCGGACCGTGATGTCTCTGACCCCTCCGAGGTCCATACAAGGCTTGTTGGGTTGTTCTGCGATGGTGATGTCTGAGGTAGGCTTGCTGGGGTCCGACCTTCCAACGTCGTTGATCGCGATGACCCTGAACTGGTAATCCTCGCCTTCCTTAAGCTTCGGCACTGTATGGATAAGGCTCGGAACTGGTACATCATTGACATCCTTCCAGTCCTTATCGCCCTTGCCCTTCTGTTGCACGATGTACCCTTTGATCTTGGCGCCACCGTCGCTCTTGGGCGGTCGCCATGACAACGTGACCGAGTCTTTTGTGACTCTATCCGGCTTAGGCGCTTCGGGCGCGCTAGGCTTAAGCCTCTGCGTCTGCGCAGTGATGGGCTCAGTGGGCTTGCTGGGCTTGCCAGGGCCAGCCTCGTTGACGGCAATGACCCTGAACTCGTACTTATTACCCTCGCGGAGGTCGGGCACAGTGTAGCACGTGTTGGGGGTTGGGTAGTTGTTGACTTTTACCCAGTCTCCCCCCCGTTCGCGCTTCTCCACGTAGTACCCTGTAATGGGTTTGCCGCCGCAGTTGGCTGGTGGTAGCCACTCCAAGGAACAGCTGTTCGAGCTGTATCCTGTGATCTTGGGTGTTTCTGGCGCGTCTGGTGGGTCGAATGGCGACTTGGCTACTGTCGGCTTGCTCTCCAACGGGTCAGAAACCCCATAAAGGTTCTCAGCTCGTACCCTAAATACGTATTTCTTGCCTTCGGTGAGATTTTTGACGGTGAAAGAGCACTTAGGACAGAACCCGGCGACGGTTCGCCAGTCGTTGACGCCGAATTCGGCGACCTCGACCACGTAGCCAGTGATCTCGCTGCCGCCATCGTCGGTTGGCGGATGCCAAGTTAAGCTTATAGAGTCATGGGTGACTGGAATACCCGTCAATGGTCCCTTAGGCACTCCAGGCTTATCGACGACGATGACTTCGATGTCGGCGGAATCCTTGCCATGGTCGTTCGAAGCTGTGATGGTGTATTTGCCGGCATCGTCTCTTGTAGACTTCTCGATGCTCAGTTTGGTCTCATCGTTCTTGGTTTCGGCGGATAGCCTGTGGGAAGGTATCAGCGGGATAGATCCCTTGGTCCAGGATATTGTGGGTGTTGGAGCGCCGGTGATCGGAATGTTGATGTTGATCGGCTCGCCGGCTCTGACCTTGATCTTGCGGCCGATGAGATGATCCAACCACAGCTTAGGCTTCTCCTTCATCGGCTTGGCGATGAGTACGTTCGACGGATCAGACGGCTGGCCGGGTCCGGCGGCATTGACAGCTGATACTCTGTACTCGTACTGGTGACCTTCCTGTACTCTGTCGTCTTCGTAATCGTTGCTTCTGACAGGATCCTTGTTTAACTTTATCCAGCGGCCGGTGGCCTTGTCGCGTCGTTCAACGTCGTAGCCCACGATGTTGGACCCCCCGTTCGATATCGGGGCGGACCACCTGATCTTGATGTGATCCTTGTCTGCGGAGACCAGCTCAGGCTTGCCGGGTTTGCCAGGGGTCGTGTACTGGTTCTTGGCGACGATAGCCCTGTCCGTAACCAGGGGTTCGGAACGACCTTGCAAGTTCTCCGCGAACACTCTGAACTCGTACTTAGTGCTCTCTGTGAGACGTGGCACGGTGGCGTGGTTGTATTTGGGATTGATGTACGTGACTGCTGGAACCCATCCGCCGCCATGAGTCAAGTCGCGCTTCTCAATGACGTAAGCGGTCAGCTCACTGCCGCCATTGTCCTTGGGCGGTTTCCATGACAACGTCACAGATTGAGCGGTGATCTCCTCGTAGTCGAACGGAGGCTGTGGCGCTCCCGGTACATCCAGGACTATCAGCTCGAAGCTGCCTTCGTCGGTACCAGAATCGTTCTTCAATCTCAAGTTGTACTTTCCAGCATCAGACCGTTTACAGTTCACAGTGTGGACTATGGTATGATGTCCGACAGATGTCACTGTTGTCCTCTCGTTGGCAACCACAGGCTTTCCACCACAGGTCCACGTGACCTCAGGAGTTGGCTCTCCGATGAAGTCCACGTCC
The DNA here is from genome assembly GCA_963931975.1 of Cataclysta lemnata. NCBI lineage: Eukaryota > Metazoa > Arthropoda > Insecta > Lepidoptera > Crambidae > Cataclysta > Cataclysta lemnata. The sequence continues at coordinate 3,618,194 of OZ008363.1, forward strand.
AAGTGGAAGATCAAGCCAGCCTTGATGCGGACTTCCTTGAGCGGGGTGATGATCTTCGGCGCCACGAAGCGGTCTTTAGCTGTGATGATGTCTGATGGCTCACTTGGTTCCGACTGACCAGCCTGGTTGACTGCGATCACGCGGAACTCATAATCCTGACCCTCAGTCAAGTCAGGAACAGTTGCCTTAGTCTTGTTGGGTGGTACATGTACCGCGTTCACCCAGTACGGGTTGCCCTTCTCCTTCTTCTGGATGATGTAGCCGGTGATGGGTGATCCGCCGTCGGATTTAGGCGCGGCCCATTGTAAGTCAACATGGTCTTTGCTCCAGTCCGTAGCCTCAGGCTTACCAGGTGCTGAGGGTTCATCAAATTCGTTCTTGGCTACGATAGCTCTATCCAGTTCCAAAGGTTCAGACTGTCCTATGGCGTTAACTGCGCTAACCCTGAACAGATACTCCTTCATGTGGATAAGTCTAGTCACCTGGTGGGATAAGAAGGTGCTCATGCCAGCATCAGACCAAGTTCCCCTGGTCAGATCCATCTTCTCAATGACATAGTGCAGGATGGGAGAACCGCCATCGTCTAGCGGGATCTTCCAAGACAGGGAGCAGGATTCCTTGGTGACGTCGGAGACCTGGAGAGGCTTCTCCGGCCTCGAGGGTTTGTCTAGGACGGTCACCTGGGCGGTGGCTGAGCAAACGCCTAGGTCGTTCTTGAGGGTTAACTTATAAACGCCTCCATCCGATCTGACCGAGAATGGAATGTCCAGAACCACTCTATTGTGTAGTACTTGGACATCGATGCGGTCTGTTGAGTGTACCACTTTCCCATTGATCTGCCATTCCACCGTTGGTTTCGGGGAGGCTTCTATCGGGATCTCATACTGGATCCTCTGGCCTGCCTTGACCGTCTTGTCGGCGAGGAGCATCTTGTCGAAGTGAGGGGCGCAGAACCTAGCCTTGGCGATCTGGGGGGTGGACGCGTCACTGGGTTCACCATTACCCGCCTTGTTGACGGCAATGACCCTGAACTCGTACTCCTCGCCCTCCTGCAGACCAGATACCGTTCCCTTGGTCTCATTTCCTGGTACAGTAGCGGCCACCTCCCACGGGCCATACTTCTTCTTGGCTTCAATGATGTAGCCCGTGATGGGTGACCCGCCGTCCTTTTTAGGCGGGACCCACTCGAGGTCCATGTGGTCCTTGTCCCAGTCCTTGACGACGGGGGTCCCGGGCTTGTCGGGGGTCCCGTAGGGGTCCTTCGCGGTGACGGGCTCGTGCCCGATGAGGGGCTGCGACTCGCCTTGCTTGTTGACGGCGCGAACTCTGAAGTTGTAGTCGTGACCCTCGATGAGATGGTCGATTCTGATGCTGCAGGCTTGGACCTCCCCAGCGGGGATCCATCTCAGATTCTCCTGGTCCATCTTCTCGACGACGTAGTGCGAGATCTCGCTGCCTCCGTCGTCTTTGGGTGGGCGCCATCTCAGCGTGCATCCAGACTTGGTGACATCATCAGCGCGGAGTGGACCCTCGGGTGGTAGAGGTACATCCAGCACCAGAACTTTGACAGTCGCAGTGTCTGTGCCATTGATGTTCTTGGCTTTGAGGGTGTAAGTGCCTGTGTCGGCACGCTTGGCATCGATGACCCTGAACTTCGAAGAATGAGTGTCGTTGACGATCTTGATCCTGTCAGTGTTGATGACGAGGTTATCTCCGTGCAGCCACTCTTTAGTTGGGGTGGGCTCACCCGCGACGGGCACGTCCAGATCGAAGTTCTGCCCGACCTTGACCTTGATGTTGAACATGAAGTTGCGGTCGATTTTGGGAGCGAGGTTTTTGGGCCTGGCGAGGTGGGGGGCGGTGCCGTCGCTGGGCTCGCCCGGCCCGGCCTTGTTCACGGCTCGCACGCGGAACTCGTACGTGTTGCCCTCGATCAGGTCGGGCACCTTGCCCGTCGTCACGTCGCCTTCCACCTGCACAAAACAATAGAAATAGATTTAAACCATATTCTAAAGAATAGGGGAAAACATTAATTATTTAATACCTATATAAAAATCTCGTGGCACAGTGTATGTTAGCGAACTTCTCCGAAACGGCTGGACAGATATTTATATATTTTTTTTGTGTATATTTAATTGGTCTGAAAATTGATCATAGGATATTTTTATGCCCCTAGATGATGCGGGAAAAACAATGTTTGCCGGGTTAGGTAATCTTATTTAATAATTGAGGTTTGATTTTATGACGACTAAACAAAATATATGGAAAAGGTTAAGCAGCCCAGCGTACTGGTCTATGTCCACGAGGTGTGCCGCAAGCTTGCGTTTTAAATCATTTTTGAGAATGGAGTCTGACGATGAAAACGTTATTTTAAAATGACGAAAAGGCTTATCATTACCTTCGAAGGCGAGTTTTTTGTATGTAAACAACGGAATTCAGAAAAAATAAAAAATACGTGTGTCTTCATTTTCTGTCTAATTTCTTATAACATCATAATAAAAAAAGTATGTTGAAAAAATGAAATGTTGTCAATCACCTGAGCGCACTCCTCCCAATCGGGCGCGAACCGGTCCCTCTTCTCGATGACGTAGCCCGTGATGGGCGCCCCCCCGTCCCTCTCCGGCCTGGTCCACTCGAGCTCGACGAAGTCGCGGTCGAAGTCCTTGACCTTGGGCGTGCCCGGCTTGCTGGCCACGTCGAACGGGTTCTTCGCTTCGGTCGAGTGCGGGGTGGTGAGCGGTTCGGATTTTCCTTGCCTGAAACATTGATACTTATATAAATAAAACATGTAACTCACACCCCGAACACTACCTAGACACTACACTAGGTTACTACATGTTGCCATCCCCCTTAATTGCTTGATGTGGTGTCGTGAAGTCATAGTTGATGAGTATTGACTGAAAATTAGAGATAGAAAACCTTAAGAGTATGTGCTCTGTGTATCTGTCAATCATGTGTGATGTATCGGCCTTATTAATAAACACGGTTTAAGTGTAGACTAGTTACTCAGTGTCTATCTCGTTTCCTCGCATTTAATATCACGTTTGTGAGACGAAGACAAACCGCGGAATAGCTATACCATGTTCGCTACCAGTTTATTAATAAGACGATAAGGGATTAAGCTATAAACTGGCATATATCATCACGATAAAGTTCAAAACCAAAAAAAAGAGTCTATGCAATCCTCCCGTACCTGTTAACCGCGCGAACCCTGAACTTGTACTTGTGGTTGGGCTGCAGCCCGTCGATGGGCAGGCTGGTCTGCGGGCCGTCCGTCTCGCCGGCGGTCACCCATCTGCCCGTGGCCTCGTCCATGCGCTCCACCACGTACTTCTCGATGGGCTGGCCGCCGTCGTCGGCGGGCGGGTTCCAGGACAGCTTGGCGCCGTGCGCGTGCACGTCGGACACCTGGGGGTGACACGGCATTACTTTATTACTGTTTGCATTTGAACATTATATACCTAAATTTTAGAAAAAAAATTACAAACATATTGTGGTTGAGAAAAGCTCGAAAAATTAAGTAAAAGTATTGAAGCGGGAATCGAACCCGCGTCCTCCGCAATCCGGGCAGATGCCTTTACCACTCGGCCAGCCAAGACGTTATGTTGAATAATGTATTTATTTTTCTAAGGAATAATATCATGTTAGAAAAACACTTTCGTAGAAAATGCATTATTTTAGAATAAATTTGATTACCAAAAAAGAGGTTAAAGTGTGTCAACTTTATAAGTTAGACATATGTAATATGATATCGCAAACTTTTTATGATAAATTTTAAGTAGAACATTTCCCTAAAACTTCTCTATTTCTTTTATTTCCACTAAAATTTGCACAATTGATCGCAAAGGCATGATGCAACTAGCGTATTATAGAGCAAATAATTTCACGACCGTCGTATCAAATGTCAGAGAAATTGTCAAAATTTGACATTTGTATTCTAACCGTTCGAATAGATTTGCCAATTGGCAGGATAAATAATTGTTCGTGCATTATTTTCTTTGTAATAGGGTTTGTTATAGAGCAACACCAACCTTGAGCGGTCCCCCAGGCGGGCTGGGCACACTGAGGACGATAACCTCGACCTCAGCCACGTCCTTGCCGTTACAATTCTCCGCGGTGACTGTATACCGGCCGCTGTCGGCCCTGGCAGCCGCCTTGCAGTTGAGCTTGGTGTTGTAGTCCGAGTGCTGCACCTTGGTCTCGCCGCCTGTCTTCACCTCTTTCTTGGCCAGGAACCACTTCGTCTCGGGCATCGGTTCGCCGGTCACCTGGGGAACGGTGTCATGTTATGAAGTTATACTCTCTAGCCATGATAGCGAGATAAAAAACGTATACAATTTTGTTAAGGGCCTGTTTCACAATCGACAAGTACATTCGAAGTAGCTTACTTTGCAGTTCGATGGACACATAATATATTTCATATTACAACTGTCAAATGATCTGCGAAGAAAGCTACTCAGATCTTACTTGTTGATTGTGAAACAGGTCCTTAGTGTGTGATTCGTATGCGTATGTAATAGGAGTACGTAAGCACGTAATCGCTTGGTGAACCATGTAGCAGTTTATTACCAAAATAAAATCTATAGATGGTGGCTATTTACACGCCTCACCCTATTTTAGTTATAAATATTAGGTTATTTATTGCTATGGCTCGGATTTGTTATAGTAAAAAATATCGGTCGATGTCCACTATTAGGTACAATTATTAATTAGTAGTTGATTGATAAAGTCGATCGAAAATCGATCGATTGATATACTAAAACCCTTAAACAACCCTTAAAAAATAATAATTAAAACAAAAGAGCCCGTCTTACCTTGACGTCGAATCCGAACTTCTGTCCGACCTTGATCTTGATATCGATCAGGTTGGTGCGGTCGATCTTGGGCGCGAGGTTCCTGGGCTTGGCCACGATCGGATGGGTGCTCTCGCTGGCCTCTCCCGGGCCGGCCTTGTTCACGGCGCGAACCCTAAGCGTGTAAACGGACGTGGTCAGGTGAAAGAGTTCCAAGGCAAACCGAAAACAGTTGCGATTTTGCCCTAAAATAGTAGAGCGAGAAAATAAAGGTTGTCTCAGATCGCAACTATTTGACAAACGGTAAACAAGCGTTCTGAGGCTTTCTATTTTTATCGCCCGAGGTCAGATCATAGTTTTATGTCACCCTCTGACCAGGAAGTGGGATTTATATCGACGGGTCCCAAGAACAAAGTCATATCTTTAAAATTATGTAGTTGCAAGAGGTATTAAAAGCCAATATCATAGTAACTGTTGCCTTTTAATACCTCTTGCAACTAGATAATTTTAAAGATACGACTTTGTTCTTGGGACCCGTCGATATGTACGCGTCGCGGGCGGAATATCTTTTACTTTTTCACTTTATGGTCAGATGTGACATAAGAACTATTATTTTGACTTTTATTTGAACATGTTATCAATTTTAGAACATTTCGAAGATTATTTTTTTCTAAACACAATTTATCTTTGCCTCAATAAAATGTTGGCAAGCAAAAGGGTTCCAACCCAAACCAAATAGCGTTGCAATTTCGGAACAGGGTATGGAGAAGAAGAAGAAGGAGAAGAAGAATAAGAATGTATGTTAGTAGACGCACCTGAACTCGTAGGTCTGCCCCTCGACCAGATCGGGCACGGTGCAGGCGGTCTTGTCCGCGGGCACCTCGACGGCCTTCTCCCAGTTGCCGAACTTGTCCTTCTTCTCCACCACGTAGCCGGTGATGGGCGCGCCGCCGTCATCTCTCGGCGGTGACCACTTGAGGTCCACGTGGTCCTTGTCCCAGTCGGTCACGCTCGGGGTGCCGGGCGCGCCTGGTCAGAGGGGTTCATCGTCATCATCGACGTCCTACGGCTTTTGTTTGTTTCATAAGGAACCCCAATAGCTTGAGGAGATGGATAGAGCAGTGGCTATTACATTGCTTATTATATACTCATCGCTGTCTTTAACCTTAGTCGCCTTGTACGACACCCACGGGAGAGATGGGGGTGGTGTCAATTGTATTCTGCTCTGCCGTCACCACACGGCAAGCAAGGTCCTACAGCTTTTATTTATTTAGTAATGAGCACCATTAGCTTATACATAGTTTTCATACAGTCTGCTCAAAAATGCCGTATGCTATCTCAAGTAAACTACACAGGGAAATAAAGTTGTACTGAATTATTTGAGTGAAAAAGTCATCCATCTAACTATTGTTTTTTTTTTCAAAATAGAACATTTTGGTACACAACTATTTAATTGAATATGATTTGTAATGACGAAAAAAAAGATAAAAATTAATTATATTCTTGTAAATGCTATATTCCTCGGGAAAAATCAATCTTATATTAGGTGCGCTTGAATCCCACGCTGCACTCAGGACTATTCTTAAATCAAGTCTCCGCTCGTGACATAAGACTATTCGACATTTTTGGAATTCGTTCAGACCATAAAACTGAACAAATTTTACTATGGGAGCAACTCCAAATTCACGAAAAAAATAACAACTGTTTCATACATTTGGGTCAAGTAGCTACCATCGTTTTGTATGAAACAGCTGATATTTTATCGTGCATTTGGAGTTTCCCCCATGGTGAAATTTGTTCACTTTGATGTACTGAACGAATTCCAAAAAAATTTACAGTGACCAAAAAGTCTCATGGTATAGAGACGAAAACTCTTAGGATTCCATGGATTCAGTGCGAATGCCGGGTTCATAGTGTGACAAAGAGGGGAGTCAGTGTCAGCGCCTGGGACTTGCGACCCAAGTGTAGGTTTAAGGGATCCCTTGAGAACTAGTCAACACTCATCCACCGCCACCCCGATCTCTATCTCTGCCCAGCGATATTTAGTATCCATAGCTATAGCTTTAGATTATTATTGAATTAAACTTACCAGGCTCGTCGAACGGATTCTTGGCGACGATGCTTTGTTCCGAGGTGAGCGGCTCAGACTCGCCCTCCGAGTTGACCGCGGACACGCGGAACTTGTACTCTTTGCCGGGAGTCAGGCCGGTGACGTCACACTCTGGAATAGACAAGCAATACACTGTATAGTAAATGAGTAGCGGGTGTATTTGTAAACAAAAAAAAAATGTTTTCGCTGCCGAATCCGTACTCTAACTGCCGCGCTCAGAGTCGTCAATTAACTTTAATGAGTATTTAATGTCAAAAATTTTCATTCAAATCGAGACCATAGACCCGGCAAGAATAATTAGCGACTAGTTTTGAATTGTCATTTTTTGACGTTAAGTACTCATTAACGTTATTTGGCAGTAACTGCCGCACTCAGAGACGTCAATTAACTTTAATGAGTATTTAATGTCAAATGTTTTCATTCAAATCTAGACCATAGACCCGGCAAGAATAGCGACTAGTTTTGAATTGTAATTTTTTGACGTTAAGTACTCATTAACATTATTTGACGTCTCTGAGTGCGGCAGTAAGTCTTATATTATTTTTTATTCATTACACCGGGACAGTGCTAGTGATGAATGGCTATATAGAAAAGAGACGGAAAGGACTGTGTCGAGAGACCTATGAACGGAAAGAGTGATTAGGATGCCAACATTCCAGTTGATCTGTTCAAGGTTTTGGCTCCAGTTTTACAGCCGGCCACCTGCTTTATAATTTTTACATAAACATAAATAAACAGCCATGACTCAAGAACAAATTTTATGTTCATCCACCGCCACCAAGGCATTGTTAAAAAGTTTTAGTGAATCTTGCCCTTATCCCATTCGATGGGAGTCAGCGCACTAAGTTTTTTTCCTTCCGTTCACTCCATTCACATTCAAGTCACATGCAATCCACCCATCTTTTCTGCGGTCTTCCTCTTCCTCTTTATCGCTCACCTCTTTATCGGTGAGCTAGAAGAGTTTCTAGTCTCATGCATTTCGTTTTTTTCAATATGTTGATTTTTTTTTTCAAAACAGGCGGATGTAAATAAAAACTAGATTTAGTAGATATACTAACTAGGCTCCTCGGATCTGGCGCATGGCACCCAGCACCCAGAGTCCGTGTCCAGCTTGTCCACCTGGTAGTACTCGATGGGGGCGCCACCGTCGTCCTTGGGACGCTTCCACTTGAGCGTGGCGCCCTCTTTGTGCACGTCCGAAATCTGCAATGGATTTTTTTTATTAATAAAGTTAATAAACTATATTCAACATTATATATAACATTTATGTTAGAAAAATTAGTACAAAGATTGTGGTGTTTGGAAAAAGTTCGATAAATTATGGTCTTGATGCGGGAATCGAACCCGCGTCCATCGTCCGTGTCCGTCTTGGTTGGCCGAGCGATTGCAGTGGACACGGGTTCAATTCCCGCATCAAGTCCATAGTTTTTGCAACTTTTTCTAACCACCAAAAAAAAAGTTAATAAAGTTTTATGACGGAGGACCTTTGGTACTCTAATATAGCAAGAATGATACGACTCGCTGAGGGTAGCAAGTACAAAAATTTGATTCCTTATGATTCCTATGGTGTCAAATTACCTTAATCTGGCTGATTTTTCCACCGTACCGTAGCAACACAAAACTACGTAACTTAATTAACTGCCGCACGTACTTAATGTACAAAAATTTTCATTTAAATCTAGACCATAGACCCCGTAAGAATAGGGACTAGTTTTGTTTTTCTATTTCATTTAAAACACTTTATAGTGTCTTATTTTTGTGATTTGATAAGTATGTATACTGAATAGCGATGGATTTCGGTGATTTATTTCTGGACCCCTGCTAGGACCTCAACACCGCTCCGTTACATGTTGACCGTAGATCGCTGGTAAACAAGTTTTTTTACACTCACACTTTCATCTAGCAAAGTAAGTACCCTAAGCACTTGTGTTATGGTACTAGATGACGGACATATTTTTAATATAATAATGTATATAAATGTTGAAAATATACTACATAAACATTTACACAACCATGACTCGGGAGCAAACATTTATGGTCATCACAAAGTTTGCCCCTACCAGGATTCGAACCCGGGACCTCTTGGCCAATACCCAGCGATCTGAGCATTCGACCAAGGCGGCCGTCTAATTCTAGTTCCCACCTGCAACGGTCCCTCCGGGCGGGCCGGCTTGTCGGTGACCACGACGTTGATCGTGACCACGTCCTTGCCGCTCGAGTTGACCGCCGTGACCGTGTACTCGCCGGAGTCGTCGCGGCGCACCGGCCTGACCACGAGCTTGGTGAAGTAGTCGGGGTTGTCGATGGTCACCGCCTTCGATGGGCGCAGCGGCATGTTCTGGTACCTGGTAACACGAAATCAAGTTAATATTGTTGTTTTTAATTTTTAACATTGTATTAGAAAAAATTGTACAGAGAAAATTACAGTAAGAAAAAGTTCGAAAAATCGGAGCCGGCGTCCTCTGCGATCCTGGTACCTGTACCACTCGGCAAAACAAGACGTTCCCGCATCGAAATACTATAAGTTTTCGAACTTTTTGTATCCACCGTTTTTTTTTTTGTATTATTATTTATTGTTCAGAATCCCGTATTAGTACTAGGGGGCGACCACTACAGTTGACGCTTGTAGACCCTTCCCGGGTAATGCTGCGTTTCGAAGAAAAGCTGAGCTGAGACTTACAAAAATTGACCAATGATATTGCAATACATACAATATAGGAGCGAGTGCTTGGCGGGCTTTCAATGGCGTCAGTTAAATTTTTATTTCAATCATTCAAAAATTGTTTCAGAGTGGACTTTGTGCAGTAAAAGTGGTGTTATTTTGATGCATAAGGATCCGTGTTGATGTTCAATTACGAAAAATCATTGAAATAAAAGTGTTGTGCCGTGTTTGACGTTGAGAATTTTACAGTGGTTTTCACCACCTCATCGGTCCTGAACCGTGATGAACTGTTACCATTTGACTCGCGCCAAGCACTCCTTAGATGCGTTAAAATGTGTTTCACCCATATTCATTTCATGCATTAAGATCATTCATTCATTTCATACATTATTTTCATTCATTCATTTATCATTCATTCAAAATTAAGAAAAGTAAAGGACTTGTATCCAGGAACGTTAAGCCAATTAAAAAAAAAATAGGGAGTGTTTGGCGCGTTTCGTGGTGTCAGTCAGATTTATTTTCGCTAATTCATAAATTGTTAGAGAGTGGATTTTGTGCAGTGAGTGGTGTTATTTTGATGCACAAGCATCCGTGTTGGTGTGCAATTATGCAGAATCATTGAAAATAAGTCTTTTGATGGTGTTTGATGTTGTGGTGAAAACCACGTAAAAAGTGGTTTTGCTCACTTCATCAGTCACCATCATGAACTCTGTTACCATTTAATTCGCGCCAAGCACTCCCTAGATGCGTTAAAATGTGTGACACCCATATTTTAACGTAATATTCATTTCATTCATAATTTCATCCACTCATTATTTCATAAAACTACAGATAAAATATACACTAAAGACATGGCTGTATGGGCTAGACCCTTTGCCTTCCCTAAAATATAGGGAGAATTAAAAAAACAAAATCACCTCCACTCGACGGCGGGCGCGGGCTCGCCCTGCACCGCGGCCTCCAGCTTGAGCGTGGAGCCCGCGGAGAGCGTGACGTCACGCAGGTGGCGGCGGTCGATCTTGGGCGCCAGGAAGCGCGGCTTGGCCGTGAACGGCTTGCTCGCCTCCGAGGGCTTGCTCGGGCCCGCCTTGTTCAGCGCCACCACGCGGAACTGGTACTCGTTGCCCTCGATCAGCCTGGCACACGGGCACACCGATGCTTTGGTATCGTACGGAGATGACACGAGTGGTCTGTAGCCAGCGGTGGTTGTTGAATCAACGTTAGTTCTACTGTCCACGGCCAATCGGCGCATCAACGGTCTACTTGACGGTCAAATTGTTAACAATCTTGATATAAAATACACAAATAAGAATGTGCAACACCAATATTTCAAAGCAGCTTACAGTTTTGTTTGTCTATAATTGATAATATATTTTAGAATACACGTTTCTTGTTTTTAAGAGCATTTCGTTGATAGAGACACACATCAAGTTTGTTTACATTTTGTCTCGAGACCAAGTGAATGGGGTATAGTTGTCTTTAACCTTAGTCGCCTTGTAGGACATCCGTGGTATAGATTGGGGGTAGTGACAATTGTATTATGCTCTGCCGTCACCCCACGGCGTATCGTGACCAAAACGTGACGCCATATTTTATTTTAATAAGTCAGTAAATAGTTTTGAACGGAGTCAGAACTTGCAAAGTGATGATTTTATTATTCGTTTCGTACAGTCAGCCAAGAAAATGGTACACCACCCTAAGACTAAATGTCGCTTGCAGTTTACAGAACAATAAAGATTTGTTTTGCCTGCACCTGGACTATGACGTTGACAACATTGCTATCTTAAGATATTGACGTTTGTCACAGTTGCCAGTGTGAGCCTTGTTGAAATTTTCGATGAGCAGTAGGCCTATTCGCTAACTTTTTTTGACAGTTGAAAGTGATGATCACCGAACTATTTACTTATCCATTACTGTTTTCACAGGACACGTGTCACAATAGCGTTATAGTAAAGTAGTAATGGATCAGTAAATAGTTCAGTGATTGTCACTCTCAAATGTGAAAAAAGTTAGCGAATAGGCTGGCTGCAAAGTAAATCAAAAGTGGTACACCACTTTCTTGGCCGACCGTATCTTTTCATTATTGTTTCCGAGGCTCACCCATTGACAGTGGCGGTAGGCGTCGGCGTGTGCGTCTCGACCGCCTTCTCCCACAGGGGGCTGTACTTGTCCTTCTTCTCCACGATGTAGCCGATGACGGGAGAGCCGCCGTCCGATAGGGGCGGCTCCCACTTGAGGTCCACGTGGCTGGCCGACCAGTCGTCCGGCACCGGGGTGCCGGGCGCGTCTGGTGTCGCTGCAACGTGACAATGGGAATTTTAGTAAATGTACATACATACATAAATCATATATCCCCGAAGGGGTAGGCAGAGGTGAAATAACACCCACTTTTCATCAATTATGTTCGGTCCCATGTAATAGATGGTGAACCTATTGCCATATATCAGGCACTAATATCGCAGTACATTTATATTGCTAGGTGGTATGAAAGAAATGCTGCTGCCCATTACTCATTGCTGTCTTTACCCTTAGTCGCCTTGTACGGCACCCACGGGAGAGATAGGGTGGTGACAATTGCATTCAGCACTGGCGTCAATATACGACGTCATCACATAGAGATTCTGTGTAGAAGGAACGTCGAAAGTGTTGGTTTTCGAACTCCTCTAAAACGGCTTGATCGATTGTTATGACATTTTTTGTGTATATTTGTAAGGTATGAGATTAGGTCGTGGGCTATTTTTTATATCTCTAGCTAGATGATAAGGGCAAAACTACTCAAGTATGTCTTTACCTTACCAATATCAATTAGGCAGCAGCTTATGTAAAACAACACTCAAATCTAGTATCAGAGTTATCCCATTATTTTTTTTTTAAAAGTACGAAACACTCACTGAAGGGATCCTTAGCGATGATGGAGCCGAAGGTCTCCAGGGGTTCCGACTCGCCCTCCTTGTTGAGGGCCTTCACGCGGAACTTGTACTCGTGACCGGGGATGAGGCCGTCCACCTGCGGAAGACATGATTTTACATACATACATACATACATCACGCCTATATCCCCGAAGGGGCAGCCAGAGGTGAACTAGCACACACGCTTCACCAATTATGTTAGGTCCCATGTAATAGGTGGCGAGCCTATTGCCATTTATCGGGCAGAATAGTCGCAGTACATTGCTATTGCTAGGTGGTATAAGAGGAACGCTGCTGCCCATTCCTCATAATTGATTTATCCTTAGTCGCCTTGTACGACACCCGCGGGAGAGATTTGGGGTGGTGACAATTTGTATTCTACTCTGCCGTCACCACACGGCACCACACGGCACGACATGATTTTATTGACATAAAATTTATTTTTCAAGTAACACTGTCATCCCGTGTGTCCCTTTGCCGGTTTGGCATATGCGCTAGCGCATTTAGAGTATTGCTCACATATAGCATGATAAGGATAAGCTATTTTTAGGAAAGCGTCTATATTTCAGGGTTGTGATGTGATATCACAAAACCATTTTCAATTTATTAGTCGCTATACAGGAATGGAGCAAAACCGTTTACGGTTTTTTTGTGTTCAATCGAATGAATTACTTCAATGGAATCGACATAATGTATTATTAACTTATAATTTACATTATTTATGAAATACACTATACCTATATGATAGCTAAATAATTATATTTTGTGCAATTGAAAAAAAATTACATGGAATAGCCTTATGCAATTCAAGGAACCTTTATTTTTGATTATGAAGATGAAGATGAGGGCCGAAGATAGAATATGGATTTATGTCACCCCTTGACTAGAAAGGCGGGCGGAAAAGTCCACTTTATGGTCATAGTGACACAAATAAATTAGAAACCTATACAGCAACGCCAACCGACCTCCATCTCGGGCACATTGCCAAGCGTCTTGCCGACGGGCACCCAGCCGCCGGTCTCCGGGTCGTACTTCTCGACGAGGTACGCCTCGATCGGCTCGCCGCCGTCGTCCTTGGGCCGCTTCCAGTTCAGCTTGCAGCCGTCCTTGTGGACGTCCGACACTTCCAGCGGGCCCTCGGGCTTCTCGGGCTTGGCTGTGGGGTGATGGAAATATTTCATCAAAAAAAGTGGTATGGCTCTCATCATTATTTTAATGACCAATAGACCTAGCACGGGACGTGCACAAAATCTCTCTCCACCACCTCACAACACTCTCGGGATTTAGGGGAAGTTGGAGCGAGAAGGGAGTATTTTATATTGGAACCCTAGGGAGACTTTGTCCACGGTCGCTGCTACGGGGGCTGCTCTTTAATGTCCTGCCGAGGCACAAGCTTTACCTATGGATGGAAGAATATAGGGAGATTGGGCCATAGCCCACCACGCTAGCTCGGTGCGTGTTGATGGGTTAACGACTGCAGATGCAGCCGGGACCTTCCGAAGCACGGAAGAACTCGAGATAATAATTTTTTCACTTCTCATGCTCTGAAAGTGCTTGTTTGTGCAGGATATAGGCTGCACAAAATCGAATTTTGTGCTCTAGAGCATTAACGTATCTAATCATAAAAGTAACTATATTAAGGCAAAGAAAATGAGCTATGCAGCCAAACTCAATAAGAAATTCAGACATAGAATTTGTTATTTTTTGATATTTACTTAATTTATTTGCCTAATGTGTTTTTTAAGACATAAAAGATATTAAAATTTTAATTCAAGTAGGTACGGTAAGTATTAAATTAATTTAAGAAAACATATTATTTCAAAATTAATTTAATACTTGGCTGTATAGGTCTGCAGCCCAAGCCTAATATCAATGGGAAAAACAATTTCCTTTAGTATTCAAAACTGTACTAATTTTAGATAAATTACTGTTTTATTTCCTCGCAATTGAAGTGAAAAGCAGAGTTTCTACCTCGTCCACAAAACCATTTTTATCCTCGACATTACTATCAGCCCTCGCCTTCGGCTCGGGCCGCTAAAAGTCTCGGACAAAAATGATCCGTTTTGTGCACTTGATGGAAAATCTACTATTTCACCTCTCATGCTCTGAAAGTGCTCATTTGTGCAGGATATAGGCTGCACAAAATCGAATTTTGTGCTCTAGAGCATTAACGTATCTACTCATAAATGTGTCTATATTAAGGCAAAGAAAATGAGCCATGCAGCCAAACAATGAGAAATTCAGAGATAGAATTTGTTATTTTTTAATATTTACTTAAATTTATTTGCCTAATATGTTTTTTAAGACATAAAAGATATTAAAATTTTAATTCAAGTAGGTACGGTAGGTTATTAAATTAATTTACGAAAATTATTATTTCAAAATTAATTTAATACTTGGCTGTATAGGTCTGCAGCCCAAACCTAATATCAATGGGAAAAACTTTTCCTTCGGTATCCAAAACTGTACTAATTTTAGTTTGAATTTTAAGAAATGTTATGATAAACTACTGTTTTATTTCCTCGCAATCGAAGTGAAAAGCAGAGTTTCTAACTCGTCCACAAAACCATTTTTATCCTCGACATTACTATCAGCCCTCGCCTTCGGCTCGGGCTGCTAAAAGTCTCGGACAAAAATGATTCGTTTTGTGCACTTGATGGAAAATCTACTATTTACTTCTCATGCTCTGAAAGTGCTCATTTGTGCAGGATATAGGCTGCACAAAATCGAATTTTGTGCTCTAGAGCATTAAGGTATCTACTCATAAATTTGTCTATATTAAGGCAAAGAAAATGAGCCATGCAGCCAAACACAATAAGAAATTAAGAGATAGAATTTGTTATATTTAAATATTTACTTAAATTTATTTGCCTAATGTGTTTTTTAAGACATAAAAGATATTAAAATTTTAATTCAAGTAGGTTCGGTAGGTTATTAAATTAATTTACGAAAATTATTATTTCAAAATTAACTTAATCCTTGGCTGAATAGGTCTGCAGCCCAAACCTAATATCACTGGGAAAAACTTTTCCTTCGGTATCCAAAACTGTATTAATTTTAGTTTGAATTTTAAGAAATGTTATGATAAACTACTGTTTTATTTCCTCGCAATCGAAGTGAAAAGCAGAGTTTCTACCTCGTCCACAAAACCATTTTTATCCTCGACATTACTATTAGCCCTCGCCTTCGGCTCGGGCTGCTAAAAGTCTCGGACAAAAATGATTCGTTTTGTGCACTTGATGGAAAATCTACTATTTTGTCACCCCCATCCAATGACCGGCATTAGCCTAGTATACCAACACTCAGTATAATGTGGCGCAATTAATTAATACATAAGGGACGGACTTATTTATAATGAATGATGTTATGGGAACATTATACCAAGGGCGGCTAATACCTTCTTTTTTATCGCCCGAGGTAAAATCATAGTTTTATGTCACCCCGTGACCAGAAAGCGGGATTATCCGTACGCGTAGCGGGCGGAAAAGTCCACTGTATGGTCAGGTGTGACATAACATATGAAAAAGACAAAATAATAAGCAGCATAGCTCACATGTGACGATGATCTCGAGCTCGGCGGTGTCCTGGCCGTACTTGTTGACCGCCTGGATCTTGTAAGTTCCGGAGTCCTTGCGACGTGGGCTCGAGTGCTGGTACTTGCTCAGGTACGGCACGTTCACCACTGCAAACGGTTCAAACAACAACATCAGAGTCTAACATCACTCAATAAAAAAGGGACTCAAATCAAGATTAAATTCCTGCAACTGTAACTCTTATTGTAATACATTCAGAACACACAATTTTTTTTTTTAGTATGCGTGTCTCTTGTGTTAAATGACCGTATCATAGGACCACCAAATTTAAATAAATAAATATTTACAATTACTGTTTAACAATAACGCGTATGCGTGTAGAGCAGCTGTGAAGGTGTCACTTTGCGCAGAGTGAATCTAGCCCTTTTGCCCTTTTGACTGTGTTTAATTCTCATAGACAAAAACTTCAACGAAAGATCTTAGTGAAACCATTGTAGCCTATATCTAATCTCAGAAAAAAAAAATCACTTCCCCATACTAAACCGAGAACCAGCTGACATCAGTTTGTATGGGGAGTGTTTATTTTTCTGCGATTTCGATTTTGGTCCCATAGCGAAAGTTGTTCAGTTTGATGGCCTGAATATCCCCTTTAAATATGACTACACCTCTCTGTTACACCCAGTAAAGGGTCTCAATGAAAACACAAATAGATACTCATCGTCTTTGTTTATTTAAACATTACTCTCTTACTGCCGAGCTCAGAGACGTCAATTAACCTTAATGAGTATTTAATGTCAAAAATTTTCATTTCAATCAAGACCATAGACCCGGCAAGAATAGAGACTAGTTTTGGATTGTCATTTTGTGACGTTAAGTACTCATTAACGTTATTTGACGTCTCCGAGTGCGGCAGCCAGATCTGTACTCACGCTTGAGTCCGTTGCCGCTGCTGACCGACTTCCCGTTGAGCGTCCAGGCGACGTCGGGCGCGGGCTCCCCCGACACCTTGACGTCCAGCGCGACGGGCTCGCCCTCGCGCACCTTGATCGTGCGCAGGTTGCGGCGGTCGATCTTCGGCGCCACTGCAATGAAACGAGGGTTTGGTTTATTCAGGTGCAGCATTCATTATAAGCCATACACCATCCTGAACTCTGTTACCATTCAATTCGCGCCACGCACTCCCTAGATGCGTCAAAATGTGTGACACCCATATTTTTACGTAAAATTCATTTCATTCATACATTTCACCCACTCATTATTTCATAAGACTACAGATAAAATATACACCAAAGACTTGGCTGTATGGGCTAGACCCTTTGCCTTCCCTAAATATAGGGAGAATTCAACAAAAAAAAACGGACATCTAAACACTACCTAATGCCTGTCGCCATAATAATAATGTTAACAGCATTATTGTGTTCCGACAATGTGTGATAAAACAGCCAGCCCCTCTGTAGTTGAGGGTTTCAGGGAAGTTCGAATCCATGTTCGGCCCTTATCGTCACTTACAATCAAGTGAGATGAAGGGCAAGAGCTTCCCTGTCTAACAAAAAAAAATCTCAATAATTCCTCATTCATCAAATTACAGAATTAAGTAGCGTTTTGGTAATATTAATAATTGGCTTCCATTGTTAATCTTTTGGTATTATGATTATTTTTATTATATTCATTTATTTCAAGTAACAATGACTCAGACTATTGAGTTAAACTTAAAAAAAATGTATACTATAGTACTCACATCGTCTAGGTTTGCAAACGACGGACTTGCTGGCGTCCGACGGCTCGCCAGGGCCGGCCTCGTTGATGGCCTTGACGCGGAACTCGTACTCGACGCCCTCGTCCAAGTTCGGCACTGTCGCCTTCTCGTTGTCGTTGGGGCCGACCTTGAGTGGACCACGGCGAATTCAATGAATACTCGACTTTATTCTTATTGGGGAACAAGTGGACAATGCAAAACCAGGAAATTTAATCAAATTATTAAAAAAAATTGGTTGATATGATAAGGTACATAGAGATTTTGAAAATAAAATGGTTGAAAATTGTCCAAAAACGTCACTGGTCATACAATATAATTATTTGAATTTATAGTAGGTCTGTTCTGTTAGTTAATTTAGGATTGTATATTTATTTACTTAACCTCGAATACAGAAACGCTACTCAAAGCCAGAGCCCAGCTTGACATTTAAATATTGTCCATACTGACGTCTTTCCGTGCAAATTCTGACAGGTATTTGTCCATTTAACTTTATAAACAGTACTCAAAATTTGAGTATCGATTCTATATTCGGGGGTTAATGTATAATAGTATTAATAAAGTTTTGAGGTTGACATAAATTGAACTAAATTCTAGATATTATGTTGATACTGTAGTATGATTATGGTCCTTCGAGCCGGATACAACTACCCACTGAGCTTACAAGCGCAGGTATATATTGTACCTGTTTAATATAAACAAGTTTAATAAGTGCCATGTCATGTGGCTGTATCTTATATAAATAAATAAATAGGTATAGTCACCTCACAAGCCTTGATCCACTTGGGCGAGCCGACCTCCCTCTTCTCGACGACGTAGCCGGTGATGGGCGCGCCGCCATCTTTGATGGGCTTGTCCCACTTGAGGTCCACGTGGTCCTTGTCCCAGTCCACCACTTCGGGGGTGCCCGGTTTGCCGGGCTCGTCTGCGGATTGGGACACGGTCAGAACAAGCTTGTGTTTGTTTATGGACAGTACTGAGCTAAAAATCATCACAATATATTCCAAAAAGTCTTTTTATTTTATTTATATAGGCAGAGCGTTTGGCCAGAATTATGCCTGACGGAAAACGATGATGAGGCCTAAGATGGTACACGCTCGCCTAGAAGATGCCTGTTCACTTTGATCTTGAAGATGCCCTGATTATATTGATCCGGGAAAACAGACCGCGGCAAAGAATTGCATTCCTCAGCTGTTCGAATTACGTAACACTTCCGCAATCAGCAAAGTTTAATAAACTTTAACAGTCCCATTCATAAAAAAACCTCTAAAATAGGTCACCAATTAGTTAAAACGCTCATTGGTACTTATAAACCTTTTATAAAATTGACTCTATTCATAAACGTTCAATAAACGCGATAGAGCTTTATGTTCTCATCATAAGACACTTGAGTGTTGTTCAGTTGTCGTTAAAAATGCCAGAACCACGTCTCGTCGGCCCAAAAAAGTTTGTTTATCATTGGTAATGCTTGTGAAAAGAAAACACTTTCCTCTCGTTATAAATTCCGCGACAAAACACTGTTAAGTGCTTGAGATAGATTTAGCCAGGCCGTGCTGCGAGGGTAGCCAGCGTGAGATGCGCATGCGCACCAACGTACTCACCGAACGGATTCTTCGCCACGATCGAGTGCTCCGGAGACGGCCTCGTTGTTGACCGCGGACACGTGCAACTTACTGTTTACCAATTTTTTTTTTTTTACATAATACTCACCGAAGGGATTCTTCGCTACGATGGAGTGCTCCGCGTCCAGGAGCTCGGAGACGCCCTCGTAGTTGACCGCGGACACGAGCAACTTACTGTTTACCAATTTTTTTTTTTTTTACATAATACTCACCGAAGGGATTCTTGGCGATGATCGAGTGCTCCGCGTCCAGGGGCTCGGAGACGCCCTCGTTGTTGACCGCGGACACCCTGAACTTGTACTCGTGTCCAGGCACCAGGTTCTCCACCTCCGCCTTGGGGTCCTTGGTCTTGAGCGCGGGCATCCACCGGCCCGTCTCCGTGTCCAGCTTCTCGACCAGGTAGTGGTCGATGGGGGCGCCGCCGTCGTCTAATGGCGGGTTCCACTTGAGGGCGCATCCCTCCTTGTGCACGTCCGAGATCTGTTTTGGAGAGGATCGTATAAGTTACTGTTATTATACTCCCTCCATTACAGCAAGAGGCAAAATGTAAACAATCTTGATGAGTCTTTTAATATAAATTTCAAAAATAAAGAGACATTAAGGTTGTTTACATTGTTTCTTGCTCTTGCTATAATTAATAGAGTTCAGTTATAGAGGAGCTCGGACTGCGATTGCGTAAACTAAGCAATGCCGCTAAGGCTGGCACATTGGACGTGTGACCAATAATTTATTATCTCGAGCGCTTCGGAAGGCACGGTAAGCCGTTGGTTCCAGCTGTATATGCAGCTGTTAATATTCTTTTAACAATTGGGTAGGCATATTTAGCAGAGGGTACATTTAGGCTGGAGCTCACCAACACGTAAAACAAGCGATTAAAATATAACCGGTCAGTGTCTGACAGGAAAAATGTCGAAATCCGACGGTTAAATAATAATCACCTGTTTAAGCGTTGGTCAACTCCAGCCTAAGGGATTGGTGATGGTGACGTCTTAGTCGTGACAAGAGAATATGTGCAGTAGTAGATGACGACGTGCCGTGTGGTGACGGCAGAGTAGAATACAATTGTCACCACCCCAAATCTCTCCCGTGGGTGTCGTACAAGGCGACTAAGGATAAATCAATGATGAGAAATGGGCAGCAGCGTTCCTCTTGTACCACCTAGCAATAGCAATTTACTGCGACTTTTGTGCCCGATAAATGGCAATAGGCTCGCCACCTATTACATGGGACCTAACATAATTGGCGAAATGTGGGTGCTAGTTCACCTCTGCCTACCCCTTCGACGACAAGAGAATATGCAGTAGTAGTAATTATGATGACGACCAGTGCTTAGTTATAGTTAGGTTTGTAGGAGCTCCTATACCTTGAGCGGTCCCTCGGGCTTCGCAGGCACGTCCAGCACGATGACCTGCAGCGAGGCCTCGTCGCGGCCGCTGCTGTTCTCCGCCTTGAGCACGTACGTGCCGCTGTGCTTCCTCGAGGAGACCACCACGGAGAGCTTCGTCTTGTAGTCCTCCACGTCGACGGAGAGGTCGTCCCGGGTGGACAGGCGCTCCTTGTTGTGGAACCTAGGGAGCGAAGACGGGCGTCGTACAGATCACACGTGAAAGCGTATTTTACACCACGTTAGAGGTAAAACAAATAATGAATGGAAGAAAAAAAATACTGAGCCGAGCCGAGATATTTTTTTTTTTACACTCACACCTATCATCTAGCCCAAAGTTAGTAGCCTAAGCACTTTTGTTATGGATTCTAGATGACGGACATATTTTCAATATAATTATGTATATAAATATTGAAAATATACTACATAAACATATACACAACCATGACTCGGAAACAAACATTTGTGGTCACCACAAAGTTTGCCCCTACCAGGATTCGAACCCGGGACTTTTTGGACAATACCCAGCAATCTGAGCATTTGACCAAGGCGGCTGACTGGATAGACTGGAAACAGGGCAGGGACAAGAAGAAGAGCGTATTTTTCAACGTGTAAGAAGACGGGTGACCATGACCATGTGATGAGTTTCCCATGCTGGCCTGGGAGCGAACAAATAACGCAGAATGGGCCAGCCCCGACTCATCCCATGGGTGTCGTAAAAGTCGACTTAGGGAGATTGCCCGGTGGGCACCAATAAGCACCTTGGGGCACCCGAATGGTGGAGGGCAAACCAACAACTTCTTCTCCCTGCCCTTATCCTATTCTTAATAGGTTCGGCACAACTTTTCCACTCTCCTCTATTAAACGTGAGCTAAGCATTAACTCCCCTCTTCCTCAAATCATCTTTCACACAAACCATCCATCGCTTCTTCGGTCTTCCTCTCATTCTAGGTCCATGCACATCCATACCTAACATGCCTCTAGTTACGCAACATTCGCCCCTCCTCACATGCCCGTACCACGTAACCCTGTATTATCCTATTGTATGTTTCCCAAATAATAAATAAATGTACTCACCAAGTCTTAGCTGGTGGTGGTTCACCGGACACTTTGATATCCAACCGGATGTTCTGTCCGGCCTTGATTGTAATGTCGCGCATGTTGGTGCGGTCGATCTTCGGTGGGGCTGGAGAGGCAGACACGATTAACGATTATCGACCTTCCTTCCATTTCATTAGTGTTCATATCTCATTATTTTTATCGTGCTTCGGAATTATTTGTCGAGGCAGCATGTCTATTGCCATACTGCTCTAGGATTCGGCTAGACTTTAATGGCGTTGCATCAGCACCAAGGCTCACCCTTGACCGACAAATGTATCAAAGATATGGTCAAATAATTGTGTAAACATATTAGTACTCCAGACCAAATTCTAGAAGGATAATATTTGGAAAAAGCTTTGGTATACATAGCAAGGTTAAAGACGACCATAGAAAATATCATTTCAGCCGAGAGACAGTTGAACATAGGCCTCCCCAAGGATCTCCAAACCTTCACCAGATTGAGGGTCCATAGAAATAAGTTACTAGGTACGTTATGTGATACCTCATTCCCCTTTTAACTGACCATCTCTATTTTTTCCAAATAGACAAAATACTCTCTATGGTCTTATTGATAGGAATCACAATTCCCAGAGCTCTGGTATTTACCAGATCGTTTTCCAAATATATAATCAGCACTCTGTAGTCTTTGTAATAGGAATCATAATACCAGATCTTTACCCAAATAGACAATATGCACTCTATATAGCATTAGTAATAAGATTCATAATCCCAGATCTTTACTTACCGAATCTATCCTTAGCCAGTAGGTTCTCAGTGGCCGCGGAAGGCTTGCCAGGTCCTGCCTTGTTCACGGCCTTCACACGGAACTGGTAGGTCTTGCCCTCGATCAGATCGGGCACGCGAGCTTCGGTCTTGTTGCCGGGTACCTAAGGTGCAAATTTGATTATAATAATAACCAGGGACGTTTTTATTGAGGGACGTCAATATAGAGCTTATAAGCGTTTACGCCGTTAAATGTGATCAATCTACCTACAATCAATATTGATCATGTCTTGTAAACCATTCTCAGAAAATACCAAAGATATACAACTTTATAGCGTTTATTTTTTATTTTTCAGACATTTTTTAAAGTTGCAACCCTTTTTTTTAGATAGCAAGAGTTGTGGACATTAAAGTTAAGAGGTAAGTGTTTGGCGCGTTTTAAGCGTGTCAGTCAGATTGTTTTACGATAATTCAAAAATGGTTCTAGAGTGGATTTTGTGCAGTGAAAGTGGTGTTATATTGATGCACAAAAATAAGTATTGATGTGCAATTATGCAGAATCATTAAAAATAAGTCTTGTGGTGTGTTGGGTATGGTGACGGTTGAGGTGGTGAAAACCACTATAAAATTCTCAACATCAGAATTTTATAGTGGTTTTCACCACCTCAACCGTCACCATCATGAACTCAGTTACCATTCAATTTGCGCCAAGCACTCCCTAAATGCGTTAAAATGTATGACACCCATATTTTAATGATAAATTAATTTCTAAAGACAGGCTGTATGGTCTTACTCGAGATCCTTTGCCTTCCCTAAAAATACAGGGAGACTATTTGATTTTAATTTCAACATTCTATAAATGTTAGAAAAATTAGTTATGGTCTTGATGCTGGAATCGAACCCGTATCCGCTGCTATCCGGGCAGCTGCCTGATCGCTCGGCCAACCAAGACACTAATTAACTTGGCGGAATTCTTCTAACCTTTACACTTCACGTTGTTGGGGTTCGATTATCTTACCTGGCGGGTTCGATTCCCGCATCGAGACCATAATTATTCGAAATTCTTTTTTTTACCACCAAAATCTTAATACAGGGAGAATTTAACAAAAAAAAAATTTAGTTCAGAGAAGTCAGCGTAGATGAGCACCTCCTCAGCGTCGATAATGTTAGTATTCTATCCATCCTCAGGCAAAAGGATATTAAGTAACGACGACGAAGATTAAGGTGGTACTCTTTTCTAGTAGAGCTTAAGGCCCAACTATCCCTTAAGGTGTTCTCACCTCGGCGGCCTTAACCCATTTGCCGGTGTCGCGGTCCTTCTTCTCCACGATGTAGCCGGTGATGGGGGCGCCACCGTCGTTGCTGGGCTTCTCCCACTTGAGGTCTACGTGCTCCTTGCTCCAGTCCTTGAACTCCGGCTTGCCCGGTGCGTCTGGTTCGCCTGTGGTACCAAATCGACACTCAGTTAAATTATTTCAAATGCTTTCGTCGTTTATAAATCCTTAATAATAATATATCCACTTTTACCCACTTTAAGTAAATAAATACAAATACTTTCCTCATATTGTAAGAAAGGATGACACATATCCAATTGATAAAAGTATAACAAAAAGACACTAGAAACAAGTGAGGATGGTTATATTACAGACATAAACATATAGGTAGGTACTTTAATGATGTACTGTTTGTCCCTGAACGGCTAGGCAAGGTAGTAGATTAGTAATTATATGTTAGGTCCGTGTAATAGGGACAAGTTTGAATAAACTAAGGTTCAGAAGCTATGTATGACATAGCTTCTCAACGTAACATAGTTCAGATTGAACTATCACCAAGCCTTAAAAACAGCTTGTATTATGGAAACTAAGCGACAGAAAAATAAACAATTGGGCAATTTGGTACTTTAAAGAAAAGTAATACTGTTTACAATTGTCTATCTTTCTATTTAAGAACTATTCCCATATCACTCACATATCACCTAAAAGGAACCCTGACAAACTTGTACTAAGGGACATTCCCAAAACTAATAAATATAACAAGAGTTGTCTTGCTATGTGTATATAAGGATACAACAATATTTCAAATGACATGACATTTCTAGACTTCAATCAATTTAAAAAATATATGTTAACATGGCTACAAGTGAAATTATGTTGTATGATATCAATGGGTCGAGAATGCCGTCATGACACTTACCGTAAGGGTTCTTAGCGGTAGTAGCGGTATCCGTGACCAGCGGCTCGCTCTCGCCCTCCGGGTTGACCGCCTTCACGCGGAACATGTAATCCTTGCCCTCATTGAGCCCTGTGACGTCAGCCTCGGGTGTCTTCGTGGTACACACGGGGACCCACCGACCGGTGTCGGTGTCCATGCGTTCCACGACGTAGTTTTCGACTGGCTCGCCGCCGTCGTCTTCGGGAGGTTCCCACTTGAGCTTGCAGCCGTCGGCTTTCACGTCGGACACCTGGAGGTAGAAGGAGCGGGGAATAGAATTTTTTTCTAATGTTAGACAGGGAAGCTCTTGCCCTTAATCTCACCTGATGGTAAGTGACGATAAGGGCTGAAGATGGAATCAAGCTTCACCTGGAACCCTTAACCACAGAGGGGTTGGTGGTTAAGGGTTCCAGGTGAAGCTTGATTCCATTGATGCTGTTAACATTATTATTATGGAGAAAGATTTCGATAAGATGGTGGTATCTAGCCAGGTGGACTTTAAAATAAGTCCCACCACCAACCCAACCGAGTAAATATTTGAATCAAATTCGGGACTTCTGGATCTTAATTCCGGTGGGCGAACCATTAGACCACTGAGGCAGTAAACAACTTATGTATTGAAGCTTATACCAACCTTAAGAGGTCCTTTAGGCTTCGACGGCTTGCTGACCACGTCGACCTCCACCTCCACAGTGTCAGTTCCCGAGTCGTTCTTAGCGGTGACCACGTACTTGCCGCTGTCGGCCCTTGTAGTCTTCTGTAGTGCGAACGACGTGTGGTAGTCTTTGTTGTCGATCTTCAACCTCTCGTCCGGTTTGAGGGGTTTGCCGTTGAAGGTCCAGGTGATGGTGGGTTCTGGCTCACCCTTCACGTCTGCCTCCATCTTTAGAGGCTCGCCTACCTTGATCTTGCGCTTCTGAAGGTTCTTGCGGTCGATCTTTGGTGCCACTGAAAGGGTGCATGCGCTGTTAGATTTGTGTCTTCTTACAGTCTTATTTCATTATTGCAAATAATTTTGCCTATTCTAAAACTACTTACGGCGTGTCCCAAAATTCTACATACAGTTAAAAGTAAGCTTACTAAAGTTTAGTATTACGATACATAATAGAAGTTGCAAATCAACTAAGCTGTAGTACGTCTGTATTTAACTGTTGATAGAATATTGGGACCCATCGATAGGGTGTAAATATAGAGGTAGACAATTTGACTATCATCCTAAGCAGGACTTTAAATGTCCCCCTGCTGCGGTACAAGCCATCAAGGTCAGACACAAGCATAATAAATTACAAAGACAAATAGGCCAAAAAAATCGCCAAGAATCTGCTCGGAACGCGGAAGATGCAGATTCGATTGCCGCGCGAGGATAATTGTTTTTTGTTTTTTTCTTCGTACTAATTTATCCAACTTCAAATACATATATACATACATACATAAATCACGCCTATATCCCCGAAGGGGTAGGCAGAGGTGAACTAGCACCCGCGTTTCGCCAATTATGTTAAGTCCCATGTAATAGGTGGCGAGCCTATTGCCATTTATCGGGCACAAAAGTCGCAGTACATTGCCAGGACGGTGGTATAAAGGAACGCTGCTGCCCATTCCTCATCACTGATTTATCCTAAGTCGCCTTGTACGACACCCACGGGAGAGATTTGGGATGGTGACAATTGTATTCTACTCTGCCGTCACCACACGGCTATGCAACTTCAAATAACGTTCAAACATAAATCCACGAAGTACAGCTTACAGAATTTAGGCTTGGCAATGACTAGGATAGTTGTTTTTTTTTTTCGTAGTAATAATATTTCCAACTTCAAATAACGCTCAAACATAAATCCACAAAGTACAGCTTACAGAATCTAGGCTTTGCAATGACGAGGACAATTGGTATTTTTTTCGTTGTAATAATTTTTCCAACTTCAAATAACGTTCAAACATAGATCCACGAAGTACAGCTGACAGAATCTAGGCTTGTCAATGACGAGGACAATTGTAATTTTTTTCGTAAAAAATTTTCCAACTTAAAAAAAAACATTCAAACAACAATCCACAAAGTATAGCTTACAGAATCTGGGCTTGGCAATGACGGACTTGCTCGGGTCCGACGGCTCGCCCGGGCCGGCCTTGTTGACGGCCATCACGCGGAACTCGTACTCGTGACCCTCTTCGACATCTGTCACGCGGCCGGTGGGCCTGTCGCCGGTAGTTTTGAGGCAGTCCTGCCATGATCTGGGGAGCCGACGAGATAATATACTGGGTGTAACAGACATGTGCAGTAATATTTATAGGGGTTATTGAGGCCATCAAACTGAACAACTTTCGCTACGGTACCAAAATCGAAATCTCAGAAAAAAAAATCACTTCCCCATACTAACAGCTGACATCAGTATCCCACAGTAGTAGGCAGAGATCACTTCTCTTACAAGAGTAGGCAGAGATAACTATTCTTACATTTGACACGACGGTCGCCATGTTGTTTTCTATGTAATAGTCATACGTCAATTTCATACACTTGTATTCTATTCGTTAAAATAGATTGGGCACTTATCTAGCGGGGCTGCGATGTGTATATATGCCACGTCAATGCAAAATATAAGCATAGATGCCTACTGTACTGGCATGCTGATAACATAACAAGTGCATTAAACTGCTTAACGCCATCTAGTGGCGAAGCGGAGAACTACGTAGTGCCGCTTCGAAAGCAAACATTATTTTATTCTGTTTATTAGTATGTGTTGTTATAGCGGCAACAGAAATACATCATCTGTGAAAATATCAACTGTCTAACAATCGCGGTCCATGAGATACTGCCTGGTGACAGAGGGATGGACAGCTCACAGCGGAGTTTTAGTAATAGGTTCTCAGTTTACCCTTTGGGTTGTAATAGTGAAAATAGTTTTTCCCTTTCTCTTACTCCAAAATCAAGAGGGAAAGAGAACAAAAAATATAATGAAATTTAGTATGTAAAAAAATTTAATTCTCCATACAATATTTCGATCAGAAAAACGAAATGTATGAAAAATTTAAAAAATATCTTTACATATTTGAATTTTTAATATCATACATACATACATACATAAATCACGCCTATATCCCCGAAGGGGTAGGCAGAGGTGAACTAGCACCCACGTTTCGCCAATTATGTTAGGTCCCATGTAATAGGTGGCGAGCCTATTGCCATATATCGGGCACAAAAGTCGCAGTACATTGCTATTGCTAGGTGGTATTAGAGAAATGTTGCTGCCCATTCCTCATCATTGATTTATCCTTAGTCGCCTTGTACGACACCCACGGGAGAGATTTGGGATGGTGACAATTGTATTCTACTCTGCCGTCACCACCGTATTTTTAATATCACCATAGTATTTACATGACCATGTTAGCATGGGTAGGTGCCGGCTTGATACCCCATGTACCAAACATTAGGCTGGAGTTCACCAACACGTTAAACAAGCGATTAAAAGATAACCGTTAGTTTTAGAAAGTTCTACCATACTTTTATTTGGCAAAAAGAACCGGTTCATTAATAATCACTGGTTTCAGTGTTGGTGAACTGGAGCCTTACTGCCGCACTCAGAAACGCCAAATAACGTTAATGAGTACTTAACGTCAAAAAATGACAATTCAAAACTAGTCGCTATTCTTGCCGGGTCTATAGTCTAGATTTGAATGAAAATTTTTGACATTAAATACTCATATAACATAAAGTTAATTGGCGTCTCTGAGTGCGGCAGTTAGTACCCTAAAAGCAGTTGAAGCCTAGAACAGTGTTTCACCCACCTGCCGCCCTTCTCCCGCTTCTGCACGACGTAGCCCGTGATGGGCGCGCCGCCGTCGTCCTTGGGCGGGCTCCATTCCAGTTCCACGAAGTCCTTGTCCCAGTTCCGTGGTTCCGGACGGCCGGGTTTGCCGGGCTCGTCTGTGTACGAAATGCCAAGTCAGAAGTGTGATATATGGGTGATATGTAGCGGATGGTATACACCGAGAAATTTTAATGGTTGTTTTCCCGCAGTAAAATGATTCTTTCTTAGTAGTACAATAAATTTGGCCAGTTCTTTTTTATTTAAATCAAAAAATTGCACAGTTTTATGATTGTGACAAACGAAACTCGAAACCAACCTCGAATCAATAGTAAAGGCCGCCAGCCTATATTCACCCCGGCATCGGTGGTATGAGAGGAATGCTGCGGCCCATTACTCATCGCTATCTCTACCCTCAGTCGCCTTGTACGGCACCCACGGGAGAGATGGGGGTGGTGACAGTTATTGTATTCTGCTCTGCCGTCCCCACAAGGCTTGCACCGTCACAACGAAGTCTCGCTGTCTGAAAATGCTGGACACAACTCACCGAAGGGATTCTTCGCGATGATCGGCTTCTCAGTCTCCAACTCCTCAGACTCGCCCTCCTTGTTGACGGCCTTCACGCGGAACTTGTAGGGTTTGCCCTCCTGCAAACCGGTCACGTTGGCCTTGCAGTCTTTGGCTGTGCCGCACGGGATCCATTGGCCTAGGTGCAAATATAAAAGAAGAATATGAAAGTGAAACATTTGGTTAAAAGTTTGGCTTAAAAGGCCTTGAAGCCAGAGCCGTTAAATATTTATTTAAAAAGAAAATGCTTTTAATACAATGTCCATAGATAGCCTGCAGATGCTGTTCCATGTTAAAGATTGGAGATGGATCAACGTTTCTTCACTTCCGATATTCATTTTAAAACATAATCTTTCTTATTTTTAAATGCATTTCGTCGTTATAGAAACATATTATCTAAATTTGTTTATCTCACAATCTTGACGTGTCTTTTAATAAAAAAAATACAAAAATAAAAATGTGTCACACCAAAATTTCAAAGCAGCCAACAGTTTAATTTGTCTATAATTTATGATGTATTTTAGAATACACGTTTCTTGTTTTTAAGAGCATTTTGTATTTCGTAAATAAAGAGACATATCAAGATTGTTTAAATTTTGTCTCCAGCCCAAGTGAATGGGGTATAGTCTACTACTTACCAGTAAGCGGGTCCAGCTTCTCAATCTCGTAGTAATCGACTGGAGAGCCGCCGTCGTCGTCGGGTTTCTTCCAGGCCAGGGTGCAGCCGTTCTTGGTCACGTCCGACACTTCCAGTGGGCCGTTCGGCTTGGAAGGTTTGCCTGTAACAATCGTAAGTATTGTCATTGGCACTATATTATCTTTAATGTTTATGTCGAATAAAATTAAGTCGCGTTTCGTTAGCCGTGTGGTGACGGCAGAGTAAAATACAACTGTCACCACCCTAAGGATAAATCAGTGATGAGGGCAGCAGCGTTCCTCTTATACCACCTAGCAATGTACCTACTTCGACTTTTGGGCCCGATAAATGGCAAT
This sequence comes from Cataclysta lemnata, assembly GCA_963931975.1. Classification (NCBI taxonomy): domain Eukaryota; kingdom Metazoa; phylum Arthropoda; class Insecta; order Lepidoptera; family Crambidae; genus Cataclysta; species Cataclysta lemnata. The sequence goes on from OZ008363.1 coordinate 3,648,355, forward strand.
AGGCTCGCCACCTATTACATGGGACCTAATATAATTGGCGAAACGCGGGTGCTAGTTCACCTCTGCCTACCACTTCGGGGATATAGGCGTGATTTATGTATGTATGTATGCGTTTCTTTAGAAATAAGGCAACATATTGTGATACAAATGTTAGATTTCAAAAGTGATTATTTAAAACGTAGAAGACTACACTTTTTTTAGAGAGATAAGATAGCTATTGTATGTTCTGCTTATAAAGTGATTCATAAAGGAGTCAATAAAAAAATTTACCCATATACTTTTAGGGTTACGGTCTGTTTCATAATCAATAAGTAAAGGTTTAAGTGAGTGAGAGTTACTCAGCGAGTAAATTACATAGAGGTTAAATTCTTTCGTTAACTTTCATTGCGTTTTACAATCATCCAATTAGTAAATTAAAGTGAAGATCAACTAATTAATACTTACATAAGAGTATGCTGACAACTGAGTTTAACGGTTCGTTTCAAGGTAAGAATAATTTATGTTGTTGTATTATTTGTTGTATTAAGGGTTTGTTTCACAATCGACGTGTAAGTTCTGGATAGCTTACTTGACAGTCATTTGACAGTTGTAATATGAAATATATGTCAATTGAACTGCCAAGTAAGCTATTCAGAACTTACCCGTCGATTGTGAAACAGGTCCTAAGTATAGTTAAAACAGAAAATGCATTTCAAAAATAAAATGTAAGGGGCCTCACCAAGAATGGTGATCTCCACCTCAGCCTCGTCTTCACCCACTTCGTTCTTGGCCTTGATCACGTATTTGCCACTGTTGTTCCTCCTGCTCTTGGTCATCAGGAACTTGGTGTTGTAATCCACGTTGATAATCTCCAGGTTGTCCCCTGTCTTGATCTCCTGGTCTTTGAAGTGCCAGGTGACTGTGGCTGGTGGTTCACCGAAGACCTTCACGTCTAGGGAGACCGGCAGACCAGCTTTCACGGTGATCGGGTTCAGGTTGGTGCGGTCGATTCTCGGTTTCACTGTGGAAGGTGAAATATTATGGTAACGTTTTCAATTGTGCGATTTGATACAGTTTTTTTTTATTATGATGATTTGATTTTTTTTTTAACATGGAATATGGTCTCTTTTATATTCTTTTTGGGTGTCATGAAGTATTGTTATTCGAATGTTACGGAATTAGATAGTAAACGAAATGTTCTCATTTGCTTATAGTAATTCAAAAGAATGTCAAATTTTGATAACTACTTTTACATTCGCCACCATAGGCTCCATGTTATTTTCGCAGTAACACGTCAGTTGCCGACTGATGGTATCAATCTTTTTTGATATTACTTTTGTTTACCTTTTAATACTTTTTGATACTCGGTTTTGTTTTTGATACTTGTGGCAGTAAATTGGGTGTTTCTCTGTAGCCTTTTGCCACCCAGCCGTTTACAACATCTGTTACATAAGATTTTATGACAAGACCGTATTACATAGGGTCTTGTCTAGGGCACCTAGACAAAACCTATTTGTACCCCCTGGGGATCGAACCCGCGGGACCTTTGGATAGTTCCGGTGGGCCAACCACTAGCGATTGATACTTACAGAATCTTGCTTTGGCGGTGTGCCAGTTGGTGTTCTCCGACGGCTCGGACTGTCCGGCCTTGTTGACGGCGCGGATGCGGAACTGGTACTGGTTGCCCTCCTCGAGTTTAGGCACAGTGCCTTGGCACACGTTGCCCTGGACCTCGGCCGCCTGGGGAAAGATCATCATCAGAGGATTAAACAACAAGTAGCTACTAAATGGTGGGTGCTAGCTCACCTCTGCCTACCCCTTCGGGAATATAGGCGTAATTTACGTATGTATGTAGGTACTAAAGTTTGTTAGATATTATAGACATTCTTAAAGCAAGCCGTATTGTGCCGGCAGAGCAGAATACAATTGTCACCACCCCTATCTCTCGATCGGGTGTCGTACAAAGCGACTAAGGGTTAAGACAGCAATGAGTAATGGGCAGCAGCGTTACTCGTATACCAGCTTGCATCATACTGCGACTTGTTTATCTTCTCGTATCTTCCGTTTTTTGCTTTAATCCAAGTAGACTTTGGACCGTTAATTTTGACAGCAAGCTGCCGCACTCAGAGACGTCAAATAACTTTAATGAGTATTTAATGTCAAAAATTTTCATTCAAATATAGACCATATAGACCCGGCAAGAAAAGCGACTAGTTTTGAATTGTCATTTTTTGACGTTAAGTACTTATTAACGTTATTAGACGTCTCTGAGTGCGGCAGTAGGATGGTTTAGTAGCCACTATGCGCGACACTTAGCACTCGGCCTGTGATTATGGAAACTAAGCAGTAATTTATGTATCACCAATAAACTGCACGTGTTTTTGTTGGAAAGAGTTTGAACACAAAACTGCGCACAAAACGATGCAATTTGGGGCGGCGAGGCGGCGAACCTAAGAAGAATTAAATTGAAGGAACGCGCGACGCGAATCAATTCGCACATTCTTGCGATGCGTCGTGGGTACTCATAGATTTTTACGATGCGGCGTCGCAATCGTCGCATCACAATTTTGTGTACAAACCCTCAGGTAAGATTATATTGTCAGTTCAATCCTCACCTTGACAAACTCTCCCCTGTCCCTGTCCATGACCTCTATCACGTATCCCGTGATGGGCGCGCCGTTGTCCCTGATGGGGGGCTCCCACTTGAGCTTGGCCGACTTCTCGTCCCAGTCGACGATGTCGGGCAGGCCCGGCGGGGCGGGCACGTCGTACGGGTTCTTGGCCAGGGTCCCGTGGTCCGTCTCCAGGGGCTCAGACTCGCCCTCCTCGTTGAGGGCCTTCACGCGGAACTGGTACGTGTGGCCCGGTTCCAGACCTGAAATAATGATTTATAATAATAATTCAGGATACATACATACATACATAAATCACGCCTATATCCCCGAAGGGGTAGGCAGAGGTAACTAGCACCCACATTTCGCCAATTATGTTAGGTCCCATGTAATAGGTGGCGAGCCTATTGCCATTTATCGGACACAAAAGTCGCAGTACTATTGCTAGGTGGTATAAGAGGAACGCTGCTGCCCATTCCTCATCGCTGATTTATCCTTAGTCGCCTTGTACGACACCCGCGGGAGAGATTTGAGGTGGTGACAGTTGTATTCTTCTCTGCCGTCACCACACAGCTTCAATTTAGGATAAGGTGATTCAATAAAAATCACTTGTTATAGATTATAGATACTTGATTCGATATTTATTTTACAAAAATATACCATGCCTGGTCAAACTCCGCGTGACGTCACTGTTTTTTGACATTTTAATTGCCAATCAATATCACTCTACACTATAGAACCTGACATGTTATACACTATAGTAACATCACACAGACGCCATTGATTTTTTTGGCGTTTTAGCGGATATTTTAATTTGCATCATTCAAACCATGTTCTTTCTATCAAAATCTTAATTTTTCCAAAAATACAATTTATTTTAAGCAAAGTAGATGCTTAAAAACAACGTGGTGTATTTTTTTTTTAATAAGTCATCATGGCTATTCAGAATCAGCCAGGAGCTTAGTATAGTACTGCGAAAAGACTAAACATTACTCGCTCAAAAAAAAACCATTTCTTTCATCAATATCAAGGCTTTCTCTTCAACTACCGCCCTTTGGTCATTATTTATACCGTATATTTTTTTAGGATACTAACCGGTAACAGTAGCTTCAGTCTTATCCGGATCAACGGTGCCCGCTGGCACCCATTTGCCGGTGAGCGTGTCCATCTTCTCCACCACGAACGCGCTGAGGGGCAGACCCCCAGTGTGCTTCGGCTTGTTCCAGTTCAGCTTGACGTGGTCAGCGTGCACATCCGACACTTCTAGCGGGCCTTCCGGCTTGCCTGGCTTGTCTGTGGGGGGTCAAACAGAAATCATAAATATATTGTTACATACATACACAAATCACGCCCATATATCCGAAGGGGTGAATTATTAGCACCCACGTTTCGCCAATTATGTTAAGTTCCATATAATAGGTGGCGAGCCTATTGCCTATCAGACACAAAAGGCGCAGTACATTGCTAGGAGGTATAAGAGGAACGCTGCTGCCCATTCCTCATCACTGATTTATCCTTAGTCGCCTTGTACGACACCCACGAAAGAGATTTGGGGTGGTGACAATTGTATTCTACTCTGCCGCCACACACCGCATATATTGTTTTGTATCAAAAAATATCATATTCACTTATTTATATGCATGAGGACATTAATGAGACTGCAGCAGAAGAAGTATGTAAGGATCGTAGCAAGTCTCCTTCCTGTGGCAGAAAGGCATGACGTATGTAAAAAAATAAAAATATCGACAATTCAAATAACAACATCAATAAATTGCTAACGTTATCTGATCGTTAGTAATTTGTCCCATTTTTACCAATGAAATAAAATGTTTTGCCATTCACCCAATATGCTTATTGGTCTACACCGAACAATCTCTCTTCGTTAAGCTAGCCAGCATGGAAATGGTAACCAAAAATAATGTATTTCTAAACGTGAATCTTACCACCATTCGAATAGGAACCAAACTCGCATAAATACAAACCTAGCACAGTGATCTCCACCGTGGCCTCGTCCACGCCCGACTCGTTCTCCGCCTTGAGCGTGTACACGCCGGAGTTCTTCCACGAGGAGTCGAAGATCTGCAGCCGGGTGTTGTAGTCCTCGTTCTCCAGTTTGATGCCCGGGCCGGTCTCGACGACCTGATAAAAAAACACATGTCACATAAAGTCTTTTTTTTTATATGTTAGACAGGGAAGCTCTTGACCTTCATCTCACCTAATGGTAAGTGACGATAAGGGCTGAAGATGGAATCGAGCTTCACCTGGAACCCTCAACCACAGAGGGACTGGCTATCTTAGCACATTTTGTCGGAACACAATAGTGCTGCAGTGGCGGAGCGTCCATATAACCCGATTCCCAACAGCCGTACCAAACGAGCGAGCATAAAAAAATCATTACCATAATTCAAGTACAATACCATTTTATAAGCAAATAAAAAAAATCCATCAATATAATCTTATCATAACAGTATTAAACGCGCGCGAAACAATATGCAACACAGGTACATACAATTCGCTCCCGCTCTCTAGATTCCTTCAACTAACTCGCTTAATATCGAGTTATGGACGCCTGCTATACAGCGCCTGCACGCACACAGACAAGCGTAGTCTTGTCAGGCGCACGCAACGCGAAATAGTACCTAAAATTTGGCTACAAGCCGGCATCAAGCCGGCATTTCGGCAGCCTACGCGCTTATGCATCGATACACTACGACACACGCACACATTAGTAATAAACTCCCACGAAAACAAGTTCCGTCAAAAGTAAATATTTTAGATCTTATTGCAATAGCCATAAAAGCGGAATTTCTTTTGTGAACTGCACTCAATATCGCGGTCGTGCGCCGCTCCTGCAAGCCGCTCCGGACCGGGTTGAATCGTCTTTCTGGCTGTATAAAACAAAGCACAAGCACGCAAAAGTGGCAACGTAGTTCTCCGCTTCGTCACTAGATGGCGTTGAACAGTTGTAGCCGTGTCCTAGCAGGCGGTGTTAAAAGTTAATGCTTAAACCATAAGAGGCTTCATATAGTTGTGGCTTGCCTAACTTGTTCTTTCACGCCACGCCACTGTAGTGCTGTTAACATTATTATTATGGCGACAGAATTTGATAAGATTGTGGTAGCTAGCCAGGCGGACTTCAAAGAAGTCCTACCACCAACCAAACCGAGTACAAATTTGTATCCCCCTGGGGATCGAACCCGGGACCTCTGGATCTTTATTCCGGTGGGCGAACCTCTAGACAACGGAGGCGGTGAAAAATCATTCTAAAGATCCATTGGTGTACGTTTTTGTACTCCTATGCCCACTTCAAGAGCGCTTACGCACTACATCCGATCCGATTCCGAGATTTTGACAGTCCGTTGGAGCCGTAGAACTATTTCTATGGTAGCTTACGCTCTGCATCCGATCTCTATCCGAGTTTTCTAGACCAATAATTTTTTGACGGATTCGGATTGGATGTAGTGCATAAGCTGTAAGGCTCATTTTCATAGGTCTAAAGATCAATTCAGTTGTTATACAGCAGGCGGGGAGTCCCCTTATACGGGCTATCTACTAATGCAAGTAGGCTATATATATCTTGGTCGATATACGGCATGCCGGTATTCCCCACACGCGGCCTAACGACCAATGAAATTCATTGGATGGTATAAAGCAAGCATGGCGCGGGCACACAGTTCTGTGAAGCTAATAATTTCTTCTTCAGTAAGTCACTAACTGATAATTATTGCTCCACACAACATTAATAATGTTGATCCATTGTTTTTTATCCTTTATCAGGCTCTAAATTAAAAAATAGTTAACCTACCTAATTGTTAACCGCACTAGGCAAGCGTGGCCCATTATGGCCCAATCTCCCTATATTCCTCCATCCATAGAGAAGGCCCGTGCCCCAGCAGTGGGGACACTAAAGGGCTGGTGATGATGAAATTAAAAAGAGTCTGCGATCAAAGACAACAGACCTTGTTGGCGAAGGTCCAGGTCTTGGTTGGTGGCGGCTCGCCTTTGATGTCCACGTCCAGCTTGATCGTGGCGCCGGCGCGCACGCGCACAGCCGCCATCTTGTCGCGGTTGATGTGTGGTTTCACTGTGAAATCATATTCATTATATTTATTACAATCTTACTCTTACCCTTATTCATGAAACACTGTTTTAACTGAATCACTGATCTGTCTTTTTTTGTCAAGACAGATCAGTAATTTAGTCAAATAGTGTTTAGAGACTAATTTGTAATTATGAATAAGAGGGATATTGTTTTATCCTTCGACCCGACTCAACAGCGCCACAAACCCGGTATATGTTGTTAAGACGACTCAGGTCCTTAAAAACCATATTTTATATTCAGGGGGAGTTCGATAGATAACGCTAGTAGATGGGTGAGCAAACATACATAATGCCTAGGAGGGTACGATAGGTCGCTGGTGCCGGCTGCATCTGCAGTCGTTAATATACCCACCAGGGCCAGTGTGGTGGGTTATGGCCCAATCTCCCTATATTCTTCCATCCATAGGGAAGGCCTGTGCCCCAGCAGTGGGGACATTAAAGGGCTGTAGCTGATGAACTTTGACATCTTCTTCTCCCTGCCCTTATCCTACTCTAAGTAACCCTACATGTCCATACACACAGATAAAAAATAAAAAATATGTATAACTTACGGAATCTGGCCTTGGCTAGATGCGGATTGGTCGGTTCTCCAGGCTCTCCTGGCCCGGCCTTGTTGACGGCCCGCACGCGGAACTGGTAGGTGTTGCCCTCCTTCAGGTCGGGCACACGTGCCTTGCATTCCGGAGTCTGGGGATACATAAAAAAAACATTCGCATTTATCCCCGAAAGCAGAGGTGAATTAACATTATTATTTAGTATAAGAAAACATTGACATAAATGACATTTTTAAAGGACTTAAGTTGCGAGCACGTTATTAAAAACACGACGCGACCCGATGTAATGCGACGTCGAGTCGAATGTATTGTTTTCTATGAACAGAAACACACTATGAACATCCGACGCGACGCCCGGATGTTCAGTGTCTACACGTCGAGTCGCGTCGCGTTTCAAAAATGTGTTTCAATCATTACTGCTGCACTCAGAGACGTCAATTAACGTCAATGTGTACTTAATGTCAAAAAATGGCAATTCAAAACTAGTCTCTATTCTTGCTGGGTCTATGCTCTAGGTTGAAATGTATTTTTTTGTCATTAAGTACTCATTATTAAAAAAGAAAATTGGCGTTTCTGAATGCGGCAGTATGTGTCCTTGGATTAAGTGCGTAGGAATAAAGATTATGAAGGTTAGAAAAAGTTCTAAAAATTAATAATAAATAATTTTTCGAACTTAATAACCATAATCTTTGTGCTATTTTTTCTACATCACTGGTTTATCCTTAGTCGCCTTGTACGACACCCGCGGAAGCGATTTGGGGTAGTGACAATTGTATTCTACTCTGCCGCCACCACACGGCATTTTTTCTAACATTTATATAATTTTGAATGAGAAATCAAAAATAGTTTGCGTAGGAATAAGTACGCACATTGGTGACGAGCGCCTCTTGCCACTGCCCGTACTTCTCCTTCTTCTCGATGACGTAGCCGGTGATGGGCGCACCACCAGTGTCCTTGGGCGCCTCCCACTTGAGGTCCACGCGGTCCACGTCCCAGTCCTCGATGGTCGGCACTGACGGCTTGCCGGGGATGTCTACGGTGTGACATAAAGATACAAAGTCAATTGACAATTGGATACAGCTAAGCAAAATCAAATATCAACCATTATCATGGCCGCCTTGGTCGAATGCTCAGATTGCCGGGTATTGGCCAAGAGGTCACGGTTCGAATCCTGGTAGTGGCAAACTTTGTGATGACCACAAATGCTTGTTTCCGAGTCATGGTTGTGTATATGTTTATGTAGTACATTTATATACATAATTATATTAAAAATATGTCCGTCATCCATAACACAAGTGCTTAGGCTACTTACTTTGGGCTAGATGATAGGTGTAAGTGTAAAAATATTTATTTATTATTTATCATCATGAAATTAATATAAAAAGTTAACACTTTTTCATCGCTTATCCCAGCATTATTTATTTTATTAAAAAAATATATAAAATTGTTCTGAATCTATGAACAAGGATTAGACACCATTTGTATCTGTTGGCCACTTGTAATCGCTTTTCAGGTCTCGTCTCACTGTCGTTAGTTAATCATTACAAAGTTTCGGCGAGTTCTATTTATTGTTACCAAGAAAAAAAATTGTGGCTCTTTAAAAACTTTGAAATGTTGTAAATTTTAATTTTCGACTCTTCCGACAAAAAAGATTGCCGACCCCTGGCTCATACTTACGAAGTACATTTAAAACGAAAGCCTTAGGAAAGCTGCCATGGGATTCCTTACCGTAAGGGTTCTTCGCGATGATGGAGTGATCCGTCTTTAGCGGCTCAGACTCGCCCTCCTCGTTGACGGCGCGCACTCTGAACTCGTACTCCTCCCCGTCTTGCAGTCCCTTTATCTCCATCTCCGTGTCGTCGGTCTTGCCGACGGGCACCCATCTGCCTGTGGCCTTGTTCAATTTCTCCACCACGTAGCCAGTGACCGGTTTGCCTGTTGAAAAAATTAATATTACAAATGTCGTCCAGAGCTCTAACTGCCGCACTCAGAGACGTCAAATAACGATAATGAGTACTTTATGTCAAAAAATGTCAATTAAAAACTAGTCGCTATTCTTGTCAGGTCTATGGTCTAGATTTTTTGAAATTTTTTGACATTAGGTACTCATTAAAGTTATTTGACGTCTCTGAGTGCGGCAGTAAGTGTGTTAGCAATGTGTGCAAATTTTGCACATCGGATGGGTGATGTTGATTTATTAATACACCATTCGACACAGGGTCTGCATTCTCTTAGTGTAGTGATGATTTTTAAATGACTAAACAGGTGTCGAAAACAGAAATAATATCTTTAATAGTTGATTATATACCAAGGGCGATACAACAAAGAACTTTCTTTTTAATGGTTTTTAATAAAAAGAGGCTTTATTTTTAATCTCCCGTGGTAATTTGATAATTTTATGTCACTCCCTGACCAGGAAGTGGGAAGTCCACTTTATGGCCAGGTGTGACATAATAATACATAGATACATAAATCAAGCCTATATCCCCGAAGGGGTAGGTAGAGGTGAATTAGCACCCACGTTTTACACCCACCCACAATTATGTTAGGTCCCATGTAATAGGTGGCGAGCCTATTGCCATTAATCTGGCACAAAAATTGCAGTACATTACTAGGTGGTATAAGAGGATCGCTGCTGCCCATTCCTCATCACTGATTTATTCTTAGTCGCCTTGTACGACACCCGCGGGAGAAATGGGGGTGGTGACAATTGTATTCTGCTCTGCCGTCACCACACGGCTACGGGTATTTTTGTAACACGTTATTAGACAAGCACAAACCTCCGTCGTCTTCAGGCTTCTTCCAAGCCAGCTTGCAGCCCGACTTGGTAACGTCAGACACCTTGAGGGGTCCACCGGGCTTGCCTGGGGCGGACAGCACGGTGATCTCCACCTCCGCCTCGTCCGACCCGTGCTGGTTGGTGGCCAGGATGCGGTATGTGCCCGTCATGGCACGCACCGCCTCTTTCACGTCCAGCTTGGTGTTGTAGTCTACGTTGATGACGTTCTGCGTCACCTGTGAGAGGAGATGCTGGCTAGAGTTCCTATTTTACAGGGCCAGTGTTGCCAGATTGAAGCAAAATTACTTCACTTTTATATACATTTATTAATCTGTAGCACTTTTGCGGTGCGATAGATGATATTAATTAAAATGGAGTGGACGGCTCCAAGACGTCTGACTGATATGAATGAAAGAGGACGCTCACCCCGCCGACCACAGATTATCTAGGTATTTGTGGGGTAGGATGGCAAAATTACACCAATAATGTTTTTTTTTCATGCTAGATAGGGAATGCAAATTCAAATACTTTATTGCTCACTAAGTGTCACACAATAGGTCTTATAAATATAGACTGTGCTTCAGAACTAAGCTCTTGGCCTTCATCCCACATGATGGTAAGTGACGGTAAGGGTCCAAGACGCGGTCAAGTAATCCCGTGATTTTACCTCCTTCTCGTCGCTCTTCCATTTCTGGAACCATTGTACTTTGGGCGCCGGTTCTCCCTTCACGTTGACGTCGAAGAAGATGGGCTTGCCCGCGCGAACGGCAACCGCCTTCAAGTTGGTGCGGTCGATGCGGGGTTTCACTGCGGATATAAGTATGTATTAGTCCACGAATATGTCATTTAATTCATAGAAAACCAATACATTGGATCCGATTCAACATCGGGTCGCGTCGTGTTTTAAAAATGTGTTTCTGGCATGAATGTCATTCTGGGTCATGGTTAAGGAATGCTTTCTGCAACTGGCTGTCTATTTTATAAAAATATACTCACGGGCCTTGTGCCTGATGGTGGTCATCTTGGTGGGCTCCGAGGCTTCCGAGGGGCCCGCCTTGTTGACGGCTATCACGCGGAACTGGTACTCGCTGCCCTCGGGCAGGCCTTCCACCTTACCCGAGGTTTGGGTACCGGGTACCTGTGGCAAGCATTGTATCAAATTATGTATTTGTGTATGTATATATTAGTTGTATGTACTATAAAGAAGCATGTAAAGATAGTGGCAAGTGAAAAAAGTGATCTTTGCCAGCCCCTATTGCGAGAACGCTGGTTGTATGTATTTATTTACACGACCACCCGTTACAGTCTATGTAAAATATTTGCGCATTAAAGTCGTTCTTTACACGTTGCGTATTAATAAATTGTTTTATACGTGATAATAATCATGTATGCAGTATACCCGTATACTTCCACACATTTATGCATCTGTGTAATGTGTTTAACTTAACACAACTATTAAGGTTTCATCATTTTAGTTACTTTTTACCTCACTGCAAATTTCCCTTATAAAGAATTGAATTAAAAGTGCTGTAATTTATACCAAAATAAATTGCTGTAATGTATTTTGGTATACATTCCCCCGAATACAGAAACGCTACTAAAATTTTGAGCTTTGCTTATAAAGTTAAGTGGACAATATCTATCAGAATTTGTATGGAAAAACGTCAATTTTGAATACAATACTTGAATGTTAAGCAGGACTCAAGCTTTGAGTAACGTTTCTGAAGTCGGGGGACTATCCCATGGACTCACAAGTATACCGGCCTTCCAAATGACTCACCTCCAAAGCATTCTCCCAGTCACCGCCCTTGGGTCTCTTTTGAATGATAAACTTCTGAATGGGGGCGCCACCATCGGATTTAGGCGGGTCCCACTTGATTTCAGCGCTCTGGTTGTCGTGGTCAGCCACTTCCACGTTGGCGGGTTTGTCGGCAACGTCTGGGTTAAAAAAGATAGAACATTAATGTATGTGTTAAATTATTTTCATTAAGAGCCTGTTTCACAATCAACAAGTAGTTTACTTTGCAGTTCAATTGACATATATTTCATATTGCAAATGATCTGCGAAGTAAGCTACTTTGAACTTACTTGTCGATTGAGAAACAGGCCCTAAGATTTGAATTCTTTGCTATTAACAATATTTTTTATGTTAAACCTGACCATAAAGTGGACTTTTCCACTCGCTACGCGTACGAAAATCCCGCTTCCTGGTCAGGGGGTGACATAATAGGACATTAAATACCAAAGACCAAAAAATCTCAGATTTATGTGTGTATAATTACATGTACAGTACGTAATATAATTCAAGCCAATTACAAGACTTGTTTTCTAAATTGGGCATTATTGTGTTCCAAAAATATCCAAAACAATAATATTCCTGTTGCACACAAACAATATTGTGGTCAGAAAAATTTAAAATTATGGTCTTGATGCGGGAATCGAACCCGCGTCCACTGCAATCCGGGTAGGTGCATAAGCCGCTCAGCCAACCAAGACGTTAATTAACTTGCCGAAATTCTTCTAACCTTTACACTTCACGTTGTAAGCCAACGGATATACTCGCAATGTAGAAATAAATTTCTATCATTCCAAAGCAGATATTTTTACAAATACCGTGCGTTCGGTTAAACTTGGGTTGGCTTTGTAGACTATTCGATTTTAATTTCAATATTTTATAATTGTTATAAAAATTAGTACAAAGATTTTGGTGGTTGGAAAAAGTTCGAACAATTATGGTATTGATATACTAATATTTCTTTGTTTCTTTACAGCTTTGTATTACTGTTAACTTACCGAATGGATTCTTGGCGAGCGTGGCCCGCTCGGTCTCCAGCGGTTCCGAGTCGCCCTCGTCGTTGACCGCGGTCACGCGGAACTTGTACTGGTGGCCGGGCTCCAGACCGGTGACCTCCAGCTCCAGGGGTTTCTTGTCGCCAGCCACTCTGTGGTGGGTACAATATGGCATGTTCAAGTTGGTGAAGGCCTCACTATAAAGTCCAAGTACCATCTAACTTGTCCCATTTGGTAAACAATCTTGGCACAACTTTTTTTTAAATAATAACAAAGTCAATAATCTATTACAATTATGGCCTGTTATATAAGTTCTGAGTAGCTTACTTGGCTGTTCAATTTACATAATACTGGGTGTAACAGAGAGGTGTAGGATATTTAAAAGGGGTAATCCAAGCCATCAAACTGAACAACTTTCGCTAAGGGACACAAAAAATCACTTCCCCACACTAAACCGAGAACCAGGTGACATCACTTTGTATGGGGGAGTGTTTATTTTTTCTGACATTTCGATTTTGGTCCCTTAGCGAAAGTTGTTCAGTTCGATGACCTGAATTGAAAACCCCTTTAAATATGACCACACCTCTGTGTTACACTCAGTATAACTTATCACCCGCTTTCGGGTTGGCGTCTGCTTCTGGGACACCCGTTATAGAAGATATAGAAGATGTACGAGTACTCACCTGCCCACGCGCACCCATTTGCCGGTGGCGACGTCCATCTTCTCCACCTCGTACTCCTTGACGGGGGAGCCGCCGTCGTCCTCCGGCTTCTCCCACCTCACCTTGCATCCCGTGGCGTGCACGTCTGCCACCTCCAACGGGCCTGGTGGTCACGAGAAACATTGGGTGAATCAGTCTGGCAAGAAGCAATGGTTCTTAGAGTGTTCATCGGAAGAGAAAAGTGTGATTTGGAAGAAGACGTAATGATTGAATGAATTAATCTATTAAAGTATACTTTTTTTAATAGGCTTAACGTTCCTGGAAACAAGAATTTTTGGAACTTTCTTAGTTATATTTAGATTTCCTTTAATAATTTTACGTGACTCTTTCGAAGCATTGCTTGGTTTCAGCAATCGCAGACCGAGTGCGTAAATCCACTGCGCTATCGAGCTCGAAAAATAAAATAATCAATCAACACCATAGTATTTATGTCTCAGAGTCGTCTATTTAGTTTAATAAGTACCAATGTTACAAAAATTTCAAATAAATGTAGACCACAGACCCGGCAAGAATAGCGACTGTTTTAGAATGTCATTTTCTGACTTTAAGTAGTCGTAACCGTTAATTGACGTATCTAAGTCCGGCAGTAGGAACTCGCTAGCGGGAGGAACTCGCTACCGCAGTGGCATTTCGCGCTTGGCCTGCGATTGCGTAACCTAAGCAATTTTGCAAAGGCCGGTCATCGGATGGGTGACCAAAACTGTATTATCTCAAATTCCACCGTGCTTCGGAAGCCACGGTAAGCCGTTGGTCCCGGCCGCATTTGCAGGCGTTAATACCTACCAACCCGTAATGGGCACAACCCTTGCCCCAGCAGTGGGGACAGTGGGATGATGATGAGTCCGGCAGTAAGTTAGCATGGGTAGCTCGCGATGTGCGTTGTTTCTGTCACATGCTGTATATACAGAAGAAGACACAAGACGAATGTACAGGCAACAGCACGTCAGACTACCACAAAATGGCAAAATTTCTCAATCGATTTTGTACTCTATTACAACCAAGTTAAGGTTGACAATCGATTGATGGAATTTGACAGTTTTGGGTAGTCTGAAGTGCCGTTGACTGTACCAACCTTTAGGCGAGCCAGGCTTGCTCAGCACGGTCAACTCGACCGTTTCCTCGTCGAAGCCATTGCAGTTCTCGGCTCTCAACTTGTAGGAGCCGGTGTCGCGACGCACAGCGTTCACAATCGTGAAGTCCGTATGGTAATCCTTGTTCTCAATCTTGATGCGTTCCGTGTTCACCAGTTTGATGTTCTCACGCCAAGACCTGGGGGAAAAGAAGGCGTGACGTCACGACGCAGTGTTGCCGGATCGGAATACAATAATTCTCGACAGCTTTATCTCAAAAGAACAATAAAAGAGGTCTGTGCTTTTCTCTACCGTAACTGCTATGCAAACAATTACAAATACAAGATGAAAGACCTACCTATCTTTTCAGAAAACATTGCTTTAACTAGATCACTTTAACTAGATCACACTCTTTTTATCAAAGTGTGTTTACGCTATGATGAAAAGAGACAGATCAGTGATTCAGTTAAAACAGAGTTTAGAAACTGATTTGTTATTATGAATAAAGGGGAAAATATCTAGGGGAAGGAGACCCAGAGCTGGTATAGGTAATGTCCAAAACGGACCTTCTCGTGATAAATCATCAACTTTTTAATAAATCAAAATATTGACTATGTTAAATGTTTGTTATCTTTTATCTAATGTACTGTTATTTTTATCTTTGCGTGTGTTCCTTTATTTGGCACCTAGATTTTAGTTGTTCTTTTGGAAATTTTAAATCCGATAATTAGGTTACGGGCAAGCAAAGCAAGCCATATTTATCGCCAATAATGGCGAAATTTATCATCATCATCAGCCTTCCCTATGGATGGAAGTATGTAGGGAGATAGGACTATAATCTAACGAGCTCGAGAATCGAGATTATAAATTTTTGGTCACCGATCCAATGACTGACTGGCCTCCGCCTTAGCGAACATTGCTAAGGGCTTAGTAAAAATATTCGCAGTAATAGCAGGTCGAGAACGCTATGTCCAACAGTCAGTTCGCCCGAGCAATTCAAATTATTCGATTATGAATTAGCATGTATAGTATAAATGAGGGGGACAGCGCGTACGCAGTCCCCACTACCAAAAATTACGCGTCCGAGTTATCCACATTAGGGATAATCGCAGGGGTCAATCCTACCGCAGTGCAATGGTAGGACCTCGCCCTGGGGGAACCGCCTTCTTGATCACGGTGTCCCCTACGCCAGGTAAGTATGCTTTCCTAAGCCGAGCTGAGGGAGGTCGTTCGAACAGGAAAAATCTTAACACCGCCTGTTGGAAAGTGGTACAGCGCGCTTAGTGACATCTATCGGCCGCAATAGGAACTACTTGAATAAGTGCTTATCGGGATGTGCTTATCGGGACGTGCTTGTATGCTTTATCTTCGTACACTGTGTACTTCTATGTTATAATATTCATTTTTGAATATATAGTTTAAAATTATAAATGAACATTATATATCATACAAAGATAATTTTATAGCTATTACAAAAGTTATGTTGCAAATTAACAACCAAATCGTATTTGTCGAAAATATTGATTTATTTATTTCAAGTTCTTTCTCCCTATATTCTTTCATCCATAGGGGAATGTCTGTGCCCAATGATTGGGACGTTAAAAGGCTGGTGATGTGAATGTTTATATAAAATAAGATAGTTATAGGAGCTTTTAAGATTCCTTTGTGAAATCTTTTTAATCTCATATACATTGTCCTGTCATAAATCGGCGTAGTCTTTTGGTATATAATAAAAATTTGGTAAAACAATCCTTATGTATATACATACTCTTTTTTTAAGTAAATTATTTATAGGAAAAAGCAGAAGGAAGTAGAAAAAAAGCTACTTGATTCATAATAATTAAAAACAATATACTCACCATGACATCTCTGGTGGAGGTTCACCAATGACATCCACAGACCACTTATGAGTGCGACCAGCCTTGATGATGACTGACTTGAAGGTACTGCGCTCGATGCGTGGTTTCACTGTTTGATTAAACAATCAAATTATTTGTAGGAAACATAAAATTAGTATATGTATTATTATTTATAATAAAATCAGTTTTAAAACACTGTTTAGACTAAATAACTGACATGTCTCTTTTTGTCACACCATTTAACACAGTTTGATTGAAAGACATGAAAAAGTAGTTATCGAATTAGTTTTGTATTTATTCATTATTTAGTTCCCCTACTTATATTTATAAATTTTCAAGTATTCTCTGCCTAAGTTTGCCTGGAAGTGACTCCAAGCAATAAGGCAGCCTATCATTTATGTCCGTTTCTCTTTTCGTTATTATTATTTTTGTCACCGTGTTTGTTACAATAAACAGTACGTGTAAGTATTGAAGTAAAAAGAGTATTTAATTAAAGAATGGTTTCTTTTTATAGACTATTAATATTAGGTAACAATTTCACATTATAATAAATTATACTCACAGTTCTTGTGTTTGCAAAGGTGGTTGTCAGTGGGCTGAGACGCTTCACCGACTCCAGCCTTGTTGTGCGCTTTAACACGGAACTGGTACACCATCTTCTCCTTGAGGCCTTCTACCTTGTATTCGGTCTTAGTGTCTTGCGTTTTCACAACCTTCGAAAGTGTTTAAAAGATCTTTTTATAACTGTGTTTTGTGCAAATAAACTTTGATTTGAGTTGTGTATAATTTTTTAACTCTTTTCTAAGTTATTTACCTAGTTTCAATCATGGCTATTTAATAACACATATTTATATTTATATAGCTTATTTACTACTGTTGCTGTTGCGAAGTCTTATTAAATTTGAATGGGCCACGAGAGAAGACATAGTTAACTTAATAACCAATTCATCGTAAAGGGATTCCATATTTGTAAATTAGACTTGCACCCACTCGGTGAATTCATCGAGTGCTATCTCTCTATAGAGTTATTGTAATTCTTGATTGTTTTGCTAATTAATTTAGAAAGTACTTTTATTGTACTTTTTTGAACTTTGTGTATTATCAGATTTCGGAGTGCACTTTGCATGCATAAACAACTTTGCAACTATGGACAACGTTCCATACAAATATGGAAAGTTGTGAAGCATTAAATAATTTCTTATTAGAAAACTTTCTTACCTCGATCCAGTCTGGTGAGAACTTATCCTTTATTTCCACCACGTAGCCCAAGATAGGTCTTCCACCATCATCAGTTGGTGGTTCCCATCGCAGGGTCACCGACATGTTGTCATAATCGATGATCTGAGGCTTGCTAGGCGCCTTCGGGGGGTCTGAAGTGGAAAGGTGTTGTTGATTTCCAATTTTCCATGTTTGTTTGGGTTAGTTAGGGTTTTGTTTTGTTTGTAAACAAACTACTGTCACTGAACAAATAAGAATCAGTTCCCGCGCGCTATGCACAGTATTGCACAGGATAGTTTGACTTTGACAGCTGTCAAATCACGTTTTGTTTCAGGGATTTGCATTTGGATTTAGTCGAATTTATTATTAATATTCTTGATTTCCATTTCGCTTGTATGTAAAGTTAGTGGTACAGGCCAGAAATTACCCAGGTTGCAGGACAAATAATTTAGAAATGTTTCCTACCTACTTCATTTACTTTGTAATAATGGCTTCAGCTTACCGTAAGGATTCTTGGCGACAATGCATCCGTCAGTCTCCAATGGATCGGATTCGCCCTCCTTGTTGACGGCGCGCACTCTAAACTTGTACTTGTGGTTCGGTGTGAGACCTTTGACTGTGAACTCTGTAGGGTCTGCACCGGTCTCTCCGCATGGCACCCAGTTGCCTGTGTCCTGTTTAAGAAATCTAGATAAGCAGCCACTCATAATAAATAAAAACATATTTTACATTCTTACACATACATAGGTACATAGGCCCGGTTTCCATTAGGTAGGATCCGACTCTCAGTCGAAAGTCGGATGTATGAAGTAGATGTCCACGCCAACCGACTGTCCGGATGATGTCAGTGGACGGGTCTAGCACGGGAAGTGGACAAAATCTCTCTCCACCACTTGACAGTGTTTTGTCTCTGGATTTAGTGCGAGTTAGAGCGAGAGCAAAAATATATTTACTTTTCCCGGAGGGGATAATATTGTTCACGTCCAGTATCTGGAGCAGAAGCGAAACGAAAATGCCCGTTGCGGGGCGAGCGGGCAGTGGACGTCAATTCAATCGACTTTGTGCTTTACCACAAAGAACTTAAGGTTGACAATCGATAGAAGAAATTTTTAAATTTTGGGTATACTGTATAAGTGCTGTTGACCGTAAATTTTAAAAAAGTTTTACCATATCCATCTTCTCGAGAGTGTAGCCGGTGATGTCGGAGCCCTGCCAATCGTCTGGCTTCTTCCATTTGACAGTGGCCTTCTCCGCGCGAATGTCCGTGACTTCGATAGGACCGTTGGGTCGGTTTGGTTTGTCTGGAAACAAAATAATTATTATAAATACATACAAACATTTACAATATTTTTTTATGCTAGACAAGTAGGTAAGCTATTGGCCTTCATCTCACTTGATGGTAAGTGACAATAAGGGCCGAAGATGGAATCGAGCTTCACTTGGAACCCTCAACCACAGAGGGGCTAGCTATCCTATCATAGATTGCCGAAACACAATAATATGGCGACAGATTTGGATAAGATGGTGGTAGCTAGCCAGACAGACTTTAAAAAAGTCCGCCTGGCCAGAGAGTTATTGGAATGACAATATTCCAATCCATACTGCTCAAGGTTTTTGCTTTTTGGGGAATTCACTACACTGACCACTGCATGCTAGCCGGACCTCGAATGTAAGTGTAGAACCGTCATAGTCAGTCTGCATGGCCTATACAAACGAGGTCTGCACGGGCATGTCTAGCAGGCTTGCCCGTCTAGTGAATTCCCCGCTTTAGGATAAACAGCAGATAAACAATCATGTAGATATGTAAAATGTAATTATTAAAATCAGCGATGAGGAATGGGCAGCAGCGTTCCTCTTATACAACCTAGCAATGTATTGCGACTTTTGTGCCCGATAAACGGCAATAGGCTCACCACCGATTACATGGGACCTAATATAATTGGCGAAACGTGGGTGCTAGTTCACCTCTGCCTACCCCTTCGGGGTTATAGGCGTGATTTATGTATGTATGTATGTAAAATAAACATACCCAACACAACCACGTCGGCTATGCTCTCGCAGGTGCCCGACGAGTTGGTGAGTACCAGCTTGTATTTCCCGCTGTCGGGCCTGGTGGTCTTCCTGATGGTGAGCACCGTGTTCTTCTCGTACTTGTCAATGGTGATGCGGTCACCATCGTCGCGGATCTCCTGAATCGACAGCCGCATGTGAGAATGGCGTCAGAGCGGGAGTGAATCTGATCGGCGTTTGTGTTGGTGAATATATGGATGATAATACTTAGGACTTAGGGCCTGCTTCACAATCGATGAGTAAGTTCCGGATAAGCTATCCGGCATCTTGGCAAGCTATCTTGGCAGGTTTAATTGAACTGCCTGTAAGCTATTGCTTTAAACTATTCATAACTTACCCGTCGATTGGGAAACAGGGCTTTTATCGCCCGAAGTAAGTTAGCTAGTAATATTGTGTCACCAGGAAGTTTCTCCCCCTACTTCTCAAATGCGCAAAGTCTAATCGTATTTTGATGCGCTGGTGACTGCGGTTATAAATAACTTATTGTGATTTGGGCGTGTCTATAGAACGATCAGATTCATTCCCTTATTCTATTTTTTTATAAATGGGTTAATTACACTATTATGTCAGTGGTTTGTGTTATTTAATGACAGTCTCTGTACCTTGTTGTACACTGTCAAGTAAAATTGTGTTATTACAAATTTAGGTATCAGTATTTCCATTTAGCAATGTAGGTGGTAAATTAATGGATTATATTTTGGTTCATTGAGATATTTCAAGGTCCAATAAACCTTGAATGGTTAAAACATTTAAAGCATACATCGATCTTCATCGTTAATAAATAGAAGTAGTATTTGATAATACTTTTCAGCATTACAAATGGTGAACATCGCCGTAGATCGAATTGAATTTTGGATTGAAAATATGAAGTTGATAAAGAATTTTCTGGGTCCAAAATTGAATTCGATAATAACTGTATACAAGTGTAGAGTTGTTAGCACATATGTGTAAGAATAAAGTGTATAATGTATCAGCGGAGTTTAGAACATATAATTATGTATAAATGTAAAACAACATCGAGCTTCAGCCTCTGACCTTCTCAACGTACTGCTTTCCACGTTTCTTTTTAAGGAAAAAGTAAAACATCAGTTAATAAAAAAGTCATGTGTGTGAACAGATCCTAATGTCCGTACCAGTGGATTTAAAGTAAATAAACAATATATCCCAAAACCTCAAACAATATTCTGAAAGTTAATGACCAATTGATCGTCAATTTTCAGAATTCGTGAGGAGAATGTATCCCAAAACCCTCAAACAATTTTCTAAAAGTGATGAGGAAAATCTCACCTCGTCTCCCTTCATCCATTTCACTTCGGGCTCGGGTTCGCCGCCATACTTAATGTCGTAGGTGATCACTTGGCCCTTCTTGATAATCATGTTCTGGAGACCCTGTCCAACGATGTACGGTTTGACTGCAACAAACACAACGCGTTAAAACACCACTAATATCAAGCAATAGTTGAAGTTTCTTGCAAAACAAATGAAGTTAAGTCCCGTTGTGCTTAAAAATACGTAGTGCTTTTAGCTTCTACATGAAGCGTACTGGGCGGGACATGTATGCCGTATGCATCCAGATCGCTGGGCAAAGGTTAATTATAGAGTGAACACCTCAGGATGGTCAAAGGCTTTGAGATCGCCCTAGAAAGAGGAGGAGAGACAGTCCAGAGTATTCTAGAGGCATACTGCAAGGTATTGACAGAATTGGCTCTCGATCGCTCGAGATTTAGCGTTGCCGGGGAGTCGTTTGCCCGGCAGTGGGATCTTATAGACTAATTAAAATAAATAATGAAGTCGAATACTTACCGAATCGGCACTTAGCAACAATCGGTTTTGTGCTGTCACTCGGTTCTCCAGGTCCGGCTTTGTTAATAGCGCGGACCCTGAACTCATAGGTACAGCCTTCTTTGAGGCCATCTTGAGTGGCAGCTAAGCAATCACCGGGCACCTCATTTCCACGCACCCAGTCCTTGCCGAATTTCTCCTGCAAACGAAAGCAAAGCGAGAATTTGAATATCGAGTTTCAACAGTTTGTAGCCTATAATATTATAATATGGAATATGTTGAACCTTGTATTCAATGACGTATCCAGTGATTGGAGCACCACCATCATTGTCTGGCTTTTGCCATTTCAGATCGGCGTGGTCCTTGTCCCAGTCTACGAGCTCCACATTCTTAGGTTTCGATGGTTCATCTGCAAACATTTCGTATATTAGATGAATTCATAAACTCTAAATCTAAAAAATATGATGATATTAAAAGGGCAGTTGAGAAAACATACCCCAAGGATCTTTGGCCAACACTGGCTTTCCAAACAGTCCAGGTTCGCTGGAACCAATCTTGTTCACGGCACGTATTCTGAACTTGTAAGTCTTTTTGGCGATAAGGTCCTGAACCTTGAATTTGGTAGGTTCACCAATCGCTACCTCAGCAACATTATCCCATCCCGCTTTGAGTGACATATCCTGAATGGGGAAAATATATAAGTTAGACTCCTACATACATTTACAAATAAATACAGAATAATATTAATTAGGCACAAATAACTTTACTTGTCTTTCGATGATGTATTTTATGATGGGACTGCCACCATCATCTTCAGGTGTTTTCCAAGCAACCACACATGACGTCTGGAAGACTTCAGACACTTGAACATCTTGAGGTGGTGTGGGAACACTTTGCATTGTAATCGTAACATCCTTAGAGTCTTCACCCTGGGCGTTAGAGAGTTTGATCTGGTATGGGCCAGATCCTTCTCTGGTGGGTTTCTTGATTTTGAAGAGCACTTTCTCTTGCTCAACAACTGCCTCGACTTCCTTAATTGGCAGGACTTTACCGTCTTTCCATAGTTTCGCCTCAATTGGCGTTTGGCGGGTGCCAGTGACTAAAAATATATTTATCATCAAAATCAACTATTCCATAAACAGTTTATATGGCATTAAAGCAAATTAGTAAATTCAGTATAAAGTTTGATGTCTTACCCTTATAAGGCACCTCAATGACAAACGGTTGTCCAGCGGGTCCATAGAAATCATTAGGACACTCAATAGCCGGTTTAGATTCTCCTTTCTTGACCGTAAGCTTACAAGATGAGCTTAATTTGCCAGATTCGCAGAGAATTTCACCGTCATCCTCCATTTCCAGTTTGTTGAAGATAAGTTGATGTTTACCACCACCCAGGTTTTTAATTTCAATCCTGTGATCACTTGACATTGTTACTAATCGAACAAATACATTATGTATTTCAAATACTTATCTAATGTTAACTTGTAAACCTACCTTTCATTTGGTACAATGGGCTGTCCATTGAATGACCAGACAGCTTCCGCAGTCTGATCCTGAAGTTCCACCTCCAAAACAACCTTGTCTCTTTCAATTGCTTCGGTGTCCTTCAACTTCTTGTTGAAGCGATTCGAGTCTGTAATTTTTTATTTGTATAATATTGGGACTAAATACTAATATAAAACCAATCAAATATCAGCACTATTTTGAAGTACAGACAAAACGGTAGGTACTTACAATTGACAATAAGTTCACATTTTGTCTCGTCAGCATTACTGACACACTTGAAATTGCCAGCATCCGTAACCTTGGCATCCTTGATCACCACCTTACGTTTGCGACCTTCCTTTACAATTGATATGCGCTTATCTGGCTTCAGTGGTTCATCGTTCTTGAACCATTTGACATCGCCACCAGCATCATCAAGCTCACAAAGTAGCGTGATTGTGTCCTTTTCAATCGCCTGTTGCGATTTCAGGACCTTGGTGAACTTGTACGGATATTCTGAAATGAATATATTACTAAAATTACTTACCTAATTCCATAACGGTGCATCTAAAAGCATCAAAAACAACATGAGTCACTCACCAATAATCTTGACATCAGTCTCAGTTTTGTCTGGTTGCTTTTCAAGTTTACAAGCATATTTGCCAGCATCTTCCAACTTGGAGCACTTGATTACAAGCCTGCAAACTCCAGAGAGATCTTTGGAGATTTGGAACTCATCTCCATCCTCGAGTTTTTTATCTCCATTCCACCATGAGACAATAGCGAGGCTGTTGGACACAGCACATTCAAGGACTGTTTCATGTTTCGTGTAACCACTTGTAGTCTTCTTCAGTTGCTTAGTGAAGGTATATACGGGATCAGGTTCATCTACTTGCAAGAACGCAGTGGATGTAATACCGCCAATCTCAATTGTAATCTTGCCAGTGTCTTCAACTTTAGGGTTCATGATAATCAGTTTGTACGAATCTCCTTCATTTGTCATCTTATATTTGGATCCAGGGAACAGCTCCTATAGGATGAAGAAAAATATTACTTTCTTTCAAAATTAATCTTGTTTTATACAATACATAATTGTAATAAAGTATATTTAATAAATAAAATAAAAGACGAGAGATGGTGAAAAAGACCTATAGAATAATGTTCTATAGGTAATAATATATATAATAACTCGTGTTTCCATTTTTGAATAAGTTTCTTCTAATTTTAAAATATAATATATCGCTTACTGGTTATTAAGGAATCAACACACTTACATCTTTCCGGAAGAACCATTTCGGTTTCGCATTCGTCTTAGTGAAGATAGCTTCAAACGTAACCTTCTTATCTTTGCCTTCCTTCGCATTTTGATCTACGAGGGGTTTCAAGAAAGACTCTTGTTTCTGCAAAAAATGGCCGGTGCTATTAATATACCTGCCGTCGGAGATAAAATGAAACGGTGCAGTCACAAAAAAGTGCTCTTCATACAAAAGCATTTGGTGCTAAGAATGACACCCTCGGATTGACCCGATCTTTGTCCACGCCACCCGGCGAGTTAAGTCGGATGCAAAACATCGGAAACAAATATTCTATCTAGTAACCGTTATGATCAGCCGAGGCGTTAGAATCGTCAGCCACTTATCCACCATCGTCACTCGCAAACTACATGCTTTTGTACAAAATTTGAATTTTCAATGTTTCGCGGAAGACAGTTCCAGTCAACCTTGGGAATAGTGTTCTTAATTTTTTTCACACAAGTCATTTCATTTCTAACGTTCCTATGTCTGTATCTAAGAACGTGGTAAAGCAAAATTACATCAAGTAAGAGCATGATACCGAAAAATGAAGTAGGTATTCGTAAACATCAATATAAATGTGCGAATAACATTTTGGTGCCTGGTGCTTCTATTACAAGATATTGACGAAGGAGTGCACAGAAGAATTGCGGTATTTATAAAGAGAAGAAGAAAGTTGTTGTATTTATACAGATAGTGACATAGAAGTGCTCGCTATTATTTCTGTGGCCTTTTTAACACAACATGAATACTCCAAAATTCTAGGGCATTATTTGATACAGTGTGGAATTTCTAATTTTGTAATTAAAAAAATTTTCTTCATGGATAGTCATATCCCCGAATACCATACAATAATATAATGATGAATCTTAAATAGTGCAATTTAGTTGGAAAATAGTTTTATAAATACCATCAGGCACATTTAACGGAACCAAGTTCATATTGAAAATCCTAAGTTCAAGGCAAAGTCAAGATGTGATATTTTAATTTCAATGCGAAATTCCCATAAAAATTTGGAGTATTTCTCTATACATAAATCCATTTGTGCAACAAGTACTTTGCATTTGGTGTGACTGAAGAACATAGTGCACTGTGCCGACTATAGCGGAGATTCGTTTACAATCAAACCTCGTTTTTTTTGAACGAGTGCAGAACAGGCCAGTCGGGGATCAGTTCTGCTAGTGACGGTCTTCTATTATGGGATCTCTACAAAATATTCATTTATCCTTAGTCAAATCTTAATAATGGTCAGACACTCTTTATAGGGGCAAACATTAGCTTAAAATAGAATCATCTAACTACACAATTTTGTACCGCTCAGCCTGTGACGGTTATAAAATTTGGTGATCGTTCCTTATACATATGGCTATAAAACATCACAAAATTGTATTACACACAGCAGATTATTGAAAAAACCAAATCCCAACATCTGCAAACACCGAATGAATCAGCTGAAATTAATATGAAGTAGATGGACAATAAAATTAATGACGTGACAGAAGCCCCTCAATCCGACGTCAAATCAAACCTGGAAATACAATGAACGGACAAAATTCAAAGTGATATAACCATCAAATTCATTCCACTTACATTCCCTGAAAATCATTTTCGAGTTAAAGAAACGAAGTGGTGATACAAAAAACATTGGTGCGAGTTATTTAAATTCCATTTTAATGCATTGTTTATTTAAATCGCTCAAAAAGTATAGCCTTCAATCAGTATCATCAAAGGGTTGACTGTGAACAATATACTTTTTTTCTATCGTATATAACCGATTACGACTATTACCAATGTAATCTCGAGTATTGAAGGCTTTACTTTAGAGGATAATTTTAGTTTAGGTTTAGTTTATCATTCTTTGTTTTAATTTATCAAAAGAGAATTTCCGTTCTTTGGCATCTCAACATTTAGATAAAATTACTTAATAATAAAACTGGATCAGGCCATATTTCAAAAACTTATACCGAGCTTCTTATTTCTTGAGATTTACAAAGTGCAGAAACCTCTAAATTTTCATTTTTACTTTTATGTTTTCCTTTTTAGCGAACCTGTACTTTAGGAGCCTCCATCAAATCTGGCCAATCAGGTATTAGTTCAGACAGAGACATACGTCTCTTTATTTCATAGATACCCTAAAATCGACAACAGACGTTATTTACAAAATCCATTATATTCATTCGATGAGAAAGCGTAATGGTTTAAGCTAGACTGTGAAGCGGACATTGAGCTGCGAACGATGATTGGATGCAAATAGTGTGTGGTTTTGTGTTATAATGTATTTTGTGTGTGGAAGAAGATATTTTGGCTTAAACTGTTTATATTATAATTGTTTTTATTATTTTATTCACTTACAGAGAAGACTTTGAATGGTCTTATAAATTTCTTTAAAAATAATCCAGCCATTTCCAGTATTCTTCCAAAGAACAACAGTTATTTTGTAGAATTTTAAAACAACAATTTTGTTTACACGACCAATACACAACACACTTGAAATTGACATGTTATTATTGTTATAAAAACGTGTCAAATTATAGGTCTGTTTATAAACTAAAATAAGTTGACTGCCAATTTGAGACTACTCCAAGTAGTTTCTCTTAGTTAATGAAAGCTTTCACATTTAGTTCAACCTGTCCATTTTAACCTTCGATCAGTTGTAGATGATCGAAGATTTGATCATAACACACATCTGGTCACATATTAGTGAATTGATCATAACACACATCTGGTCACAAGTGAGTGAAATACAGTTATATGTGTAAAATACACTGTCCAATAAAATTCAAATTAGAGTTCGTAAGATTATGGTATCTCTTTCTTTTCTGATACCATAATCCAAGTCATTGTAGTTCAGTCAATATAGTGAGAAATTATATTGAAATGTAACATGGAATGAACGATGAAGGGCTAGTCTAGAATACTGAGGACCTTAAACCAGGACCAGTTTGAAGAACTTCTGCGTCTGTCTGCTGGGAATCTAAAGATTTCCACGCCTTCGGAGACAACCACAATGAAGCCGTCTTCCTCGAAATATCCAGTCTCTAATCCCTATGGACCAAATAACAGGATGCAGTCGATGTAATGATTATTATAGTAAAAAGAGTTACCTGTATGTACCTTTGTGCGTTATAATTAAAATTCGAAAACGCTCTGTCGTTGCTTAAGCTCTATGAGAGAATGGGGTGTTCAAGGTTAAGTTACAGCTTCTGTAGAAATTAGGCATTAATTCCATGTAAAATTTAGATAGTACAGTTAATACAGAATGTTCATTGAATGTTAAATACACTGAGTTAAACAATAATTAATCACAGAGTAATCAATTGAAAGGCATGCGCTTCAGTAAGATAGAACAAAGCTCTTTTAAAATTTTATAGCTTGATGGAGGTAACAGGTTTTAACCTTCATTTTATTTAAGAGGACTTAATTAAGACAATACAGAAATCGTAATTAATTGCGCAAATTCCTACTATAATCAGTTGCATAATATGACTTGACGAAGAGGTGAGATCAGTTTCCATAAATAAATAAATTATAAAATTTTGCGGAGTGAATCACATTATGAATTTCTGTATTGTTTTGTTATTATTTTATAGTTTTATAGTTAAAGTCATTTGTTTAAATTCATATCACCACCTTACATGTTTCCTATTTACAGAAATCTAATGTCATCGGAAATATAATGCAACAACTACACATTAGTAGTCAATAAACTAAAAGTGATTTTTATATTACCTTTTCCACTTTCTTAAGTGGTGGGATAGGCTTGTCTGTCTCCTTAAGATCACCCCAGTCAGGGTCCTCCTTCTTTTCACCCCATTTCGCGTACTTCCTCTTCTTGAGCATGGCACGGAAGTCCATGCCACTAGAATCTGAGGGATATTGCAATTATATTGCTATCGAAAGATCTGATCAAAGGTCATAATTTTTGTTTTTCATGGAAAAATTCTAGTCTCATTTATAGCACATTCTAGTTTCATTTAAAGTTGTTTAGAATTAAAAAATAAATTAACAGTGCCATGATAAACACTATACCTGATACGTAAAGCTGCATTTCAGCAGAATCTTCGCCATGGATGTTGCTGACGACAACCTTGTATTTGCCTTCGTCGTTAGGCTTTACTTTCCTCATGCACAGTGTGATGAGACCGGTTTCACCATCGGTGATGTACTTGAAGCGACCACCTTCAATGATTTCGGTAACACCTTTGTAGAACTTGAAGGTCGGCGGTGGATTGCCCTCTACTTGCACGGTGAGGTAGCCAGTTTGATCTGTTTTATGAGAAATTTACTAATTAATACTGTCGAATTACAAGAGTTTTGTACCCAAATGTTGGATTTGTTGAAGTTGCGGCTATAAGAGCATATCACTTTTAGTCAACAGCTGATCAAGTTCAAATACCAAATTAATTTCATTAATTTCAGTAATTTGTTTGATGTCTAGTTTTTCTTTCTTACCTTCGACTGCTGAGTAGCTCTCTTGTACATCAACAATAACTGGCGGTCCTTCATTGCCGAGTGGCTTGAGTGGTACAGAAGGCTTGTTGATGAGATCTTCCAAGTCATGGATGGAAGGCCTTCTGGCGTCACCGGATTTTCTTCGCTATATCACCAATAAAGCATTAGTAAAATCTCTAACACTTCTTTATTATTGGTGGTTAATCACAATAAAATCAACATGTATAATATTGAAAGAGTCACGAGTTTATGGCAATTGACGTAATGAAATATTGGCTCTAGTTTTATCTTTCATGCAAATAAATTGACAAGAGTGGAATGTAAAATACAATAAATATTGAGTAAATTGATAGGTCTGCCTGAGTGGTCATTAAAATATTTTATGGATTTACTGTATAGTTCACGTGGCATCACAACGTAACATTGAACATTGCGATGTTATAAATAATGCGCTTAAAAATACCTAATTACTATCTGTATATTATAATAAGTTTTCGTGTATGATATATTAGCTTGGGCAGTGTTATAACATATTTTATGTATTGCATTTAGAACGTTAGCCAAATGGTCTGACAATGAACTTCCTGATAAATTTGGAACACTTGTGCTGAATGAATTTATCGGGACATGTCAACACTTTTGAAATTGCAATAGCAAAATATAACTGCTTCTTGATATTACTGACGGCGAACCCGATAAGACTAGAGATTGATCGAATACAATTAATAACGCTAATTAAAACCTCTAATGTTTAGTCGCATGATTAACCTAGACGTAATGTGAAGTACTAACTAAAGTAGTTATAAATGTGACTGATAAATAAATCAATGTCGAATCTAAAAGTTACATGTTTGATTGTAAAACTTTACATCAGTAATTTGATTTGCATAATGATTAAAATCGTAAATTAAATTGCACAACTTTGTATATTGCCACGAGATTAAGCATTTGAAGTGAAACCACTCTTAAGGAATAATAATTATAAATAATAATATTAATATTACGAAAAACATACTGTTTTAGGAAATATTCAAAAAATGTTTGTTTTTTTTTATATTCGTAGAAAATTAATAGAGGTCCATACAGTGAAAGTAGCAATTGCAAGTGTTGATTTAAATTTATATTATATCCTAACTGCCGCACTCAGAGTCGTCAAATAACTTTAATGAGTACTTTATTTCAAAAAATCTCATTTAAATCTAGACCATAGACCCGGCAAAAATAGCGACTAGTTTTGAATTGTCATTTTTTGACATTAAGTACTCATTAATGTTATTTGACGTCTCTGAGTGCGGCAGTAAGAGTTTAACAAAAGAAGCGAAATCTGAAATGTTTTTCTATGTAAAATATTTTAATGACCATTTATTTGTTGTCTTGGTATTTGGGAGGCTTACCCACACCAATAGTACTTACCGGATCAGCGTTAGCCTTCGGCACAGCGAGTGGTTTCTTAGCCACCGCTGCCATGATGTTAATTACATATATCGACTAAGATGCCACAGAACACCCCAAAAATAGTCACTTTAAACAAATAGTTTCTATCACAGCTTCATTATATCACACAATATTCGCCGCACCTCAAATAAATAACATTGAATTGTTTTCGGTGTCCGAAACTAGAATTTTTCATTCTCAGAAAAAAATATTGTTTATTTAAATTAAATGCTTAGTATTTATTTTGCCCGCAATATTTTTGGTCCTTGCTGGTTTTTTAGTAAGACCTTATCGTATCTCGTGAAAATTTTCGATTTAGAATAGTTCGTTAGTGTCGTTCCATCTAAAAATGGGCGCGAGAGTCAAAAGACTGAAGAAGGGGTCGTGCAAGCGTGGTCGCCAGCAGCGCTGTGGGGCGCGGGGGGCGCGGGCGTCTATTTGTGCCCAGCACAAATCAGCAGACCATTTCAATTAATTATCAGATTAAGGTGAGCCATCCATGCAGCCTGTTCTTGGACGCAAGTGTTAATAAATGCGTGAAGTTGTCATCGGCACGTATCTGTTATGTTTTGGAGGCGACGTTGGCATGAATAACCTCCCAAGGCTCGGCAACACTAATATATTTTGTAATTCAAACTAATTTGAAAGCTATATATGCTTTTACTACCTTCTTTCTTAATGAATGTAGTTAAGCTCTTATCGATCTGTTTATTTCCATTCATATGTTCAGTTCCAATAAGATTCTCTAAATAACTGCATCATTGCGTCACCCTGCTGATGTTATTGACATAAGAACAGTCATTCTCAATTCGAAGCCAGGTACCCAAAAAAGCTAGCCGTGGGGCGAGTTATACTTGTCTCGATTAATTAATTAGATGAGATTGAAGGCTTGCGTAAGTGCATCGAGAGATTGATTGGCACCTCATACAAATTCTAATTATTCAAACGATTGTCATCGCTGGCAAACACAACCCTTCTTCAAATAGGTACCACAAATTACTAACAAGGCGACAAATACTAAAATTTTGTCACTGTCGTCGCCAGAATTGATACAGTGAATATTTATTCACTTTTGCGTTACATTGAACTCATAAACTGTTATAATTGTAACTATTACATTCAAGTCATCTATATATCTGTTCCAGATGCAGTACCTGAGAATTCCAGAATGTCTGAAAAAGCACCACCTGTCGATACATTGATTAATGTTGGTGGTATAGAGCCATTAACCATCATGTCAACGGTATCGTGCAGTTTTGGCTGCTTTGCCAACAGTCTTCGGGGCATGTTTGTTCTAACCACTAGTGGAGCGACCGCGCCACGGCCCACGCGCATCCCATAAGGTATTTTTATTCCTGATACCTACTTCAAAACCGATATGTCAATCAAACGTACATACAAAATTAGCGCTACTCATGGTTTGCCCTTGATTTTAATTTTGTCTTGTTGATTTATAAAAAGCTCTGCGCCATCGATGATGCAATGCGATTTCTACTGTCCATTTATTTACTTGATTTAAATGTGTGACGTTAATGTTCTTTGTTTATATTTTATTCACGATTCTTTGTCTATGTAAATGCAATATAATAAAAAAGTAAATAGAGAACCAACTGAATAGAGATAACTACTAGAATTTATTGCAATATTACTCATTTTTAAAAACGAAACCACAACGTTAGCTGTATAAATTTCAGTAACTGAATATGAGCTAAAATGAGAACGTCAATTGCAAAAATTTTCTACGGTGCAGTATATCGATGGATGTGACTCTAAATTTTTCTATCCAATAAGTCTTTCGACGCGTCATTCATGACAGACGAAGACTTACGAGTTTTTAACAATATCTGGTCGCATGTCCATAACTCATCCGATCTGGCATCATGCGGCAGTTAAGGGCGAGAACTTCGCAAGGGCCGCGTCTTGATCTTGGCCTGATTCCTCGAGTCATATTTATAAGAATCAATCATCAATCATAACGCGTTCGTCAGTGTGGCTCTGTCGCAGTCGCGTTGGGTCGTTTGCTTCATTAAACCGACTCACGTCACCGCATTTGCTAGCACTACAGACAGGTGCGCCTACTTCTTCATTTCTAATAGTCATTTTAACGTCTCGAGATCAATTTCTTAAATTGTATTAATATCTTTTGTTGTTGCCTTGTGAGTTGTTACGTTGTAAATCTAGATATGATGTAAGAACCCCTAATTTGTCTGTCTTCAGTTGTTTTGCTGTATCGATTAGGCCGAAATATTCTTAAATAGTTAATTCGCGACTCGGCTCGAGATGGTTTATGTTTGGCAAACCTATTTAATGTTTTATCGGATTCTTTTTCGTCTGCTAAAGAAATCTATCTTATCCTTTCGTAGAATTTGTTATTTCTTTAATAAGTTTGACAAATAATTGCTCCAAATATATTTTCATTTAGTCATCAGTAGAAACATTATGGTACAAAGTTACAAAGTTATTTTGGCATCCTCAGTATCCTTACCTCTAATTATAGAATCTTTGTTTATCTTTTGTTTGATTTATAATAATTGTGTGACGTAATTAGCCGTGGTCAATTTACTTCACCTCTGTGGGTTTACTTCACCTTTAGGCTTAACGTGGCATCTGGTCGACGTTTACGTGTGTGACGTTGTTAACGTTATTTGCGATGGTTCATGCGCAGTTAAATATTTTGGTCAAATTTACTTAATTTGGTCATAGTTGTATGTTTGTGCGTATTATAAATATTCAGTAAAGGAGAATGAGCAAAAATATGCCTGTTATAATAAAAAAATTTGCATTTGGGTTATTTTTACATTTATACAAAGAGGAAACCTTCAGCTACGAATTTGTGGCCATACAAAGAAATAAAGCACAAGGAATTCCAATAATACATCATTACAATTTGACGGTGTTGAGCAGTCAGGTCAATTTGCCCATTCTACTTATTAGTTATTGAGGACTCTTATTTATTTACATGCATGGCGGTAGTTTTATGTTGTTTTATTATCCTTTAGGGTCATGCAATTTTACGGTTAGTATTTGTTTGTTAGAGTGACAAAAGGTTACAGCTCTACTATTACATTTAGAGTACAGTAACATATATCAGTTCCTAATATTAAAATACCAACTGATCACAATTAATATTAAAATATTTATTTTTACCATTAATCATATTGGAAGTCGTTATAAATTAATGATTTGTCTTTGTTATAAAATACTTTATAACTGACTTCTAACATCACATGTCGTTCCGCAACATTGTTGTTCTGACTGACAATTAATCACTTTGAAAAGTCTAGGTTAGCCACGTATCTAATGTTCTTTATCTAAGACATATAATCTAAACATATATGTGTCACACATTATATACCTCGTCCATGAGTTCACCGGGCCTGCTGCGTTTCTTTTTTGGAAAAAAATATAATTTTTAGTAAAACATTCTCTGTTAATGTAGTGCATTTGTATTAAATCTTTACATTAAAATGTTTAAATATGGTTGTGCACTTAAAATTAAACGTGTTAGGTATGTTGGTGTGAGACAAGTGTGTGGGTGTAAATTATAATGATTAGATTTATAAATTTTGAATGTGAATATCTGTGCTTGTCTGTCAGTGCTAAGTGTGTTATTAATATATCAGTGAGATATTCCATTATCACCTGTACAATTTCAATATCACGTGAGTATAAATAGTGATTACAAATTTCATGTGCATAATAAATAGTAATATTAATGGAAAACTGAAACTAAAACCAGTTATCGGGAATTCGGAAAACTAAAGCCATTCTAATAGTTAACTAATAAGCTTCCTTGATAAGAGAACCAAGTAAAATTGCGAACAATGAAGTTGTCCTAGATGTTGGGACGAGAATAGGCTTGATTCTTTTACCAACAGATAAAGACAAACAGTTTGCGCCAGCACTCTTGTACCAATTTTTGCTGGACAGCAAAGCAGACACTAATTGACATTAAACAAGAACCGAACATCTAAGAGAAATCTAAAGAAAGAAAGGCGTATGTGATGTGTCAGTTGTGTGACCATTTAAAAAAGAATTCATTGAAGTTGTGACATACTTTGTGAATAAAATGATTTGTACTGTTTATTGGAATGTCGGTAATTGGCACTAGTACTTGAAAAAAGTATATTTGTGCTGTCAGTGTTTATACCTTAATTTAGTTATGTAGGTACACAGAATGTAGAATTTTTCGAATTTCCAATGGTTCATTTCATAATATAGTAATTTTTTTACAATTCAAAACCGTTATATATCTGTCCGTATGTCATGAGTGTAATAAAATAATAATAATAAAAAACATCTATTTAAGACAAAATGCTTTGCAAAAGCGAGCAGCGTCCACCTAAAACTGACCAGACCCAGTCCATCTCACCTTTTTCTCGTCTAAAACTTCTCCAGGGCGTAATTTGGTGACCTGTTGTTAAAAAATATTGATAATAATCCCTTAATATCGGTCCTGCCTACCTACTGTACCTAATTTCTCCTTCGCCGAACCTACATCCCCTGCCTTTTTAATTTCGTTTATTATTTGGTGCAAATACCTAACAGCGTGTGCAAAAGTTATTACGTTACATCTTGCGTCGTATTAATGTTAATCAGTTTGTTAGTGTCCGTTCCAAGAGCATGATGTGCAAGAAGCTTTCTTAGACACACCAATGTACCCAAGCTAGTTCCTGGTTGAAATTTCGAATTTAACAAGACACCAACAATCTCCGTAACCGTTATTTGTGTGCGAAACGTGCTAACAAGCTGTGCAGATTTGGTGCGCGGGCGCAACAATTTGTGTGCATTTCATGAGCTTCTGACGACAGTCTTATTGAATTTCTGGATAATTACATATCCGCTTAGTTAGACATCATGTACAAACATCTACCTTTAGAAGGTTTACGTGATTATCCAGTTCTGATAGCGATATGAACCGCGTCGGATGCAAACGCATTAATTAATGTGACTCCTTACAGAAATAGTTAACACTTTTGTCATATAACGGACAGCATTCACGTATAAATAATGCTCGGTAGCGTTTTTTGTTTTTACCTTCTTTTCTTCGACCACCTCACCAGGTCTTAGTTTTCTATTCTCCTGTGGATTGTTTTGTACGATATTTAAAAGAACTACAAACACGTGTCTCAAAAAATGTGTTGCACTTGTCTTATGTGTATTGGCTACAACTAATAGTCTAAAAGCAAGGAGTAAAGGAATCTAAGATTAACTCCTAATCAAAATGTACTACGAAAGCATTTCGGGGTGTCAAATGTGTGAAGCTTCATCGTTCTATAGATGATTATTGGCATTTAATGTATCTGGTGGGGTATGTAAAAATAACTAGGATGTTAATTGTAAAGGGTTCGGCTTGAGAGAATAGGCTGTCTAAACTACAAAGAAGGGCTAAAACTTTATGTGGGAAAAGCAAACATAAAAATCTTGAAATACACAACCTTTTGAGAATTACACAATAATCAGTCATAAAAAGAACTAAGGCGTATTCAAATTATCTTAATTTTAATGTTTGCTTACATTTCTGTAACAATTTCTAATCTACGTTCTGGACGTCACAATAGATGAAATCAAATTGTAATCATACCTTGACTGAAATTGTAGACTACATTGAAATTTACAGTGATAAACTGCTTTTTAAGAATGTAAATATTTCAACAAAATGTGTTATGAATGTGAAAGAGGTACTGGTACATACCTCGTCGCTGATGATAAGCGATGGACGCCTGCCCATTTCCTCTGGCGGAGGAATCAGAGAACCGCGTCTACCGACTGGTACCCCTGGTATTAGCGATGGTTTCCGCGGCATTTCTGGTTTCGGTGATTTTTCTCGAATTACTTCAATCTTAGGCGCTGCTGGTTTTTCTTCAGGCGCCTTGATCTCAGGTACGATTGGCAATGGCTATTCGAAAAAGAACAATGTGTTAGAAAAATGAGAATTGTACTCAGAATTCAAGCGGTGGTTTTCTATTATTGCTTTACCTTGTCTGGTTTTTCTCTGATCGTAGGTGTTGGTGACATCTTCTCGTATTTTTCCAGATCTGGCCTGTCATAGTCCGCAATTTCAGGAAGGTCCTCTGCCTTCTTCTTGACACTGGTTAATTTGGCCTTCTGAGCTTCTTCCTGGACTTGCTCTTCCTTGATTGCGACTTTCTGTAATAATGCTTACACGTGAGTTTTAAATACAGATTGTCATTTCTTTCCACTGATTCTATCTGGATTTAACAATAACACTTTCCTGTTTATATTTTGAAACCTGTCTACGTTAAATAAAAGACGGGCGTACAATTAACATCATAACTTGTCATTTTAAAACATGACTTTTTGAATAAGAATAAGCTAATATTTTAGATATAAACTTACCTTCAAATATTGGAATAGTAAAATACCCATTGAAAAATAAACATAAATATATTAAATCATACACCCTTATTCATAAAAACAGCACCAGTTTTAAAATACTGCTTAAACTTAATCCCTGACCTGCCTCGTTTTATATCAGTGTAAACATAGTTTGATAAAAAGATAAGAAGTATTTAAGTTTAAGCGGCATTTAAATACCAGTTTTTATAAATTAGGGTGTTAAAATATTAAAGTACTTAAAAATTAATTAAGAGTGCAGTTGTGTTAATAGGCAAAGCAAAGCAGGAAATTGTTTTATTAAAACATATAATAAGATAGAAGTCCTGTTATTATTATCGTTGCATACATTGCATTTTATACATACATATCATACAATAATGTTTGGTCTAACGAGACAATAAACAATACTACTATTTAAACACACGATCTTCATAAAACATAAGTATATCTCACATGCTCAATACAGTTCATTATCTATTGATAGCCCTCACAATGCAACTATCACTATTAATGGCTAAAAATAACGTGCCAAATATAGAAGTTCGGTGCAGACAACTACAACAAAAATTGGTGCCAATGCTAAAATTGTGCGCTCAGGTGCTCTCGTACAAAATCCTGTGAGGAACTAAAATTAAGTGCAATGTGCTGATGTTTTGGTGCTTATAACGGTGTGGTGCCGGATTCTATACCTCGTCGGGTCTGCTGCTAAAAGCGGGCTGTGGAATTTCTAGGGTGCTCGGTTGTTGTTTGTCCTCCGTCATTTCAGCCTATATTATAGATTTATTTTAATGGCGACCTTGCGAAGTGTGATGAAATTCGAAAGAAAATGTTTCAGGAGTCTCGTGTTCACCTGATTCATTTTCTAATCAATGAGGGTATGATTGGTGATTTAATTGTGTGGTGGAGTTTTGTATGAGTGTACCTGTGGAGAACGCGGTCTTCTCCATGGAGCTAGAATTTCAGGTGTTTCTAGGAGTGTTGGTTTATAGTTATCCTCAAGTCCAGGTGTTTGTTCGGCCTGGTTGAAATTAATATTGTATTAATATAATTTTTTATTGCCTATTTTTTTATTAATTCATTATTTTCAATAAGTGTATGTACCTGCGGTATCTCAGGGATCACTTCCCATGAGAAAGGCACTTCATTTGGTTTTGTCTCTGTTGGTTGTAGTACCTATCAACAATACTTTGTTATATACTGTTTTCGAATAATGTATGTTAAGTAAAATCAAACGTGCGTGGTGCAGTGTTCAAATCCTCAAACGTTTGTGTGCAATGTAATGTGTCATGTTTATGTGTATTATGAAAGCCTTGTTTGGTTTTTAAAAATGCAAGCGATTAAACTTTGTCGTTTCAACCATTGTAGGTACCTCTTTAGATTGTTTTCTCCACGGATATAAGGATTCAAAAGTTCCTTTATCTGATGGCGTTTCAGTGTTAAAGAAATCTGGGTCCTAATACAACAGAAATTAAGGTTATTTATGTCCAGCGTTAATTTATCCATTGAAAATTGCTGATTCCCTTCATACTAACCTCAATTTCTATGCTAGGTTTCCTTAGCCATGAATTGAAAGGTGATTGTTTTGGAATGAATTTGCCTGTTTCAGGTTCCTACAATGTATATTTTTAAAATGTAATTTAGGTATACATACTGCAAAAATGTGTATATATTCTGAGAAGTTATACTAATAGTTACCTTTGGTTTTTCTGTGATTTCTTTAACTGTTTCTGATTCTACTTCGTTTTCCGGTTCCTACATAAGTAGTATATAATTAACAAAACATAATGATATAGATTTCTAATAATAGATGTGATGACAGATAAAGAATTAAAAGTTTTAATTTTATTAAAAAACATTTTACGATATAACGTTGAATTTTCGTTGAAATCAATGATAAAGATCATACCTCCATACTATTGTATGAACTCCGTCTCCATCCACAGAATGGTGATTGAATGAGAGTTTTTGGAGCCTCGGATTCCTAATGAAATACAAAATGTTCAAAAACCAATAAACAACTTTAGCAAAAGAATAATATGTTTTGTAATATTGAAATTTTTTTTTGTTGTGCCGTGTGGTGACGGCAGAGTAGAATACAATTGTCACCACCCCAAATCTCTCCCGTGGGTGTCGTACAAGGCGACTAAGGATAAATCAGTGATGAGGAATGGGCAGCAGCGTTCCTCTTATACCATCTAGCTATGTACCTACTGCGACTTTTGTGCCCGATAAATGGCAATAGGCTCGCCACCTATTACATGGGACCTAACATAACTGGCGAGACGTGGGTGCTAGATCACCTCTGCCTACCCCTTCGGGGATATAGGCGTGATTTATGGATGTATGTATGTAAATTTTTTTTTTACATTTTTTGGTAGCCTGACATGCTGTTGACTGTATCTATACTCTGGTCTGCCGCCACCATAATAAGTTAGTTGAGAATTAATATCTTTACACTCACACCTATCATCTAGCCAGTATTTATTTATTTTATTATTTTGGTTGTTTGGCAAAGATTCGTCCCAAAGTAAGTAGCCTAAGCACTTGTGTTATGGATACTAGATGACGGACATATTTTCAATATAATTATGTATATAAATTTTGAAAATATACTACATAAACATATACACAAGCATGACTCGGGAACAAATATTTGTGTTTATCACAAAATTTGCCCCTAGCAGGATTCGAACCCGGGACCTCTTGGCCAGTACCCAGCAATCTGAGCGTTCGACCAAGTAGGCCGTCAAATTATTAAGTATTATATGAAATTTATCATTATTATACCTTTGCTTTTTCAACCTCATTTATTATTTGCTCAATCTCGACTGTAGTATCTGGCACCTATAAAAGTGATGTAAACATGAATCATATTCTAAGGAACACATTATCATTTCGTTAGGTACTTGTATTTATTTGAAATTTGATTCACTACTACCTCTAAAGTCTTGCTTGATTTACGCCAGGGAGCAACGTTTTCTGACGGTTCTTCCATTAGAGGTTTTACAATACTGTCTTCATTTTCTGTCGGTTCGTCAATAGACATTTTACGCGTTTCTGTAGTTTCTTCTACATCAGTATGTTTGGTATCCTTACAAAATTAATAGCAACATTAAAGATCAATATTGTTTTTAAAAATGTTTTATAATAATGTTTCAAGAAAAAAAAAACTATTGATATTGATAATATTGAATAAAACTTTTTTGTATTTAATAGTTATGTTACTATAAATTGAATAAACTACCTCATTTTCTTTTTTGCTTGGTTTACGCGCACGTAATATTGATCCCTTGGGCTCTTTTCCAACAGGTTTCTTATCTTTCTCAACAGTTTCAGCATTTTCTTTTAGTTCTGGTGCCTTGCTTTCCTTGCCGTCCTATTTCAGAATTTTTCATACGTTAAATTTTACCAATATTTTAAAATATTAACTATGTTATTTGAATCACGAAAATAACTTTACCTCATTTGGAACAGTTGGTCGACGTACTTGTGTTACGTCTTTAGGTTTATTCACTGACACTTTCTTTTTAATTTCACGGGTTTCATTAGTTTCTGTTTCTTCTTCGTCCGTTCCCTAAGTTTAATCATATGATATTTTTTTCATTTTAAGACATTTTGATATATTATAAAGGTAACTACTAATCAAATTAACCTACCTTCGTTTTACTAGGTCGACGTTTTAGCTTAGCATCGGATGGTTTTTCCAAACTAACCTTGCGATTTGGTTCTTCGGTTTCAACCGCGTCCTAAATAATTTTATTTGCTTAATTAAAATTTCTAAGTATAATGTTCGTCTAATGATTAACATGTGATTAGTGTACGTGCAGTATGTGTGTGTGTGTGTGATATACCTGTGTTTCTGTTTTCGCAGGTCGCCATGGATAGGCTTTATCTGACGGTTTATTTTTAGGTTCTGATGTTACCACTTCTTCTACCATCTCTACAGTGTCATCCTATTTACAAAAATAAAACGTTATCTATTGAAAAGGAAAATTCGATGCATTATTCCTTACGGTGCTAGACTACCCTTATCGATATCGTATTCGCTTCGAATATTATTCACAAAATAATTATTGACAAAGTAGTTATTATTTACTTAACACACATATGAAATACATTAATCAAACTCGATAAAGTTTGATTAAATATGCCAAGAAAGTTATTCACTTATTATTTACAAATTAGAGAAGAAGTATCTTTTATTTTGTTCAAAAAGTAAAGAAATAAAAGAAAACAAAGAATAGAGCATCATAATATGTATATATTGTACGAAGAATTGAAATTGGTCCATGCATATGCATATAACCCGAACTTACCTTAAGCTTAATTTGTTCCAATTCGTTCTTTTCTGGTTCTTTAATAGTCGGCTAAAACATAAGTTATTGGGAAAATAAATAAGCGTAATAGGGTACAGCGTATATCTTCTAATATCTATAATGCTAATTCACGATACCAAAACCACTATAATTAAAACAAACTCAAGTAAATAGGCCTGAATTATTATTATTAACTACCACACAGTGAAATTGAAATAAATTATTAGAGTTTGCAAAATAATACATGACTTGTAACAGTTTTAATGTAAGGCAACAGCAATTCTTACTAAGAACTTTACAAAATAGTCTTGAATACAGTTCTAGTTACTCCTAAGCTCTGTTGGGTTCTTTAACAGATGGACGTGTTTGCCTACATTACAAAGCATCTGGGGATAACCTTCTACAGCGAATGCAAGGGGTTGCAGAAAACATTGGCTGTGCTCGAAATCATTGTTTCATCAGTTACCTTAGTCCTTTAATTATGAACTTCCTATGCATTACTATTAATATTCTTACCTTTTGCAGCGTCGGTTTTTTGACGGTAGTCGATTCCTCTTTCTCACCCGCTGTTGAAATTGATAACTTTCTGCTTTCCGCAGTTTCTTTGGTGAGCTATAGGATATAAATGTCCTATTGTTAATATTATGATTGAAAACTTGTAAGCGCTAAACAAATTGTGTCTAAAAACTTAGTTAAATTAAATGAGATTCCAACTGGATTGTTAGAACGAATAAACTGTGTTTTGCCATGTTTCAAAGCTTTAAATCCAAGAAGGAAACCTACCTTAACGGATTTATCATCGATAATCGATGACTTCCGGCTTTCAGTTTTAAGTTCCTCCTTAACCTGTTGCAGAAGAAATCACTGTTAATTTATTGGTGGGTTTAAATTTTCTTATTAATATGGATCAGTAAAGTACTCTTAATATTCTTAATTTAAATATTTAATTTTTTTAAATATAATTAGACTATTCGATTTTAATTTTAACATTATATAAATGTTAGAAAAATTAGTACAAAGATTTTAATGGTTAGAAAAAGAATTTCGAAAAATTATGATCTTGAGGCGGGAATCGAACCCGCGTCCGCTGCTAGCAGCGGACGCGGGTCCGCTTTTTCTAACCATTAAAATCTTAATATAATTAGAGTTCGCATAGTCGGATTTTTAATGTACGTATAATAATATGATAGCTATCATTAATGCACTTTCGTTTGAAAAGATTTTGGGATCGAAAACATTTTAGTGCTAACTACCTCATATATAATTAAATATATGGATGGATTACATACATACATACATAATTCACGCCTATATCCCCGAAGGGGTAGGCAGAGGTGAACTAGCACCCACGCTTCGCCAATTATGCTAGGTCCCATGTAATAGGTGGCGAACCTATTGCCATTTATCGGGCACAAAAGTCGCAGTACTTTGCTAGGTGGTAGGTATAAGAAGAACGCTGCTGCCCATCCCTTATCACTGATTAATCCTTAGTCGCCTTGTACGACACCCACGGGAGAGATTTGGGGTAGTGACAATTGTATTCTACTCTTCCGTCACCACACGGCCGTGGATGGATTAAATATATTATATTCGCTTATATTTAGGTGTTAGCTAGAATATACTCTATTTACAACAACCAACTGGGTAAAAACATATTTAATGCTACATTCGCTTATAATTTCTAGTAATAACACGCTTACAAAAATATATCCAAGCTTGAATCTTGGTATTAATTGATAGTTCTTTTGGTAGGTATTCATTAAAAAAGGATGTTATGAAAAAATTTTATTAATCTCTGATTTCAATAAAGACCTTTCCTTTGCAGGTGCAACTAAGCATACTCTAGTCAATTATAACGAGATAAAAAACGTAAACAGTTTTGATATGTCTCTTTATCGATAAGGTATTTTTTTAAATAAAGCACTTGTGTTATGGATATGGTAAGATATTATAAGAAATATATTATTTTAAAATACATCATCCATTTTAGAAAATCATTATGATCAGCGACTTTGAGAAATAGGTAGGTATTAAAAAAATATATTTTTGTATTTTATACTAAAAGACTCATCAACATTGTTTACGTTGTTTATCTGGTTATAATGGCTGGAGTATAGTTTATAATTAATATCATTTACGTATTATCAATAATTTAAATATAATAGATATAAACGCTAGAAATAGAAACGTGAATGTTTCAGGGATAATTACTTATACAACAAAGATCGAAATAGAACAATCCTTGAATTTTCGTCACAGTTCTTTCAGCTGCAATTATCTTGAATGTATGTGCTAACAGTTACATAACACTTATACTATATACACTAACCTCGTTTTTAATCGATGTTCTGCGACTTTCGAGCTATAGAAAAACAAGGAGACAGTTATTAACACAAAGGTATTTATGGAGATTTCTTAAGACAATGATTTTATACATGTGAAAAGGGATACAAGACAGAACGTGAGTGGTTTCAAGGGTTACACATTGTAGTGTGCTTTGGGGGTTTAAATGCCGATGTAGTGGGAGACATGCGTCTTTAACCCAAATGTACCTTGACTTCAAGTCGTTGGTGTTGAGTTGTCACTGTAACCTGTTTTAGTCACAGAAATATCTAATGAGATTTATACAACCTTTTTTCTTTTAGTAAGTCATGGAAACACTTCATTGTATGGTCGATACACATAATAAAATAGATGAAAACATATTTGCACCCACAAACGTTGTGTGTAGGTTTGAGCTCAATTATTATCCCTATATTGTTCCGTCTACAGGAAAGGCACAGCATACCGATATTAGAAAGCCCAATGATGATATTGATGATGAATCAAAAATTATAATTATCACTATATTATATGAATGTGTGTATACGACATCTTAAATTGCTTAAAGTATTATATTATTAGAATATTATCGAGGATAGCTTTAAAATGGAAAACAAATGTCTACATTGTATATTACCTTTTCTTTCTTATCTTTTGTCGTAGGAGTTGGTGAAATTTTCTCATACTTTTCAAGAACTGGCCGCTCATAGTCATCAACGAAGTCGAGTTCAACCTAAAATATCGAAATAATTAACGAAAAGCTCAGAAAAAAATATTTAAATTCATATAATGTCTAAACATAGCTGGTAAATTGTTGGTCTTTCTTGGTTACAAAATTTTCTGCATTATTATTGTACGTAACTAGCTGCCGTAGA
The DNA here is from genome assembly GCA_963931975.1 of Cataclysta lemnata. Taxonomy (NCBI): domain Eukaryota; kingdom Metazoa; phylum Arthropoda; class Insecta; order Lepidoptera; family Crambidae; genus Cataclysta; species Cataclysta lemnata. Next base: position 3,692,427 of record OZ008363.1, read on the forward strand.
CTGAAATGTGAGTTTGACGTTTATTAACTACTCCTTTCTGAATATTCGACATTTCGGTATAAAAAAAGAATATTATAGTAAAACCATTAATTTTTGTCTTAAGTAATTTAACAATTTAAATTAATCGTAAGTAAGACTAAACAACATCTAAATACAAAACAAGCAACATGCGACTTGCAACCCTTACGTACCTTTTGTACTGTCAAATACAACGAAGGACCTATAAATTAATATTACATGTAGATAATATTTACATTTCAAATTAGTGTCGAGGCGATTAGTGATAAATTGCTGATAAGAGGAGTGGTGTAGTTGTGTATAGATGAAACTCAGTGAGTATTATGGAGAGTACGTGTACAAAGTAAGACAGAAAGAAAAACAGAGAGAAGAAGAATAGAGAACAGACGGACGTCACGAAGAAATCCCAGAAATCGAAACACAGTTTACCCTTTTCTTGACTTCTTTCAATTCAAGTTCAGCTTTTTCAGCTTTTTCTGTTGGCTTCGTAACAACAGTTTTCTTGAGCTGTGGTTTCTCAAATTTGCCACCTTGTACCAGCAAGGGTGCCTAAGGAATTACATAAAGCTTTAATGGATTCACTACAAGCACATAATTAGACGCGTACCAGAAGGTTAGTTATGTGCAGTTTGTAAAATCCAGTGACACGGGTGAACATACAAATATAATTATTCTAACTACATAAAAAGATTAGACTAATCTAGAACACATATTAGGCAACCATATTTTAATTATCTCAACTACAACAGTGTTTCGTGTAAGTGCCAACGAACTAAAAGGCCAACGTGTGTGTGTGTGTCTGCGGGCACTCCATATATTTCACTACCTCATTTCCATCTCCTTTTTTTTTGACTACAGCTGGTTTTTTGACTTTAAGCTGAGCTGCTTCTGATCCCTCCTATAGAAAAGTAGCGGTAAACATATTATGTTATTAGCTTTAATATTGTGGTGTAAAAATTGGTTACCCATTTGCCAGAGGAGTTAGAAATTTAAAATTGTTCCAGTTGGCAATAGCGGCTTTTTGGAAGAATTGTATAATCTGATGTAGGAGCCAGTGAACAGTTTGAATTCTCATTTTGGTGATAAAATTACAAAAATAATGCTGAGATAATTGAAATGAAAGGATAGTTAATACCGTTAGCTTAATCTTGCTGGGAGTCTTTAGTTTAAGGGAAGCATCCTCCGGAGTTGCGCTCGGTTTCCGTTTAGGAGTGGCGAGATTGACAGCCTCCTCGGTGTCCTCGCCCTGTCCCGTGAAAGGTGTAAAGGTGAAATGTTATAAAGAAGGTCACAAGTTCTTTGTCAAAATTAGAGGTATAATACAGAAAGGAAAGTACGTACCTAAAGTAGTATTTAATTGTACGTACGTTTTCATAATGTATTGTTTACAATGTAGAGTGGTGAATTGTAACACAATCTAATTACTAAGTACATTGTGCAGTTGTGTCTGTCTATACTATTAAATTGTGCTGTCTGTGTTTATCTATAATGTGCACTGTGTTATATTGAATTCCTTATACTACTAACTAGTAATACCTTAACAAGAATAAAGAGTCTCTTTAAAACGTGTGGCGTTACAAAAGATTGTGATTCATTTTCGAAACGCACCATTTCTATCTGTGAATAATTTTGTTGTCATAATTTGTATCAGGCTATTTGACAAAATTGGAACCTTAAAAGTAAGGTATTAAGAATTAATTTCGATTTTGAAGCGTACCTGACCATCTGCGGTCTTAGGAGCAGGTCTCTTAATTGTCTTGTCCTCAATGATTTCTGGTTTCTTGACATTAAGCTTGGCTTCAGCTTGACCCTCCTAAAGATTGGAGTATTTAAAATAAAATGTAATGAACACGAGAGTTGTAAGCGAAATGGTCTTGCAAAAGCATGTGAGAATGTTTACGAACCGTCGGTTTGATTTCAGCGGGTGTTTTATGAGTGAGTGAGACGTCTTCGGGTTCTTTTCCAGGCTTAACTGGTGTCTTTGGTTTGGAAAGGCTGACCTCCTCATCCACATCCATTGGCTAAATAAAATGTGGGAATTAGATTTAAACCTGATTTTAGTGTATTTCTAGAATTTAGGTATCTAATCAGTGACATACCTCTGGTTTATCTTTGTCTTTTATTGACCGACGTCTAGCTGTTGCGGTAGCTGTAGGTGTTTCTTCTTCAGGTTTTTTATCATCCTAATAAAAGTTTACGATAAAGTGAGTTAAATCTGCTAGTATCCATTGTTAGCTAGTGTATTGTAAAGCTTAGGTTATAGTATAAAAGCAAAGTAGGTTGATGTAATCAGTGTACCTTTTTCTTCTTTTCAATGGGTGTTGGTGAAATTTTTTCATATTTCTCGAGTACAGGCCTTTCATAATCGTCAATGAATTCTTCTTCTGCAACCTTTAATATAAATGCGAGTGAGAATAATTGCGATGAAAAGTATAAATTTGTAAATTATGAGTTGTAAATAAACTAATAACAAAATGCAATGTGGTGGTTAAGATAAGTTTTGATATAAAATTTTTTATATCACACCTGACAAGAAAGTGACATTTTCTGCCCGTTCCGCGCACGGAAAATCCCAATTCTTGGTCAGGGGGTGACATAAAATTTTGTACTTACCTCGGGCGGTAAAAAAGAAAGCCTTAGATCGCATATTAGTCAAATACTTACGATCTAAGACATTCTTTGGTTAACTGCTCTTGGTAATAAATGTAATGTTACGAGAGAAAGAGAGAAAAATATGTTAAGTTCACGTAATTTGAACGTGAAACAAATCAAACAGTAGAATATTCATAAGTGCTGCGTATAGTTTAATCCCCGTCACTGAAAGAGTTATGCAAAGCTTTTTACAGCATAGTCCATGCAAACATCAAACCAAACATTTACCCATTTTATCTCCAAAAGGAAAATTATGATTGCCGCAACAGAATATTATGGAGCAAGTGTGTGATGTCAAACTTAAAATGTGCAGTACACTAACAATTGGTGTGATGTTAAACGAACGAGATAGGTTATAGAATAAATAAGATCTTGTATTAGAGTCACTCCAAAAACTGTGTATAGTGTAAATAATAATAATAATGTCCTTAGTTCAATGCTACCTCTTTTTCTTTAAGTGAAGGACGCTTTTTAGCCTTGGGTTCCTCAGTCTTCGCTGTTTTAGGTTTTGGTTTTTCTTCTGGTTTTTTCTCTTCCTCCTAATAAAATATGTATTGTTTTAATATAACGACCTAGCACGAAATACATTTTTCTCTCTATTGTATATTTTACTTTTATTTATATTTTCAAATATTTCAATTACCTTATCTTTGGTAACCGAACGTTTCCGAAGAGAAGGCATTTCTGGTTCATCTTCTTTTTCTTTCGGTTTAATTTTACCCTTCATGATATCAGATTCATCCTATACAAAAATATAAATTTTGTTACTAGTTCATAATAACATATAACGATCTTCAGATAACATTTTACGAGTTTGTCTTCTTTTATGAATTTTACCTTTGTATCACTAGGACGACGCTTGTCTTTAGGTGTTGGACTAACTTTTTCATATTTTTCAAGTTCTGGTCTTTCGTAATCATCAACAAATTCAGAATCCGCCTAGAATTTGGTAATAATTTATGTTAGAGAAATAGTATATAATTATTATTAATGCATTATAGCCGTATATCTTTAACAAAATATTAATTCAATAGATAATGTGTATACCTCTGGCAAACCGTTTTGCTTTTTGGTCCTATCAGTAGGCGTTGGCGTAATTTTGTCATATTTTTCTAAGTCTGGCCGTTCGTAGTCATCCACGAATTCATTTTGTTCCTCCGGCTAAATAGTAAAGAAATATGATAAGATTCGAAAGTTACATAAGGTATGCAATGTGTGTATTTTTACTATAACACCATTACCTTCTTGATTGGTTTTTTGCTCTTAGCAACCTGTGGTTCCTCCGGTGCTTCTTCCGTGGGTTTGATTGGAGTTTTTGACAGTTTAATTTGTGATATTTCATCAACGGGTTCCTCTGGTTTAGGAACACCTTTTTTGATACTAGGTCTCCTAGGTTCGACCTTTTCCTCCTCAACCTATTCATTTTATTTTAATTAATTCATATAAAATATATGTCTCATTATTGACAAATTTTAATTATTGAAATTAAGGTTTACCTTTTCCCTATCAACTTTAGGTTTTTGCTCTGGAGCTGGTGTAGCGACAGACGGTTCGTCTTCACTATCCTGTTCACTTTTAACACTTTCTGATACAGATGCGCGCTTACCCTAACAAGGTGAACGAAAAATATTTTTAACTTTATACAATGAACTTTGATATAGGATTAATATAGGATTGTGTGCATGTATAGTGTTGATGTAGTGGTTACCTTGGGTGTGAAATCCTCTTTAGTTTTTTTATCAAGAGGCGTTGGTGTAATCTTTTCATACTTCTCCAAAACTGGTCGCTCGTAATCGTCGACGAACTCGATTTCGTCCTATTTTTAAACATAATTTAGCACATTGATTGTTAACACATACACTCACAACAAAAATTGTAATTATTAACACACTTATCACAATAACACTTTCTTAAAAGTTACAGATCAAACCCGGTACCTACACGGTGAATCCATGGAATGAATTTTTGTCTCTATCTAATTTATACATTTGATCTGTCATTCAATAGCTATAAAATATTTATAAACAATTATTTATCAACTAACTAACAACTTAAAACTAGTATTATTTACTGTTGAAATCTAAAGTAACCTATAAGCATTTATACACTGCTCTAAATGTAAAAAAAATAATTGTAGATATCTACAAGACTTACCTCTTCTTTCTTTGCAACAACCTTCTTTTTAACGACTTTCTTTTCTGTTTTTTCCGTCTTTTTGACTGTCTGTTTTTTGTCTTCCACGGGTTCTTCTTTTGGCTTAACTGGTTTCAGTTTCGGAATGCCTTCAATCTTCGTTTCGGGCTCAGGATCTGATTTTTTCCGTTCAATCTTCTCCAATAGAGCTTTTTTCTCTTCTTCTGTTTTTGAAGTTCGCTTTTCAAGAACTTTTTTAGATTCCTCAATTTGTTGTTCATCATTTTTTTTGGATACAACTTCTTCTTTCTTAACCACCTTCTTCGCCTCAACTTTGGTTTCAGACTTCTTTGCTGAAATTTCTAGTTCATCTTTCTTTTCTTCCGCTTTGACTTCATCTTTTTTAACCACCTTATTTTCTTCGATTTTCTTTTTCTCTTCCTGCGTATATATAAATACAATTTATTTATTTTAAAAAAGTCTCAAACTAGAGAATAACTTGTAACCAATAGACATGATAACATGTTTATTGGTTACAATTTGGTTACAAGTATTCATAAAAAATAATTTGTAGTAGTTTTGATGAATAGTGTATAATCATTTGTTGTTAAGTTAATAGAATGCCACAATGAATAACTTAACCATCTGTCCTTATAATAACAGTTTATTTTAGTTGCCATTTCTGACATTTGCGCTACGGAACTCTCATGAATAAAACTCGGAATTCCTATTATTATTATTAGTGAGCTAATACGCAATTACTACATGCTACAACTCACTAATAGGAAATCCGAGTTCTATTTATTCATTCATTTATAAATAATATAGATAAATAAGATAGAGAGGAGAAGGTAACGTTTTCAATTTTTTAAAAAAGATATCTATATGACTTTTGTTGATATGAATAAACTTTTATATACTTAAGATTACCTTCTTTTTCTCTTCCACGTGGTTTTCTTCAATAATTGATTTCTCTTCGACTATTGACATATCTTCCTCTGATTCCTCAATAACCGTTTCTTCCTCTTCCTCTTCTTCTTTCTTTTTTTTCTAAAGAAATATTAAATAATGACTATAACATTACTAGCTTTCTGACCCCGATAGACAGACAGAGATCTTGTTACAATGAAAAATTTACAACAGCTCTTCAAGCTACCCCCAAACGGTCAACATTTCTCATCTGGTTATATCAAGTCAGTAAAGGTTGCTAATCGATTAGAAATATTTGACAGTTTTGTTTAGTCTGACAATTTAATAATAAAATTAATAAAAATTACCTTTTCTTCTACCAAAGTCAAGTCAGCACTAGACTCGTCTTCGCCAAACTCGTTTTTGATGACTACTCTGTAGTTGGCAATATATTTTGATGTCACTTTTCTAATAATTAGCCTAGCATTGGTGCCATCAAATGAGGTGTTTATATCAGAAGAGTCTCTTAAAACAGTAGTATTCTTATACCATGTGCATCTACATGACTGATCTGAAGTCTTGAGAACCGCAACGAATTCAGCTTCCTCATTTTCCTTCTTTGCCTGTAAACATAATATTAAATAAGATAATAAATAAGATACAATATTTTACTTAATCTGAGCGAGACGTAAGATATATTTGTGTAAATTTGTTTAAAATAAATAAATTATGATAATAAGGAATATCATTATTTTAATGTGACATAACATAATATTATTATATAATAAACGACATACCAAACTTCTGAAATGTTTGATGATATGGGGCTTATCACCCTTTTCTTCTGGTATGTCCGTGATTTCGACTTGCTGTGACGTCGCTTCTCCCTTTTCGTTCTTAGCGACGAGTTTGTATGAGCCTTTGTCTTGTTGTGAAACGTTAGAGATTTCTAATTTGACTGTGAATTCACCCTGAAGTAAATTTTTGTATCAATTATTTAGTGGAAATATATAAGTACTAATAAATAATATTACTATATATTATTATATTAAAACATTAACATAACAATATTAATTGTTTGAGATTTTATTAATAAAACTTACTTCTCTAAGAGGCTCAATCAACACAGTGTGCCTAGAGTCCTCTTTGACGGCACTTGCCTCTTTGTACCAAGTGCATGAAGGTGCAAATTTACTTAATACTTTACATTCAACAATAACAGTCTTCTTTTTAACTATCTTAATGATCTTTGGTTTCTCTTTGATAACTGGAATGACTGGAATTTAAAGAGTATTATAAGTATAGAATTTGTTTAAACATATACCATTTTAAAATTATTGCAATTATTCCACTCACTTTCTATATTGAGCGTGAGATTCGCGTTGAGCTCTCCGAGTTCATTTTTAATATTGCATTTATACAATCCGGAGTCTTCTATACCAGGATCAATAAGCTCCAAGATAATTGTGTAAATGTCTTCTTTGACTTCGACCCTTGTCTTAATTTTTGACGTGTCCCTGATTTCTTTACCTTCGTGGTACCATACGATAGTAGGTTTCGGGATAGCTTTTACTTTGCATCCCATTGTCACTAATTTACCGTTATCTTTAGACTGAATAGTGGGCTTTTCAACAAATGTTGGACCTTCACCTTCTGGTTCGGGTTCAGCCTCAATATTAAGGTTAAGATTGGCATTACTTTCACCATACTCGTTCTTAACATGACAGCGATATGCGCCACCATCTGCTGCCGTTGGGTTGGATAAAAGTAATACTAATTCATAAACATCCTCACTGATAACGGATGATTTAATTTCAATTTTACTGCTAGCCTTTATTACGGTGGTTCCTCGGTACCATGTGACTTCTGCCGCCGGCTTAGATTTACAAACGCAACGCATTGTGATAAGTGATCCATCCTCATTGGGAATGATTCGGGGTTTCTCCACGAATGACGGTGCGAAACCATTCTCGTCATCCCCACCTAGTAAAAAATTAAATATTAATGCCTGATTACTGTACGAAAAAGAAAAAGCCTCATGCAGCTCGCAAGCTTAAAGCCTTATTCTATTGCTACTGTATGCGTACTTATTATAATTTGATTCCTTCTTTACCTTGGAAATTGAGAGCAATATTTGCATTGCTCTCGCCAAACAAGTTGAAGGCGTTACATCTATAATTTCCACCGTCTTCTCTGGTGGGACTTAATATTTCTAAAGTTAAATTGAATGTATCTTTTCCAATAGCCTTTCTCGACATCTTCATCTTAGCTCCGTCTTTGATTTCCTTATCTCCGTGAAACCAATTAATGTCTGGTAAGGGATATGCTTCTAAGATACATTCCATTATCAAAACATCTCCTTCCTGTCTAATAGTTGGTTTTTTGGGAAATCTCGGTGCTTTACCATCGGGGATTCTGTTTAAAAGATAAAATTTTAATGACAGTCCTGCCTACGATTGCTCTATGTTTATTATAAATGAATTGTATTCTTACTTTGGTTTATCTCCACTTTCAAAATTAAGATTGATTTTAGCTACGCCTTCACCGTGTTTGTTTTTAGCCAATGCCCTGTATTCTCCTTTGTCCGAATTTTCCACGCCTATAATTTCGAGTCGCGCCATATGATACAAGGTTTGGTCCTCTTCTAGTGTAATTTTATGTCTACTACTTTCTTTTACTAACTTTTTTCCATGATACCTGTGTCATTAATCGTTATATAAGTAAAATGGAACTTCAAAAATTATATGGTTTCAAATTATATATCTTACCATGTGATGGTTGGTTTCGGTTTGCCAACGCATCTACATTCGAATGAGATTTTGGTACCATCTTCCGATTGCCTGATGACGGGTCTCTCCGTAAAGGTCGGTTTGATAAAGTCTTCAGGCACGGGCGCTTCGTCGCCTATATCATGATTCGGTATTAGTAATAATGGCATTGGTGTCATATGACGTTTGATATATTGTTTGCAGCAGACTTCTTGTCTCCATTATTTTAATTTAAGATGTTTTCTTTAGTTTTGTGTAGGATTAATATAATAGTCCAATATTAATTTTGGTATTTAATAAAGTTAATCTAGGAATATTATAAGAAAATAGATAAGAGTATACTAATAAATACAATAATGAATACAAATATATCTTACTTTATATCAGTAGTTTTTATATGTACTTTTCCAATCTACGTTCAGTCTTACAAACAGTACGCATTACAGTCGCCTCTGTTAATATTAATTACGTTATGTGCATTGCTAAAGCACAAATTGCAAGATTATTTAGGTAATAAACTACAATAAGTTCTAAATGCAAGTAAATCAATATGTTAATAAAGCACAATAGCATAATCATTAATTCTAAATAAACAACGTTGACTTTGTGAAAAATAACTTTATAACATATTTTCTTAGTATAAATATTATTTTGTGTTGAGTTATATTAAGGAAAAAGTAGATATTTTATTGATTTATTTGTATAAAGTGTGAGTGTTCTTATTTGCGTTACGCATAGTGATAAACATTATAAGATATTAAGAAAACATCTTAAATCAATGAAACGTTATATCAGCATTTATAAAGTAGACAAATCTAGTGTTTTGTGTAGAGTGATTGACATTAGTCTGTGATTACCAAGCGTTGCTGCGAAATCTACGCATAAAGAGGCAAACTTATTTTATAACTAATATTAAGGGTTAGATACACACAAAAATATCGCATTAATGTTAAAGATATATTTAAAGCGCTAATATTATTCATTTAGATATCCTTAAGCAGTTAAAATTAATTTCAATGATGAACAGTCAGTTGTGTTTTGCCTCATTTCATCATTTTGCTCTGGTTCATATCGGTCAGACGTCATCAAATCCATTCAATCCCTTTTGATTCATATCATATACCACACCGTAAAGGTGTAAGTGATGATTGAATATGTAGAAAATGGAAAGGACTATGACGAGAGACTGACAGGAAAGAAGAGAATGTTTGGGATGACAACATTCCAGTATACTGCTCTAAGTTTGGCTTAGGTTTTACAGCTAGCCGCCTACTCGTTGGTGGTTTGACTTCCGTTATCAATCCCTTAGCAATCTCCCTAAGTCGACTTTTACAACACCCCTGAGGTGAGTCAGGGTTGGTACATTCCGTTATTTTTTTCTCTACCAGGACAAGGAAATTTCAGGTAGGATCTTTATTACAACTACTTAATTTCTTAAATTATCACGGATATCCCAAATCTCATTGATATCTTCATTTTATTTACAGGGGATTTCAGACTTTACGTCGTTCTATTATGTACTACAATAAGGTCACACAAATAGTTACTCACTGTCGAAGTTCAAGCTGATTGTGGCGTTACTTTCGCCTAATTCGTTCTTGGCCGTCACTCTGTACTTGCCAGCGTCTTCCACGGTAACGTTGCTGATCTCGAGCGAAGCGTGATACGACTTTCCATCTTTGCTCACTGTTAACTAAATTGAAAAAAAAGCGTTACTGACGTTCTGGATGTCAATGAAAGCGATAGCATAGGACAGAATAGGATTTTATAATCTGTTCCTTTCTTAACCATAGCACATACTTCTTTCCACTTCCTACGATTTACCACATCTTTGACGTCATCTAATCTCATCTAGAGTATCTCGATGACTCAGTGTGTAGCACGCTGGGCCTACATTACCGTAAACTTTGTATTTTTTTTCATTGGATGGGTGACCTAAAATATCAGGCTGCTTCGTGCTTCGGAAGACACTTAAATATGTTGGTCAAGGTTGCATCTGCAAACTGAAAATTCCGCACTGGGCCAGCGTTGCGGGTTATGGCCCCGTCTCCCTACAATCATCCATTTATAGGGAATGCCTCGGCTGACATTAAAGTGCTGGTGATGAGGACTATATTGCACCAATGAATGTATACATACACCTGAATTATAACCCCTTTAATATTCAGTATGACTTTGCTGTAATCCTGTATATGATAGCGTAATAAAAACGTATGATCCAAAATCGAACAACTGCAAACCTTAAATTTGAAAAATATACAAAGGATTTTTCCAAAATACTAAAATAGAAAATCAAATAGCAAACGATATTAATATTATTCTAATTTAAATCTAGCATGAAAGGTCATTGTGCCGTACTTAAGCCACCTGGCGATACATCTCGCCAAACAAAATGGGGTCAAGGCCATTTCTGAGTACTTTTAAAACGGGATCATGATCAGTATGTACAATTATTTTTGTCATAAATCATCTTTCTAATTTGTTCTCAGCATTATTGTCATCATTAATTTTGTAAAGAGACGTAAGAGCGTTATAGGGAGGTTTATCGATTTTTTTTTAATTAGGGTTGGTCAAGTACACCCCTAATAAAAAAAATCGATAAACCTCAATTTCAAATTTATTATAATATTTTTCATTTGGTGCCTGTGACAAATAACTTATGATATTGGATACCATTAAAACAGAAACTTTTCGTTGAAGCATTTCAAATGTCAAATTCAATTAGATAATTAAGTTTTAATTATATTCTGTTTCTAATTTTAAATTTTTCACCATTATAGTCATGACCATCATCACTGGTCTTATAATTACCCCATTGGTTGGGCATAGGCCTTCCCTATAAATGAAAGAGTATCTATATGGAGAATGGTCATAACCCAGCATGCTGGCCCAGTGCGGATTGGTGGATATTAGTGATGATATTAGCAAATGCAGCCGGGACTAACGGTTTAACGTGCGTCCCGAAGCACGGAGGAACTCGTGATAAAATAATTTTGTTCCTTAACGAACATAAACAACAATGAACATTACTATTGCATGCGCTATCGAGATCCCTTTGCCGTTATAGTTTTGGATTAGAATAGGTACCTTGTGCCTCGCTCCAGGGTGCACCTCCTCAGTATTGTGGAACCAGGAGACGCTGGGTACTGGTTCGGCTTCGATGCGGCAGTCGAATATAAGCCGCTTACCATCATCTTCCTGCCTGATGGCCGGCTTGCGCGCGAAAGTCGGCGCCTTTCCGTCCACTTGTCTGGAACATCACAATGAAGCATTATTATACCATGCTTTACTACAATTACTTTATGCTCTAATTTATCATCATTTTGCAATGTGTAGAGCAGAATATAATTGTCACCACCCCCATCACTCCTGCGGGTATGGAAAGGGGTATAAAAAAATAGTAGAGGTAAACACAGCGCTGACTCTATTATATACTGCTCAAGGTTTAGGTAGGTTTTCAGGTATCAAAACTTTTTGGGTAGTGCTAATTTCAAGTATAGCTTTTGAGACCGCACTATTTGACTAGTATTAGCGTAAGTAAATATGAACTTTATAGATGTGCTAAATCACAGCTGATATGGCACTATATCGAAGGGGTATGGAATAAAATTTAACTGTGAATAAATGTAAACACTTACTTCTGTTTTTCTTCGTCAGCGGCTGAAAAATAAAATAAGTCATTTAGTTCAATATAATTATGACTGAATAAAATTGCAGCCAAAAATAACCAAAAGTCTGTTGAAAGAAACATGTACCAAGAAAAAATTATGACTTGGAGGAAAACGAGATTAGTGAACCGATGCTTGTTAGGCAATTTAAACATCAATATATTCCCGAATAATCTCATAGCACACTGGAAATAGTTGTTGGAATTGAGAACAGAAACTAAACAGTTCATTTCGTATGTTTATAATCTGCATTGCATTGACCAGACGTAACCACCAGAATCATAGCTCAGCGTAATCAATCTGGAGATAGAACGAGCTTTTCGTAACCATTTATCTCCACCATCCGTTTTAAGCCAGAAGGACTTTACGAAGTCACAGCTGAAGTGTCACATTGGTAAGATATAAACTCCTAATTTTTATTTCAAATTTGTCATTGTTGCCAATGGGTTCAACAGGCTCTACAAAAGTCCCAGCAAATAAAATTTCTAGTTTTTAAAAATCTTCTAGAGCTTGGCGTGTATTTGATTTATTTCAGCCTCTTTATTTCAGCGTTGATTCTAATATCAAATATTTCGTGATGTTTATAGGTTCATTAGTCATTTTTTGGGAAGAAGATAGAAATTTTAAATTATCTTGAGGAATCAACATCCCAATATTTATCGAATCATTTTGAAAATATAAAGAACCTGGCAAATATTAAAGAAGCTGCCACACTGATAAAACTGGCAAAGGTGATCGCAGACGTCCGATAGGTCATGGCAGAGAAAGAAGGATTTTGTCTAAGCTACAAATATATTGTGGTGACTAATGTTGTTAGTATTTTCTGCTTTCGTCATGATGTTTACGCCTCAGGATTCATGCGCTTGTCATTAGTTGACATTAGTTCAGTTTTTGACATCCCTGCTGCCAACGTGGTCGGTCTCACGTACCTACTTCTTGGCTCAAAGATGCGAGCGTGGGTTACTACCCAACACAATTTTTGCAGATATTTATTTTTGTCTGTGACTAATACAGTTATTTGTGAAGGTATTTTTATTGGCTCAGTATTGGATTACGACTGATTATTATGACAAATGTTTGGGATCATCTCAGAGAAATTTGTTTCGTTTCTACTGTAATTAGTTTTAGTTATAATGTTATGAATTGTAATTGCGGTTGCTTTTTCAACTATAAATATGATTTCTTGGCGAACACGGGAGATTGTAATTTATGGGCGATATGTTTTATTCTTGTGTTAATGTTAATGGTCAATGTTAATGGTTACTAGTTAATGTATTTTGGTGCAGAATCAAGGTTGCTAGACTCCTCTGATCTTACATCCAAAAGACAGTTTGTGGTCCGCGTTATTTTATACACTTAAATGTGAACAAAAATCAAAAATACTTTAAGCCTATATATAAAAGGATATCCTAACTTCTTCGTTATCGCTTTCATTTTCATTGTTATCTTGTTTTTCAAATCTGCTATTTTAGTAGACATTTCAATTAGCAATTAGTAACGTACTGCGTTTTCTTCATGGCCATGCTATCATCATCATCGTTGGCCTAACCGCATAGTAATTATTTTAAGACAACGAATTCAATTGGAAGATGAGAGCACACGAGGCTCATATGCCAGCGGTATCTACCTACACACATAAATAGCCCCTTTAATGTTCTTCCATCAAAGGGCAGGTGATGACAAACGTGAAGAAGTCTTCTTCTTCCTGCCCTGTTCCCAGTCTATCTGGGGTCGGCGCAGTATGTTTCCTCTTCCATTCATATGTCAGACGTCATCAAGCCATCCACTCCCTTTTGATTCATATCATCCATCCCACCGTAAAGGTGCAAGTGATGAATGAATGTATAGAAAAGAGACGGAACGGACCATGTCGAGAGACCCATGAACGGAGAGAGTGATTAGAATGACAACATTCCAATCCATACTGCTCAAGGTTTTGGCTTAGGTTTTACAGCCGGCCGCCTGCCTGACACCAACCCTCCTTGGGTACGCTGTTGTTGGTGGTTTGCCCTCCACCATTCGGGTGCCCCAAGGTGCTTATTGGTCTACACCGGGCAATCTCCCTTAGTCGACTTTTACGACACCCATGGGATGAGTTGGGGCTGGCCTATTCTACGTTATTTGTTCGCTCCCAGGCCAGCATAGAAGGACGAACGTGAAGAAGTAATGGTTGAAAATAAAATGCAACTTACGGCTGAAGTTAAGATTGATGGAGGCGGCCACCTCGCCCATCTTGTTCTTAGCCTTAACTTTGTAGAGCCCCGCATCGGTCTCGATCACATCATCCAGCTCGAGCACCACCAGGAACTTGTTGTTGGCGATGCTCTGGATCCTGGAGGGAACACAGGGGATTTTGAGAAAAATATACTCGTTTTAAGTGACACTCCCCCAGATACTGAAACGCTACTCAGATTTTAAGCCTTGCTTTTGAATTAAAATTGATGCTTGAACAACATCAATTTTGACAATAATATTAAATGTTACGCAGGACTCAATCTTTGACTTTCAATATTCGGGGGACTGTTACTTTAATTAATAAATGATAGGTGTTAAGTCAAGCAATAGAACAAAGATTTTGGTGGTTAGAAAAATAATTTCGAAAAATTATGATCCTAAGGCGTCGACTCAAGTTTTGAGTGGCCGAGCGGTCAGGCTTCGATTCCCGCCTCAAGATCATAATTTTTAGAAATTCTTTTTCTAACCACCAAAATCTTTGTACTAATTTTTCTAACATTTATATAATGTTAAAATTAAAAATCGAACAAGCAATAGCATTTTACAACACCACTGGGCCGAGGTCCCGGGTCCTGAGTCAACATGGAATCTTAAATTATAATAAAACGTTCATGATTACGATGAATTATATATATATATAATGATCTCGATTATCAAGTATAATATGTGAAACTACAAATATTCAAAAGAAAGACAACGTTTGCATCCTTGAAATTAATTATTTCTCTTGAAATAGTCACCTTGAAATGATTGCCTATTTCTTTACGCGACCTTTTAGTAACCAAATCTACAACGGATACAGGTATCGGGTGAAAATTTGGCCCAACCTACAAGTACTTCTGACTTACAAGGTAGCTTCTTAAAAATATATCACAGGATGTTCCAGAATTGTGATGTGTGTGCGGTTTATGGGGTCGCGAGTGAGTTTTGGAGGTCTGACTTTATAGAATTATGATACCCCAGCTCCCTCTTGCAGCGCTCACCTCAATCCTGCCTTGGACACATGGCTTGTCGATGTATAGTGTCTTGATAATTCAAAAGGGTATTGTAATAATACCAGATTTGATAGCCAAATAATTATAACATTCTTATTTATAATTTAGAGCAATTAAAATGCTATGCTGGCCTTTAAAAGGTAACTCCAGCATATTGGTGAAAATATTAGCGTCGAGTACATCGTTTTGTGCACAAAAATCCAATTAATGTATTGTCTAAACAGGTTCAATACCTCTGCCATTGCTCTCTTGGCATGGAGCTTAGATCTCTGAAGATCAAAGATTACTTTTATTGAATGAATTTATTTCTAGTACAGTTTTAAATAGTCTTAGGGGATTACATCACGGGATCGTTTCACCTGTATTAAAAAGATTTCTCACAATGGTTGCAGCACAACACTTTTATGAATGTCCGTTATCACTCCCACCTTCTCTGTGAATTATATCTTTAATTATTGCATCGAATTTAGCACATCCAGCTCCATAAATTATTAATGTGATAAGAGAAAGGTGTGGTTTGAAAGACGTAATGGCAACAATTGAAAAAGCGATGCCCGTATGTTTTTGTCACATAGAAAGGATGAGTAAAAGGCAACTGACAAAAAATATTTATAATAATAAGTTGGAAGTGACAGGAGAAATCAGAAGGGGAAGGCCCAGGCAGATCTTTCGTAATCAAACTGAAAGTTTAAAAAAAAGATGCCAGGTCGCGATTTCCGAAAGCCAACGGGAATGCATGAGGCCAATAATGAAGCTGTATGAAGCGAAAGAAGTACGTAAGTATCGTAGCAAGTAGAAAGAAGTACAAATAACTTAGCAGTCTATCCCTGTGTGATAAAGGCGTCATGTATGAGAACATTAAAACTGAAGTCCTACCTACGGAGATCTGCCTGAAGCTCTGCATGTTATTTTAAATAATTGGAGCAAGCATTATCATCATTCGTTTACTATCTTGGGAAGATGTAAGGAGAACGAGGCACGCAGAATATGCATGAATATGTCATTGTGAGCCCAATACAGCTAGGACTATTTATATTTCGCAAACCCATTCGCTGTTGCGCCATCTCATTCATCGTGTTCATTTATTCTTATATTAAAATATTATTATGAGTTACTATTAATTTAGTTCGCCTTCAGAATTCGACCTGTCTTCATAGTTTACGCGATGACAGCTATGTGCCGAGCGAATGGTTACACCTTGCGACAGGGCATCTCTCTTTCTCGTGTTACATATTGCAGTTGGTAAATAAATAATCGTTTAAGATGTCACGCTAAGAGAACACACCTGCGGTCTATCACATCTTAACCTGTTAGGATAATGTCTGTATCATGATGTCTCATATAATTGTTACAACAACGCGTAAAAGGTTTGCAAATAGCGATCAGAGACGGAAAGTAGCCCGATCCACGATATAAACATTTGTAAACGACGCTGCTCTGTGGTAAATATCACATATGGAACATTGGGTTCAGGTGATATTTACCACTTTTTTGATTGAGTGGTCTTGTATTACTTTTGACAAAATCTCAACGTTCTTTTGGTCAGATATTGAGAAAAGTCATGGCAAAAACGCAATTTTATTTTAAAGAAATCATTAGTCAAAACAAAAATTCATTAATTTATATCTGTTATGATTAGCCGTGTGGTGACGGCAGAGTAGAATACAATTGTCACCACCCCAAATCTCTCTCGTGGGTGTCGTACAAGGCGACTAAGGATAAATCAGTGATGAAGAATGGGCAGCAGCGTTCCTCTTATATCATCTAGCTATTACCTACTGCGACTATTGTGCCGGATAAATGGCAATAAGCTCGCCACCTATTACATGGGACCTAACATAACTGGCGAAACGTGGGTGCTAGTTCACCTCTGCCTACCCCTTCGGGGATATGGGCGTGATTTATGTATGTATGTATGTTATGATTACAACACACTTATGAATCGTCAAGACGATTATAAGTAAGCCCCATTTTAATTTAATAAGACTAATGGTAGTTGTTTTTCACAATTTAGACTCCGATTTCGCCAAACGACCATTGAGGGGCTGCGTGCCAAGTGTGTCAAACGTCCATGACTCTTGATTTCGATCAAGGTAGTGTCGTGCATTGACACAAAAATGGGCACGGGACTTTGTCAAAGTAACAAAGATTGGACAGAATTTAATTTTGAACCAATAATACATACATACATAAATCACGCCTATATCCCGAAGGGGTAGCCAGAGGTGAACTAGCACCCCCGTTTTGTCAATTATGTTAGGTCCCATGTAATAGGTGGCGAGCCTATTGCCATTTATCGGGCACAAAAGTCGCAGTACATTGCTATTGCTAGGTGGTATTAGAGGAACGCTGCTGCCCATTCCTCATCATTGATTTATCCTTAGTCGCCTTGAACGACACCCACGGGAGAGATTTGGGGTGGTAACAATTGTATTCTACTCTGCCGTCACCACACAAACCCATAATAGATACCAAATATTCCTTAAAGTTACCAATTTAAAATAAAATTATAACCCGTGCTAGTCACCCATGTAATCGACCATTTAAAAGAAGTAGCTGAGCAGAAATATTTGGGGGTTTAATTCACCTCTGCCTACCTCTTCAGGGGATATAGGCGTGATTTATGTATTGTAGTTGAGCAGACACCAATCCGCATTGGGCCAGTGTGTTATGCGGCATAAGATAATTTATGCCTACCCCTTCTCCCACCCATAGGGAAGGCTTATTGTACCCCAGGGTTAGTGATGAGTTAAGCAAAGATGATTATTTCATTCCTCCTCCTACTCCTGGCAAATCAGAAGACCTAAGCAAATGGACAATTTTCAAACGAATAGAAACAAATGTTCATTTTTGACAACTACTCTTACATTTGACACGACGGTCGCCATGTTCTCTGTAATATGTCAGTGTCATATATTTTCGCCTTTATACGGATCGACTTACTGAGTAAAAACCATTTTTGAACCCTAAATCTTATTTTGTTGTTATTTTTATTGTAAGATTTCTGTTTAAACCAACTAAACATTTTTCTTTCTTTCTTTCACAATTCATTTAATCGAATAGATTGGTCACTTGCCTAGGTCTCCTGATTTGCCAGGTTAGCAAACATCGTCTTTGCTCAATTCATCACCAACCCTGGTGTACAGGCAAAATATCGGGAGAAGGTGGCCCCTTCTCCCTCGATATTTGAACACACTGGCCCAAGATTGGCGTCTGCTAAACTACTTCTTTTAAATCAACATAGTAAAACAACCAAGGAAAGGTTTGGAATTGGTTGTAGTATTTGGTTCAAGATTAAATTCTGTCAGAGTTGGGGCAGGTTGACTGCAAAAGACTTGCAAAGGTGAAAAAGACTCAAACTTACTTGAACTTAGTCCTGTTGTCCTCTTTGAGGAGCTCATCGCTCCTGTACCAGCTGATCTCGGGCTTCGGAGCGCCGAGGAGTTGACACTCGAAGACGAGCTTGTTTCCATCGTCCTCCTGTCGCAGCTGCGGCTTCTGAGTGAAGCTCGGTGCCAAGTCGTCGGTCACCCCCATCCCGCTAGCTGGTCATTACTGTGGTGAAAGGTCCCGAAGTGATGGGTGGCCTGCGGAAGTCGGGACACCATTAATCAAAGTGGTACGAATACTGTATTCAGCTCCTCTAGAGAAATAGCCAATCTATTCGAACGAATAGAATAGAAATGTATTCTATTCGATCCGACCTTTGACCGCTTCTCTTACATTTGGCAATACATTTTTGTATTGTATTCGTTTGAATAGATCGGCCACTGGTCTAGAGGAGCAGGTAACATTAAATAGTACATTATTACCTAGGGCGATATAACAAAGAATGGCTTAGTACAAATATTGACCTTCTTTTTTATCGCCCGAGGTAAAATCATAATTTTATGTCATCTCCTGACTAGGAAGTGGGATATTTGGTACCCGTAGCGGGCGAAAAAGTTCACTTTATGTTCAGGTGTGACATAAAAGAAATTTAATAGGTCAGTTTTCAAGTGCCCAAATATCGTGCTTCAGATATTTAAAATGACGTTTTAATTCATATCATCCAACACACTTAAATTGATATATCTGTGAACACACTGAAATGGTGCTATTGATTAATAAATGCATAGAAAAGTGACGGAGAGGACCATGCCGAGAGATCGATGAAAAGAGCGTGATTG
The DNA here is from genome assembly GCA_963931975.1 of Cataclysta lemnata. Taxonomy (NCBI): domain Eukaryota; kingdom Metazoa; phylum Arthropoda; class Insecta; order Lepidoptera; family Crambidae; genus Cataclysta; species Cataclysta lemnata. Next base: position 3,711,974 of record OZ008363.1, read on the forward strand.
GTAAGACAACATTACAATCCATACTACTCAAGGTTTTACAGTCGGCCGCCTGCCTGACACCGATCCTCTTTGGGTATGCTATTGTTGGTGGTCTGCCCTCTACCATTCAGGTGCCCCAAGGGGCTTATTGATGTACAATATCCCTTGGTCGACTTTTACGACACTTCTGGGATAAGTCGGGGCTATTTTTTCGCTCCCCGGCAAACATGGTAGACTCATTTAAAATGACGTTATTTTATTTGATGTTATATTTTGAATTGCAATTCTTGCTTATATTAAGAAGCCTTTATTAACGGTCTACGAAGACCAAACGTTAGATCTAGAGCGCCGAATGAAAATTAATCTAAAGGTATTTCTTCACTAAGAGGTGTCAAATTTGATCATATAAAAATGTTTTACGCAATTCACTATTTGTTTTATGTCTTTGTGTATACGTATTACTTTACGTTTACTATTATTACATCGTTTCTTGAGCTGTCATATTATAGTTATAGGCTTGTTTTGTTAAAAATATATTTTGATAAATGGGCTAATATATACTTAGCGATGTCGATGTACTGCGTACACAATGTAAATAAATACTTAGCTAATATAGCATGTCAGCTCAGCTTATACTCTTTTTTTTGTAATATAATCTTTCATATCATTCTAGGCTCATCCACATCTATACTTAGCCTTTTCAAAAAGAAGTAACTCAAAAAATCTAATTTTCACTATCAATCTTCCTCATTATCAATCTTAATTCATGGTCAATCCTTTCATTTCGTTAACTTTTTTAAAAGTATAGAAAGTCCAGTAAAATATTGTGTAACGGTCTCAAATCTATGTAAAACTACTAAGCAACTTAGAGTTATTGAATCAACTGATTATAATGAATTGAATTTCTCATAAATTACTTTTGTTGAGATAACACTTTTTGATTTGCTAGCGCAATATTATCTCTTCAACTTTTCTGACAGCGGGAGTACTTTTAAACTTCCTTACATATATATTCACGTTTACGGGTAAGGTAATGTCTTGTTCTATGCAATGGTGTAATTGCTATTGATTATTTTATAATTCTTTAAAAGTTTTGCAATATCACATGTCCTGTGTATAGCTTTATCAAATTATTTTATTCTTTATTTACTTCAATAAAATTTTTAAGGTTCAAATTATGGTGACAACTATTTTGCCTCTGTTTGTAAAGGCTTAAATCATTTCCAACAAGCACTGTAGGTGTGTAAGACAGATATTTTTAAGGATTTCGTTGATAGTCTTTAGTAATAGCAGTCGTTTTCATTGCACAATCTAAATGAATAGGTGCTTACATAATAAACTGTGATATGAGATGAAAAGGGCAACAAACAAAAGTTAATATCAATCCTTAAATCACATTTATATTACCAAATAACATACAACTAATAAATGTGGCTTTAAACGCTGCTTTGCTTATAGTGTGTGAAAAATTCAAATGCTCGTTCGTAGCTCGAAAGCTTCTATAGGTCAAACATTTATTTTCGAGACTGGGAACAAATCGCGAGATAGACAGAGATGCTATATCACAAAGACAAAGTTTCACCCATAATGTAGTTAGCATTTCATAGATTCACCGTGCGCATGCCGGGTCCATAGTGTTGCAGAGAACGATGTCAGAATCAGAGCTTGGGACTTATGACCCAAGTATACTAATTCACGATATGTCAACATCCATCCATTACTAATTTATTGTGTATGTGTTTTGTTGTTTTTATTGACACAATTGTCTTTTATATTTTTATAGATTCATGTTAGAGTTAAATTAGAGTTGATATCGCTTCATGAATCGAATTCTTTACTACTACGCTAGCTAAGGAGTGTAGGTTACTATTGGCTCCTAAGTCACAAGAAATTCTCCTAACTTTTTTCTCTATAACACTTTGGCTCTGGTACCCGCATGGGAAATCCTCTGAATGCCAAGAATTTTCATCTGCCCGTCTATCATCTGTGAAAAATAATTGTCTAACGGGGACGTGGACAAGTCTCTCTCCACCATTTGACAGTGTTTTGTCTAGGGATTTAGTGGGAGTTAGAGCGAGAGGAAAAGATTTTCTTTCCCCCGAAGAAGATGTGTCCATGTGCCGTGCTACGGGGGTTATTTGCAGTTTTATGACGGTAGAGTAGAATACAATTGTCTCTTTCCTGCCATCTCTTCCGTGGGTGTCGTACAAGGCGCTATCTTAACTCTTAGGTTTCACATGGGTAATAGGCAGCGTTCCACTTATACATACATACATAAAACAGGCAGAGGTGAACTAACACCCACGCTTATACCACCTATACCTCCTACCCGCGTGCCTTTTAGAAGGCAATGTAATGCCCTCTATTCCATGGGGAAGAAAATCCTTGAAAATATTAAAGTAGGTAAATAAAAGGTATTTATTTACCTTGATTTGCCTTAAAAATTCAGTGTAAATCTTCTCAATGAACAAGGATTTTCTTCCCCATGGAATAGAGGGCATTATTTGTCAGAATGGCCTGTTTCACAATCGACGGGTAAGTTCTGGATAGCTTACTTGGTAGTTCATCTGTCAAATGATCTGCTAATTACGCTATCCAGAACTTACCCGTCGATTGTGAAACTGGCCCATTATGTTTTGAATTTATCAAAAATTTTTACCAATATTTATACAATAAAAAAGAAAACAAAAATAAAGATTTTATTTGATATATAAAAGAACATTAAGATTTTACTTCAGTAGCTGTTTCCCTACCAATTTATTTTGGAAGAGAGGATTAAAACTCTTTTAATTTGTCAGTGTTAAATGCTGATAAAAATTATATTTTTGTAGAAATTGGACGTCACAGAGTGAAAAGTTTGGAAATATTTTTTTTTGAGGAGACATAGAACTCTAAATCTCGAACAATACGAATTTTGACACCACTGCAATTTCCCAATCAAATATACACTTTATGTTACATACGGTAGGGTGAGTATTCAGCACGGTACAGTTTAACTAGCTAATAATGACTGTACGACTCACCTATGAGTAAGTACACCTGTGACTATGACCTTCTCTGAAACGTCTAGAGTTATTTGGGTTCGGCCTTCTGAAAGGTGCAGGCACTTCCCCAGGTGTGCGCTGCATTCTAACGTATCATGTGTCTCATTGTGCTCTATCTGTTTTGATTGTATCACCATCATTATAGTCCCAAAGGAGCTCGCTAGCGCAGTGGGATAGCGCGCTTGGCCTGCGATTGCGTTAACCAAACAATGTTCGCTAAGGCCGGTCATTGGATGGGTGACCAAAAATTTATTATCTCGAGTTCCTCCGTGCTTCGGAAGGCACGTTAAGCCAGTGGTCCCGGCTGCATCTGCAGTCGTTAATACCCACCAACCCGCACTGGGTCAGCGTGGTGGGTTATGGCCCAATCTCCCTATATTCTTCCATCCATAGGGAAGGTCCGTGCTCTAGCAGTGGGGACATTAAAGGGCTGGTGATGATGATAGTCCCAGATAACTAGTCACGTCATCAACTTTATCTAAGGATATTTTATTATCTTTACTTTGTGTTGTATTTGCGATTTTAAAAAAAAACTGACGATTTCTATGCAATTTATTCAATGTTATGACGGATGGCCATAATTAAGTAAGTCATTGAAAAACTGCAAAGAATATTTCAGTATTAGAAGAATAGAAAGGCTGATAGAACATGAAGTAGGTGTACATAAAATATCCTTAGATATTGTTGATGAGTGTATACTCGGCCTACCACTCGGGGTCAAGGAGCAAATAGCTCCACATAGTCCTGGCATTTATTTTGATTTTTTTTATAATATTGATTGAGTATTAATTTTTTGTTAATTTAGTATTTATAGTAAAAAATGCCTATATAAATCACGCCTTTCTCCCTTACGGTTATGCAGAGGTGTTTTAACACCCGAGTTTTGCCAGCTTATTATAGATACCATGTAATATTGCGTCCTAGTTTTTTTATTTTCCTTAAAAACTGTCTATTGCCATTCACTGGACAATTTTTTATTGCAGTAATTAGCACCAGGAACGATGCTGCCCACTCCTTGATATACATATAACAAATACTTCAGCACTTAATATGTTTTAAACCATGAAATAAAAGCGATGCGCTATGTAGAAACCAAATCTAGTTTCAAAGGAAGACCTTTTCAAATAAATTCGATACAATTTCATAAATCGAAAGTGGTTTCTGTTGCCAAGTAGGTTAATCTTCATAGTTTATTTACCATCCATAAAATTATTAAAGAGCCATTTGTCGAATCTGAGATCTTGGGAACACACAAACGTCTTAATTCCATTGAGTACAGAACGCAATAATTTGTTAATATCAATTTCATTTATAGAAATTTCTATTTTACCTCTAAAGGTACCTATTTGATACATTAAGACTTTACAGAATTTGAAGTATTGATCATTCTTGTTTCTACTCTAGTTTTGATACATCATTAGATTAGAGTACTGACTGAAACCACTCGGGTTCTTCGTTCAAGTGACTCACGCGCGGTCAGCGCCATCTGGTTTAGCAAGGTGAAGTGTAAGCGAGTGGGTGTCCTGTGTTAAAATTTTCTCAAGTGTGAACGAAACGTCTTGGTCTATTTCTGTAAACAGTGAAGGCCCCTTGCTCTCGCGTTTCGGCGGTGCAAAACTTTTCAAAGCTACATCGGCTTACTTCCTATTATTACCTAACACGTTTCATTGCCTTATCTCAGATTGCATGAATGCTATTATCAATAAAGCGGTACTTTCAGGTGTTCCTCGAGGTTTAATTATAGGACCGTCGTATTTTAGTCCACTTGTAATTTTTTAACGGTTCCATTTGAATATCTTAGGTATACATTGCGCAATAAACCTTAAAAATATCATAAGTGAATTTCGAAAATGTGCTTACCTAAAATTAGGCAAAAAAATCCAAAAAGGTCACGACACAACCGAGTCAAAATCGAAACACTACACAGGGAACAGCAGTTAAGTTCGGCAAATCGAGAACTTGACGAAAGTTATCCGAAACTATATGGATTCGTGAAAGAAATCGGACGGTATTGTCGCCGGCGGCGGGACGCGTCGGGTCGTTTTCGAAATCGTAACTAAACTATGAAAATTTTGGCTGTCCGCCGAGGCGGGCGGGACGGAATTCGTGTGGGTGGTTGCAAGCGTCGTCGGTTGGATAACGGACTCGTCATGTGGTGACGTTGCCGGTGCAGAGGTGTTTTCCGCTCAACATAGAAGCTGATCTAATGGATCTACTGCCTCTTAGCACAAGACGTGGAGAAAATCTCCTCGGGGAAAAGACAATATTTTCCTCTCGCTCCAACTCCCACTTAATCCCGAGACAAAACACTGTAAAGTGGTGGAGAGAGATTTTGCCACGTTCCGTGCTCGGTCTACCGTATCAAGTAGTTTTTTCATGATATCCCAAGGATAGACAGTCCGTCGGATATCGTAAAAAACTAATAGAGAAAACTAATTCTTTAAGAAACTACTTAAACTTGTCTATTTACTAGTATATTTAGAAAAACAGACAATTTTAAGATTGTTCTGACCCCAATACTTATTTCTAATGAAAGATCCAAGGATGAGTGTTGAGCGTGTTTCAAAAAACAAGTCTGTACCATTTTGATAAGGCCATCAATCAGTTTGTGTCGTCGTATATTTTTTGCATCCGCCTGCAACGCTTCTTGGCAACTGGAGAATGGAGTCAGGTGATCGTTAAATCATAACATGGACGTCAAAGTGTAATATTGTACAAACATAATTATGAAGTGCACATTGATCTATGTTCCGTTGATGCATAGCTTCTGAGAGGATATTTCCTAGTTCATCCCAAAATTACTCAATTACCTGATGGCTTAATAAGTTACCTTAGATAAATTCATCACGTTCAAGGGTTTATTATTAGTGGAAATCCGTAAGAAAGATAATTATGAAAAATTTTTAACCAAGTGAATTCATAAAACAACAGAACATCATTCACTTAAATCAGAGTTGAGTGATGGGAACACCGGTTTCCTGGTAAAATTTATTTGGGAATTGTCGTAGTATTTTACACGCCTAATTATCGTAGCGAAGAAAGTAGCAGGAAACGCACGTCCGTTAGTCATTGCATGATTAAGTGACGAAAACCCGCAGTAGCTTTATGAGCAACCAGATAAATATAAAGAACATGGTCTTATTGGCAAACAAGGTGTCGTCGATAATTATTATGCAATTAAATTACTAAGTTTCAAAGGAAAACCATTTCCAGAAAACTTGTTAGTACCTATTATGTAGGAGCTTGGAGCATTCAATTAAGGTAGTAAATACTATTATTATAAATATTATAATCGTTGTATGAATAGTATCATCTTAGACATTGGAATTAAGTTTAAGAAATAGTATATGGTAGTATTATGTACACAGGACGGAACAAAATTTTAACTCATAATAAAAAAACAAAACTCATCTGATGAGACTTAGACAGATTATTATTACTCTATAAAACTAACAACATTCTTTATTTCTATGTTTATGTTTTATTTTCATTCAACGTTCTCTCGACATAGTCATTTTCATCACTTGTCTTCATTCATACATTTACTGCCGCACTCAGAGACGTCAATTTCCGTTAATGAGTACTTAACGTCAAAAAATGACACTTCAAAATTAGTCGCTATTCTTGCCGGGTCTATGGTCTAGATTTGAATGAAAATTTTTGACATTAAATACTCATTAAAGTTAATTGACGTCTTTGAGTGCGGCAGTCATTCTCCACTAGCATCTTTTCCGTGTGACGGATGATGCGATTCAAAAAATATATTATGGCTTGCTGATATTATCTGACTGATAAACTCGGAACAGAGCAGGAAGATGATGATGATTTCTATGTTTATTTTAACAATTAACTATTTTTTTTAATTACTGAATTTTATAATTGTACAAGCAACGTAGGTGTTGAAATAGTGAACGGTTGAATAGATTCTAAAAGTAAATTCAGAGGTGGGCAGACATCTTGAGTAATATATGTCAGAGTTTCTTTCTGGAGAGTGACTAATTGTGAAGGCAATTGTCTTACAAACTAGACGGACATTAACCGTCAATAGCTGACTGCATAGCAATTCGAATAGTTTTCAGCTAAAGGTATTTGGCAAGATTTCTCATTGAAACGGAAATAAGAAAGATGATGTGATTCATTGCTCACATAGGTTTATAAATACATTTATCGTTATCATGGTCACCTGTCCACAAGTTATCTGGAGCAGTTAGTTTTTTCTTTAATCCACCACGGACAACTACCATAAAATTATCTACTCCTTTATCATTAATATCTCTTCACGCAATATATCCATCTTTCTTCCCCTTCACGTAACATACATTCTGATTTCTCTTTACATTTACCATTATAATAAATTGAGGTAAACTTTTATGCAATTTAAGAATTAAGATGAACGATAATAATTTTAACAGCCGACAATATGTAACAGACGCAATCTATAGAGATAAATACGAAAATAGTGCGGCAACCGTTAATCAGATATTTATAGAGAGGAAATGGTAATCGTGATTTCGTTACCAAAATAGCACATCAGGTATCAACAATGCTTCGCACCCACGCCGCTCGACGCATGACCGGTGGTTTGTGCAGTAAATATTTGGCTAAATAACACCTAGAGGATTCGTTTTGAACACAATAAGTACAGTAACAAATACATTTGAATTAACTGTGACGATAGAATCAGAATGAGGAAACTTCCCAGTAAAAACATGACTAATAACTTCTTAATCATAAGATCTAAGCTGACACATACATACATAAATCACGACTATATCCTCGAAGGGGTAGGCAAAGGTGAACTAGCACCCACGTTTCGCCAGTTATGTTAGGTCCCATGTAATAGGTGGCGAGCCTATTGCCATTTATCGGGCACATAATTCGCAGTAGGTACATAGCTAGATGGTATAAGAGGAACGCTGCTGCCCATTCCTCATCACTGATTTATCCTTAGTCGTCTTGTACGACACCCACGGGAGAGATTTGGGGTGGTGACAATTATATTCTACTCTGCCGTCACCACACGGCTGACACTTCTGAATATTTCTGCTATTTCTGAAGACTTATGTATACATTAGCTTACAGAGATCAATAATTAGATTAATTATAAAGATTCCCGATAAAAAGGATAAACATCGGGATATTATGACTTCCAGACTAGAATAAACTTAACCAATAACGTAATTCCGCCCAGAAATATTGCACCATTTCTGGACGAATAGCTCTAGCTATATAGATCTAGCTTTTGAATAGGTTAGCTAAAATTTTCTTTTATAAGGGCACCATAAAATTTTAATCACCGTTAGATTATAATATGGGATAGATTTAAACTATCGGAAAATTGTGACTTGTGATAATGAATTTGTAGACTTATAAAAGTTAATCACGAATTTTAACTACTTACTTAATTGATTCATAATTATACAACATAACGGCAAGTTAAGCTACCACAATTTCATTTTCAGTGGTGAAATTTTCCCAATCGATTTTGTTTTGACAATCGAATGAAGAAAGGACAATGCAACTGATTGACCCAAAAATATGAAACCCGATGTACATAATTGAAACCTATTCTAAACGTTCGTACTAATCATCCATAATAACTTTTACTATGGGGCCAAATAAATCTATCCTAGGAAAAAATATATACAGAGTAATAAATTTTTGAAAAGTGTAGATTTTTATTTGTCTTAATTATAGGTTTTGTTTATTTTAAGCAGGTTTAAAATATCTCCTAATGTAATTAGTCAAGGTTAAAACGCATACATAATTATTATTAATTTCATTGTTTAATGGTTTATTCCTATTTTTCCTATTTATACTCTTCTTCTCCCTGCTCTTTTCCTAAGTGATGTCAGCATCAGCACATTAATAATGTCTTCCTCCTACATTCTCTTTTATCACACTTTAACTCCATGCGTAAATACTCCCTTGTTTCTAATACCATCGTTCACTTATTTTATCCATTGTATATTCGGCCTTCTTCTACTATAGTGATTAGTGAAATACACAACAAATTCGTGTTTGCATATTTATGGTCATTCAGTGTATTCACTGCTCTGTTGAATTTCCTACCTCTAAAACCGGTTTGAAACCAGAAATAACGTGACAGTGCTAACACTGACAAATATATTGTTTTGTTGTTGTTTTCAAGAATAAGCTTTCAGGTTAAATGTATTTTAAATGTCAGAGCATAAACTCTTCGTCAATTGCTGCAAGAGTACTTGTGGTATTTCCTTTGGTTACGAGAAATGTTAGTGTATAGCTTATTCATTTGTATACAAATTAAAAACTAGTTGCGATAGGAATATAGCCAATCTAATTCATAAAAGTCCTTTATAGAAAATAGATAGTTTAAAAAATTGCTTATTAAATAGAAAAAAGAACAAAACAACCTACCTACCAATAAACAAACCTACAAAAAAAGACAAAAACATTGTGTAATTTATACAAAAGATTTTTGTGATCCGTGCGTTTTTGCTTCCCTTTTATTTGATTTGTTGACGTGTTCGAATGAGCTAAATGGCGAAGAGGCTAGTTCTATCGGTCATTGGTCGAAAATATTATTATCTCAAGTCTTGCTTCGTACGTCATGTTAAGTCCTTGGTCCTGAATCTACAGTCTAGTGTTTATATTTACACAGACTGGCAATATATTAATTACTATCCTATTTTTTGTAATTTTTGTTTTATAATATTATGTTTGAAATAAAGCAATTCCGAATTTGGTGCTAATTTATCTTTTTTGGTTATTATTGAGTAATTTATTCTTTGGATAGGTTAGAAAGTCTTTACCTTGATTCAAGCATAATACAGCAGCGGTTTAATTTTGTTGATTACTGATGCAATGTTACAGTACATAATATATTACTACGTCGACAGATATCCTAATTACCCGTTAAAAAATGTTAAAAATAAAAAACACTGGAATTGTTCCAAGCAATGATACGATTAATGATCTTTCACAGGTAGGTATTCTATTTTCAAAGGGCAATTATATATTTGAATTTCGTAAGATTTGTTGTGAGAATTAATATGACCTCAAAGGACATCCTCCATTTTGACCCAAAATCAATAAAGCCGGCAATAAAAAAAAGTGCTGTATTCTGACAGAAAACGTCGGCCTTAGCGGTTGTTAATATGCACCTAAGCTGTACCTAAGCTGTAGCACCAATATTAGTAGTGCTATACATAGTGGAAAGTTCAGATGGGGCATTAAGGGCAGTTACCATATCCCTTGCTGCCACACGAAAATGGTCTTAGGAGACCTTTCCCAATTTTTTGAGTGATGACATCAGATGATCACAGATTTTAGATAAAATGTACAGTTAGCGAGTTATTATTATTATTATAACATCGTCAGAATAAATCGTCAGAATTGAGATTTATTTATTTAATGCCAATCGATCCCATTCCCATAGAGGATTAAAACACTCTTTGAGACCAACTGAAGTTAGAGTAATAATATAGAACACCCACAAATCAAAAAAACTTTTTAATATATTTTAGTAGGGTAAAGACGAATTTATCGCTGACTGTACATTTAATCAAAAATCTGTGAATGTCGATTGTAATCACTCAAAAAGTTGGGAAGGGTTTCCTAGGACCATTTTCACGTGGCAGCAAGGGATCTGGTAGATACCCTATCTCAATTTTCCACTCTGTATAGCACTACTAATATTGGTGCTACAGCTTTGGTGTCATATTAACAAATGCTAAGGCCGACGTGTTCTGTCAGAATATAAGACTTTTTTTATTGGTCCGCGCTTTTGATTTTGGACGAAAAATGTATGAAAAGTGGAGGATGTCCTTTAATTGATATTAATACGTTTGTCCACGTACCATAAAATGTTCTGCCTCGCATTGAAAGTCTCTACGATATTATTATAACTTATACTCATACCCGTCATCTAAACAACTCTTATGTTATAAGATATAACACCGAAACAAGTCTGAGTAGGTGAAGGGTTCAATTTAAAACTATTCAACCAGCTAAAAGTCGAATAGAAATTAACAAACGATTAATTAATTCGTAACATAAACGGAGGTTGTGACAGAAATTCAGAAAAGACAGTAGTACAACGACAGGTTCCTAATGATAGAGACTTCTTACACTTTCTTACATATTTAAAGCCTATGACTGACATGTGAAAAGCTAAAGCTTGTTCACCTATATTGTTAAAGTGAGAAACATATACTATTTGTCTCTCACTTATGCATAATTAAGTAAAGTGAGGTGAGTGAGTGAGGATTGTGATTCTTTCAAGCGAATCAATCAAAGCGATATTCGAAAGTGGCGATGCAAATTTTAATAATAACGATCTTCATAATTAGATTTCATATTTCGTAACAGAAGTGACGACTTGTTGGCGGCTAGCCACGTCGAAAGAGACAGTGTTATGGATACGGTTGGGTGCGAGGGGGACAGGTGATAATCTTGTGGGAAAAATATTTATGCTAAGGCCTTCTGTTGCTATGATTCGTCTATGAATAGTCGGTACGTTCAGCCGTTGGTTATTTTAGTTTCACGGATTGAAGGTTACTAGCTAATAGTTGTCAGTTTTCATTTCTAGGGTGGAATTTTCTAGTTAAACCGAGAAAATCTTCATGTTTACCTTTATTTTGCCGAGAAATCGGAAAGATCTTCTCTTGATCTTATATTGGTATTGAAATAAATTATGTTCTGGAAACAATTTTAAAATTAATTGTGAGTGTGTCCCGTTAGTTTCAGTTAGTAGAAACTTTTCATAACGTTGCATCAGCACATGATACTATAATACATGATTTACATAATTTGCGGAGTAATAAATAAAATTAAAAACATTTTAAATGCGAAAAATAATTAAAATGTTGATTTCTGTAGATTAATGAGTTTTTCAATTAATAAGTGGATTTAAGTATTGAGTAATTAGATTCAAATAGATTCGTAAAATAAATACAAACATAGCATATTTTTTAAAGTAAGTTAAAAATTAAATTGAGTTTTAAATATATTTGTAATATTTATTTTATTAAACCGAGAGGAGGAGCTACCGTTACAAATACAATATTATACCTCAAAATCTTTCCTTGAGGTGTTTTAGGAACAGCTGTTTTATTATTTTAGTTTTCATCTATAGGTAGTCTGGTTTAAGTTGTATTTAATATTGCTTTACTAGTATTGTGATTATTTTTTATTTTTTTGTAATCTGTTAAAAAAAATAGTTTCAACTTGTTCTTTCACGAATTCGTATCTCTTAATTGCTTTTGCGTATAAAAAAATCATAAGGTCATTTGCACTAAACGTAACTTATTCGCAGTCCGTTAAGAATTTTACAGTAGAAAAAATTATACGCTTTTTTATACTTTACTGCTTTTTTATACTATTTAATCAGACTTAAGTTTCTTACTAGACTTACAATATTCTATTTACGAAAGACAAATGACCTTACTTAAGTTATTTATTGTCTATATGTTTTCCATGAATGTCGCATGGCGTGCAACCCACCGCCAATAACATTTTCTACGTGAGTTGACGTAAGGCAGTTGTAATTATTAAAAAGTGCGCTGTAAGATCCAGACTCAAAACGTGTCATATTTTTTTTTTTTAAAGACGGAACTGAGTTAACGGACTAACAGCTGTACTCAGAAAAAATAATTTGAGAAGATTCTCTACTTCTAGACTCTGGCCCATATATTTGTACAGTTATTTAAAATGTAGGCAATAATTTATAAAACAGTTCCTAAGTGTTAATTTCCTATTTTTAAGATCTGTTTTTTGGCTTGTTGTACTTTTGTTAGGCGTAGATTGTACAACAGCCTAGCCTACTATCATAGCGGAAGGAAGATGTCACTAACATTGACCTACGTATTTTATTTGACATTAGATGGGTACCTACTTACAGATGTATGTGATTTTAATGGTTTTAAAATGTTTTAAAGCCAAAAAACTATACATTATTCATATTTATTTGCAATTTTCCCAGAATCATTTGTTTTTCTCGATTTTTTGAGATAGTGTACATACATGTACATGGGCCATTTTTGAACATCTCCTTTAAGGGTAATGTTAAGAAGACTCAAAGTCACCCAAAGGGCAATGGAGAGGTCTATGCTTGGTGTTTCCCTGCGTGATCATATCAGAAATGATGAGATCCGCAGGAGAACTAAGGTCACCGACATAGCCCGAAGAATTGCGGACCTTAAGTGGCAGTGGGCAGGGCACATTGCGAGGAGGACTGACGGCCGTTGGGGCGGAAAGGTTCTCGAATGGCGGCCAGGAGACGCAGCGTTGGAAGGCTCCCCACAAGGTGGACCGACGATCTGGTGAAGGTCGCGGGAAGCCGTTGGATGCGGGCAGCGCAGGACCGACCGGTTTGGAGATCCTTGGGGGATCTCGTCTCTCGGCGTCTCTCGGCTGAATGATGATGATTTAAGGGTTCATTAACGTGCTCTTTGTTAATTCAAAACTAGTCACTATTATTGTCAGATCAATGGTCTAGATTTAAATGATTTTTTTTGTATTAAGTACTCAATAACGTTAATTGACATCTCTGAGTACAGCTGTTAATCATTTGTATTTAACTAATAAATAATTAAACTGATTTAGCCAAATAAACTTCTGGATGGAAACGTTTTCATAGATAAGGACAATGAAATGCTACATTAGCGTAAGGTAAAGCGTCCGAATTTTGTTATTATAACTTAATCTCATACTTAATTTTTATTACAATAGTTTAATAGAATCGTGGAAACTACCTACTATAATGTTAAGATACATAACTGACTTTTATAAATCATACCATGTCTTAAAAATTGTATTGATTTCACGCTCTCAAATCTCTTCTTCTTCTTCCTGCCCTGTTCCCAGTCTATCTGGGGTCGGCGCAGTATGTTTCCTCTTCCATTCATATCGGTCAGACGTCATCAAATCATCCACTCTCTTTTGAATCATATCATCCATCACATTATAAAGGTGCTAGTGATTAATGAATGTATATAAAATAGACAAAACGGACCATGTCGAGAGATCGATGAACGGAGAGAGTGATTGGAATGATAATATTGTAAATCAATCCATACTGCTCAAAGTTTTGGTTTAAGTTTTACAGCCGGCCGCCTGCCTGACACCGACCCTAAACGCTCTCAAATCTATGCTATGATAATTATGTATCCACAGTTGCACGTGACGTGGACAAAATCTCCTCAGGGAAAATAAAATATTTTCCTCTCGCTCTAACTCCAACTACATTTCGAGATAAAACACTGTCAAGTGGTGGAGAGAGCTTTTGGCCACGTCCCGTGCTAGACCTAAAGAAACCTCTACCTTGTTTCCTTATTATGTTTGTACAACTTTTTAAGAATGCCAAATCTCAGAATTGACATCACTGGACCAAACCTTCTATATTAAATTTGTGTAAGTAGATTGTGGGACCCACTTAATTCTTCACTGATCAACCCCCCTTCTGCTATAATTCTTAGTTAGTGAAACGTAAAAATTGGCTGTGCAAGATCGTTACGGAGGCATTGATGTGTGAGATCTCTTCTCGGTACCTAATTGTAGGATTTCATAATTGTCCGTAATCTCTTCTGGCAATCAACCAGTTCTGCTAATTTAGTTTTACATTGTAAATACGTAGATGCTACCACTGCAAAAAGCAGGTAGGTATGTACTATGTGTGGACACTATTAACAGTGAATGATATAAATCAATCAAGCTATCAATCAACTATCACAAAGACAGAGCGATGACCGTGTCTTCAGAAGCATGTAGCTCCAATACGTTTATTTTAATCGCAATATCTTAAGATCTAAATAAAGAACAGATAGCTGTTGTAGGTCAAGTGTTGATAATTGACGATTTTAAAACTGACTACTACTGACTACCCTTACTGCAGTGCACATTAGTATTTTACTGCACCTTAAGTGCCCACTTTAATTGCGCACTTAAGGGCCAAACCCACAAGACTTGGATTTGTGATGAGTACCAACATTTTAGCATAGTACAGTGTGCCTTTATAAAACGACCATTCTAGTTTAAACCCCTTCAAGTTTGTTCTACGATATAGCCTCACTCAACGCCCCAGTTTTTTGGAAATAAACAATAATTGTTTATTTCAAGGTATCTCAGAGCTAGTTTGTGAGCCAAATGAAATTATACTTATTGGTGCCACATAGATATTATATTTATTAATGGTAATAACTGCATGCATAAAAGTTAAAAAGTAAGGGGTAATATCAAAGCAAATAAAAAAGTATCCAAATATGTTTACGTTCGTTCGTATGCAATGTCCCATATTCCAGCTACCTCAGCAATGTCCGGATCGGCTGCAGCTTCCGCTGAATCCCTCAAACGGCGCAAATACGCCGGTCTCTCAGGCGACTACCTATTTGAGCCGTTTGGGGTAGAGACTCTGGGACCATTAGGTCCAGGGCCTCACCGACTTTTTCGGGACATTACAAAGCGGCTACGTGAGACAGCAGGTGACAATAGACATAGGGCTGGTCTGTATTTCGCGCAAAAAAATAGTCTCGCCATTCAGCGAGGTGATGCAGCCAGCGTTATTGGTACACTTCCTGTCTCAGAAGTCCTAGGCGAGGTTTTCTATCTTTAATTTAGATTTTAGTACTTACAGTTATGTGTTGTATATTGTTTACGTTTGAATAGTTAAAGTACTAAAGGAACTATTTTCAATAAAGATACCTTTAGAAGAGTCTCAGATGTACTGAATCATGGCTGGGGTTAGGTAGAGCGGTTGAATGGACAATGAACTTCAAAGAGAAAGTCGTGGTTTGAAAGAAGTCGTAGGTAATAATACTCAAGGAAATGATTGGCGTGTGTGTGATGTGACGTCTACCTGACCAAAAAAAGGTACATGAAAATATTGAAAAGAGTTTGAGTTCCCATTGAGCCACATTGAAATTTTTAGCTTTTGAGAATGCGTATATTTAGCCTATAGTTAAAATTTATTTTGATATCCGAATTTAAATTTAAATTTAAACTAGATCTCCCTTAGCCAATTTCAAAGATACCCTTAGGCTATGTGTCAGGCCTGGCACATTCTATGTCATATTTTCCCTCCAAGGCCAGAAATTCTTTAAAATGTTTATAATAAATTTAATTATAATTATTATGAACCCTGTCATTTTGTGATGATATTTTTTTGGAAACATTATAACATCATCGATATGAGACCAAATAACAGTTGTTTCTGTTAGTAGTGCCAGACGATATTCTGTAACGGTTTGGCACTGTACCTGTAATGCGCAGACGCAGCTTTTATCACCAGGTGCGTGATCGGTTGTCCTCTTAATTTGTTAGACAATAGTAATTTGCGTTCATGCGTTACCTATACCTACCACCAGGTCCATAATGTAACATTTTTTCAGTTAAGGTCGGCAATTTAAGTCAGTCTAACATGCTGTTTAGCGACAACGATACTCTACAGATCTGCCGTTGGTCTGTTAAGAACATTTGATCAAATGAGTTCCTCATAATTTTCAGACATTCTCGGGAAGGAAGGCAATTAATCACTCCAACTAGTTGACATTATTGTATTTATTCTGAAAGAATCTCCCTTTTTCAGATCAACTGTGATTGTCAAATTCAAAAAGACTTTGATAGATAAAATTATACTGATACGTGACGATGTGAGAAGGAAACATCTGATTGATAATACAGTGAAAAAATAGCAGGGCGACACAATAGATATCAACAATACATTGGACGTGAGCCTTCATATTACAGGTACACACCAGCGGCACATGTTTAACGGTAGCATAAATTAGAACTGTTAGAATAAGGTAATAGTTAAGGATGAAATCAAAAAATGCCTATTCATAGGTACCCTTAACCGACGGGCATGCATGCAGGACATTAATGAGATTAGATAAACTGAAATAAGTTTGTAAGGAACGTAGCAAGTGGAAAGAAGTGATCTCTGGCTACCCTTGTGGCAGAAATGTTTTTTTTAATGCTAGACGGGGAGCATCTCACCTGATGGTAAGTGACGATAAGGCCGAAGATATAATCGAGATTCACCTGGAACCGTCAACCACGGAGGGGCTGGCTATCTTATCACAAACTGTCAGAACACAATAATGCTATCAACATTAGTATTATGGCTACAGATTTTGAAAAGATGGTGGTAGCTAGCCAGGAGGACATTGAAAAGAGTCAAATTTGTACTCCCTGGGGATCGAACCCGGAATCGTGGGTGAAGCACTAGATCACGAAGGCGGTTAAGGTTAAGGTAAGGAGTGTATGTATGAAAGCAAAGGCGTAAGCGTAGAATAATTAAATAATTTATAATGACTTCAGACAGGTGCCATAAAGGCTAACGTTTCCTTGCAGAATAATTAAAAGTAAATATAATATAACAAGGTGTAAATGTCAAAGCAGTGTGCCAACAGTTGTTGGTGTTGACTGATCTTGTTTCAATTTTAAAATTATTAATGTTTTTCTTATAATGTTTTTCTTCGTTAGGTTGTTTCAATTTATATTGATGTCACTGTTTTGATAAATTGCTATAGAATGATTTTCTTCATGATGTGTCGGGGAAGGTATTTATAATAAGGTATTAGAACATATTTACAAACAGGCAAGGCGAGCTGAGAACTAAAGTTCTCTCCTCCATAAGAGCGTCGCGAGTACATATCCATTTTCAAAATGATTTACACGATAATGTTTGTTTTGAGCAGTAAACCCGCTTTGGGCTCCCTTTCCCTATTCGTTAACTAATTTTGTACAATTCTTTCATTCGTCTTATAACGATCATCATCTTCATTCGCCTGATCTATTCCTAGGTTATCTGTTCTACATCTTCCCTGTCGTTCATGTCATCTTTCACGCAATCCATCCATTCCACCCACTAATATTCATTCGCAGGACTCTTTTGCTCTCAAGCCGGATCCAGACGAGTGTAACGTGTAATGTAATCTAACGTGTAATGTAACACGAATCCCACGTTAGGACGGCACTAACGAGCGCTACAGTAACTCGTCTGGACGTAGAATTCAAATTGTTACTTTACACGTTACTTCCGTCAGGGGGCCTACCGCCTAACTCGATTGCTGATGATAGCTTTAAAGCAATGCACTGCTTACAGCTATAGCAGCCATCCTGAATATTTAGGCGGTACGGATTTTGTGCCAAATTCATACAAAATCATTCGTTCAAAGCTATCGCTAATAGTTTAGGTACATTTGGTGCGAAATGACAGCATGACGTCATAAAATATAGCTTTTGCTTTAGCAATCGAGTTAGGCGGTAGGCCCCCTGGTTCCGTCTTCAGAGTTGTCATTCTCATTACACGCCCTTTGCAGGACAGCCATTTTCATCGTCTTGGATGTTAAGTTAGTTATTTAAGAGGATTCTGAAGCTAAATTTATATAACAAAAAGCGATAACATTTTTCACCCCGTAAACATAGTCCGATTTTAATAATTTTTCGATATGTCGTAAATATAATATAACTAAGCGATTCGGGGGTATATTTAGCACGGGTAAGTTATTTCTGTTACATGTTGTATAAGATAACATTACTTATGAAAAGGCAATATTTAATAACAACTGCAGTAGTCTATATCAGCCACCTGAATCACATTGTTATTCAGACCAAATTCCTGACTCAAAAGAAGTTTAGACAAGCATTTAAACTCGTCTAAAATCTGTTTAACTCATGTCTAATTACGTAGACGTAATATTTAGTGAACCGTCCTTCAATCATATACTATTTCTAGATTTAACAAGATGAAATTTGTGAGCTATCTCGTTTGTAAATTTAGGCAATCATAAATACAGTTAGTTTATTATCTTATATAAATATTCACAAACATTCGAATCAGGGACAGTTTTAATTACAAACACTTTGACAAATTATAATATTGTGGAATGGAAAATGGTTAATTAGTTGTCGTTATATTTGTGTCTCTGTACTCTAAAAAAAAGTTTAATGTGACTAATTAATTTTGTGTTACATACGTATATTATTACTACTACTACACGTCTAAATATAATATTACTACATTTTGTGACTGCACTGTTGTGTTAATGCTCAATGAATGTATGTTTGTCTGTTTGTACGAATAAATTATTATTTTTATTATTATTATACATACATGTCATGTTTTCGGATATATCATAAATGGTGTCAGTAGATCTTACTTAGCAGTTATTGAAAGTGTTAAACCGACAATGGGTAATATCTCAAAGTAAGCCCAAGTGTGATACTCAGGTGTAGGCGTACCTACTGGTAAAATACCATTCGTAAGTTGTGCAAAACAACGGAAATATGTAAGCACAAAAAAATCGGTAAGATTTCCAGCAATAAATTGTGAGATTTTGGTGGTTAGAAAAAGAATTTCGAAAAATTATGGTCTTGAGGCGGGAATCGAAACCGCGTCCGCTGCTATCCGGGCAGGTGCCTGACCGCTCGGCCACCCAAGACACCTACTTTGACCTACTACGACAGTGCGCAGCATAGCAGCGGACGCGGTTTCGATTCCCGCCTCAAGACCAAAATTTTTCGAAATTCTTTTTCTAACCACCAAAATCTTACTACTAATTTTTCTAACATTTATATAATGTTAAAATTAAATCGAATAATAAATTGTGACTCAGCAGACTCAACATTTTGAAATATATCTGTGTATTTAAAATATTTGATCTCAAGAATACTACTACATACAACTCGTACCCTTACCCTTAGCCTAGTACGGTGGCAACGTAAAATCCATTTAACGTAGTTATTATTTATTTATTTAAATGGCACAACTACAGAATACAGTTTCATACAATTACAGTAAGTATAAACTTGGGCATCGCAATTAAACCTGAACTCTATGTACCTATAATAAGCTCCGACTTTATACGATTCCTTTAGAAATCGCCAAAGTATTCCTACGCGATAACTGGTATCTGCCGTGCATCTGAGTTGAGGTCTGCTACGAGATATTTCGTAGCTGGCATTCAATGTGTTCTGTGTAAATCTAAACAAAGCTGCGATGCTTCGAATTTAAAATATAATATTGATGAATGAATAATAAAACAAGAAGAATTATTTCGATTAAAATTAAAAGAAACATAGTGGTAAAGTATATTGAGACTGGTAGTTAGAAGTATATTGGACTGGATGTGGTATTTTATTAAAAAAAAACCTGTAAAGATAATCGTTAGCCTCATTTTGTTCCGTTCCCTGTTTATCTGGTGTCTACGCAGTGTATTTTCACTTTCATTCATGTTGGTCAGACGTCATCAAGCCATCCACTCCCTTTTGATTCATATTATCCAACGCATCACAAAAAATAATATGTAAAGGAACATGTCGAGATAACGATGAACGGAGAGAGTGATTGGGATTACACCATTCCATACTGCTCTAGGTCTTAGGTTTTACAACCGGCCGACTGTCTTACACACCCCTATGAGTATAGTTTTATTAGTGATTTGCCATACACACTGACTCCGACGACCGGTCATTCTCTTTTTTATAGATTCTTTCATCACACTTGACACACCACACTCGATAGATGCTATGAATCAAAAGTGAATGCATGGCTTGATTACATCTGTCTGTTATGAATGGAAGAGGAAACATACTGCGCCTACTTAAGATAAACTGGGAACAGAGCAGGGAGAAGAAGATAAGTGGAGGTAATCCCCTATTGGTGATATTCTAGTATCTAATTAGTTGTTTGGTCAAAGTTCAGATGATCTGCCAAAAGGTCCCAAGTTCGAATTCTGGTAGGGGCTAATGTTTGTGTGATGAACACGGTGACGCTAGAGCAGACTACAATTCAAGTCACCAACCCCTATCACTTCTGGGGGGCACCGCCACATGGTGATTAAGAGTTAAGCTATGATAAGGATAGAGCTGTCTTTAATTAAAAACTGTACTAAAATTAAGGTTTCGTAGCAAATTTCTAGCTGTAATTATTGTAAGTACATGTTTTTTTTGACTGCCCTTAAATAAAAAAAAACAGCAGTGTTTATGATACACCGCCAGGCAATACTGGTACAATCAACAGGTCAGGTAGTGGGCGATTGGCTCCCCCTTTTTACATACATAAATCTCGCCTATATCTCCGAAGGGGTAGGTAGAGGTGAACTAGCACCCACGCTTCTTCGCCAATTATGTTAGGTGCCATGTTATAGGTGACGAGCCTTTTGCCATTTATTGGGCACAAAAGTCGCAGTACTATTGCTAGGTGGTATAAGAGGAACGCTGCTGCCCATTCCTCATCGCCGATTTATCCTTAGTCGCCTTGTACGACACCCACGGGAGAGACTTGGGGTGGTGACAATTGTATTCTACTCTGCCGTCACCACACGGCGGACTCTGCCGTCACCACACACCCTATTACATGGGGTCTGACATAGTTGTCAAAATAAGACTGTAACCCCCGAATACAGAAAAGCTACTCAAATTTAGGGAACTGCTTACAAAGTTAAGTGGACACTGTCAGAATTTGTAAGGAAAAACGTCAATTTTGACAATACTTAAATGTTAAGCGGGACTCAAACTTTGAATAGCGTTTCTGTATTCGGGGGTATGTATGATTGTAAGTTATGAAGACCATACATAAGCGCGATAGATTGTCGTACCTAATTAACCTCTGCTTACTCTTTTGGGAATAAACATGTATGCGTGACCTATCACGCAATTCAGGACGTTTTGTGTGCCTACATCATCATCACCATTATCTTGCTCTTATCTCATTTCATCTCATTAAGCCAAAACCTTGAGCAGTATGGATTGGAATGCAGTCATCCCAATCACTCTCTCCATTCATCGGTCTCTCGGTCGTCTCTCGACATGGTAACGTTCGTCGCTTTTCCATACATTCATTCGCCACGAGCATCTGTCCGGTGTAATGGATATGTAACAAAAGTGAGTGGATGGCTTGATGACGTCTGATCGATATTAATGGAAGAAGAAACATACTGCACCGACCCCGGATAGACTGGGAACAGACGAAGAAGAAGATCTCATTTCATTTGGGTTCATCGCAATAGGCAGCAGTAATTCTTCCATTCACTCCTGTTAGCTGACATCTCCTCATTCATATTCGTGTCATTTCTCACGCAATCCTTCCATCTCTTCTGCGGTCTTCCTCTTCCTTTTAATTCCTCGACATTCATGTTCTTCACTCTTTTATTTCGTTTCTTCTCATAACATGTTCATATTATACCAAGCCGATTCCAATTTCTCTTTCAATGGAGTATGTCTATTTAACGGTAGCAAAAGAGTAAATAGTATTTTTTTGTATTATTTAGGTAACGTAAAAGAGCGTACTATGAAAAATAGATATCTGTCACAGGCAAAACAGCTAGCATTCCAGTATGTCAACATTTTTTTAAGTACCTACAGTACACGGTTTTGCTATGGGTCATTATTTACCAGCCCACAAATTTTAATATGGTCAATG
Source organism: Cataclysta lemnata (assembly GCA_963931975.1). Classification (NCBI taxonomy): domain Eukaryota; kingdom Metazoa; phylum Arthropoda; class Insecta; order Lepidoptera; family Crambidae; genus Cataclysta; species Cataclysta lemnata. The sequence continues at coordinate 3,734,399 of OZ008363.1, forward strand.
GGTCAGTTAAAATTTTGTATATTCTGGAGGCAATATGTATGTAAGGGTCAAAAATTAAAAGATATTATTGGCTTCTTGTTTAAATACAAGGATAAAGTATAGTTTTGTTAATGCAATATTTATATTTATTACAAATAAAAGCATGTAAAAACTTCCTTAAAAAAATCAGTTTCAGTGTAACATCCTATTACTCATTTAGTTTTAGTGTATAGAGAAATTCTCCTCATGTATTACTATTCAAACTGGAGGTTTTAAGCAAATATACATGTACTTTCGTTCAATAATTTGACGACAGCGTTATAAATCAGCCATCTGGTGACAGCAGACCAGAAAACAATTAATTGTCACCACCCCCAATCCGTCCCGTGGGTGTCGTACAAGATGACTAAGGGGAAAAGACAGCGGTGAATAATGGGCAGCAGCGTTCCTCTTATACCACCTCGCAATATACTGCGCTTTACGTGCCATACAGATAGCAAAAGGCTCCCTCTATTACAAGGGACCTAAATAATTTTCGAAAAGTGGGTGTTCTTTAACCTCTGCCTACCTCTTCAGGGTGATTTATGTGTGTATGTATGCTATAAAATAACAATTCACATGTCACAGGCACAGGGCGGTCGTGACACAGAAAAATAACACATCAGTGTGCTCATATTTTGCTATAGAGATAGTAAGATACTAAAAAGACAACATCAAGGCAAGGCATGCAAAGTTAGTTCTCCACCGATATCCCCAAAGCCTGGGTGTCCACTGTAAGCGATCCGAGCGAGCGACGGCGCGCGCGCCGCCGACCGCGGGCGCGGCCGCATTGGAAATAACGGTCCGCCCGGCCTAAAATAGTCCACACCGAGCGGCGAGCACCCATACAAATGCGGCAACCATCCATCCCGCCAGCACCTTATCAAATTTCGCCCCAATACAGCAGCACCCACGTACATGCGTTAGTTTGTTAGCACCGAAGCATCACGGTCACGACACCAACACATTGTTAATCGATTAATAAGCACTAATCACTTACACTGTGTTCACTCTCACGATCGCGATCCAGGGACGTTCGCGCACGCTCTCCCGGTGGCTACTGAGTCGATTCTACCGTCCTACAGGCAGTCCGCTCCGAAAATACACCACATTGTGTACACAACATTTATAATAGCGAGTATAAAATCCACGATTTTTAGTTAACCTGCTTAGGATTAGGAGTCAAAGGCCAGGGTGCGCCTGCGCAGCCGGCCGGGTTGTGCCTCGCGAGTGCACTGCGTCGAGATGCACATGTCACGTTCCCGATTCGAACTATTTTAATGCGAGGATCTAGTCTAGTTATCGGTTGCGGCAGGGTGAGTGTGTCGATGGCCGATCGACGGGAGAAGACGGTACCGTTTTCGGCACTCCAAACTGTATATTTATGCTTATTTATCCCCGAAGACCGCAGGTGTGATTAATCATCCACGTTTCGCCAATTATGTTAGGTCTCGTTTCATAGGTGGCAAGCCTATGGCCATATATCGGGCACGAACGTCGCAGTTCATTGCCAGGTCTTATAAGAGTAATGCTGCTGCCCATTCTTCATCACTGTTTTAACCCTTAGTCGCCTTGTACGTCACCCGCGGAAGAGATTTGGGGTGGTGACAATTGTATTCAGCCCTGCCGTCACCACACGGAGCATAAGACAGAGATTATTAACCACCGACGTTTCGCCAATTGTGTTAAGTCTCATGTAACAGCCGAGCCTATTGCCGTCTATCGCCCAAATCGCAGCACATTGCTAGGCAGTACAAGAGGAGGAGCTCATTGGATGGGTGACCAAATATGCTTCAAAGGCATGTTACGTCGTTGGTCCCGGCTGCATCTGCAGTCGTTAATGCACACCAATCTGCACTGGGCCAGCGTGGTGGGTTGTGGCTTATTCTCCCTATATATTCCATCCATAGTGAAGACCAGTGCCCCAGCAGTGGGGACATTAGAAAGGCTAGTGATGAGGATTACTGCTGCCCATTACTCATTGCTGTCTTTACCCTTAGTCGCCTCGTACGACACCCACGGGAGAGATGGGGGTGGTGGCAATTGTATCTGCTCTGCCGTCACCGCACGGCTAAAACTGCATAATTATTGTTACGAGTAAATACGCTATATTCTTCGGAACTTCAGATCCGCGCTATTTCTGTGCGCTAACCTAGAAAACGGAGATATTTCAATCATCACAACAGTAAATGGCGACAAGTTTATTGGAAAAATAAAAAGCTATCGCGGTTACTTTGTGTTCATTGATATTGCGGTCCCATTGTCATTAAACTCTAACTGCCGCACTCAGAGACGTCAAATAACGTTAATGAGTACTTAACGTTAAAAAATGACAATTCAAAACTAGTCGCTATTCTTGCCGGGTCTATGGTCTAGATTTGAATGATTTGACATTAAATACTCATTAAAGTTATTTGACGTCTCTGAGTGCGGCAGTTTAAGTAGTTTAACGCTGTTTGTTTTATAAAAAATCATATAGGTATTATTATTATATTTATGTGCGTGCACTCTGTGAGTATCCCCCTGAAAAATAAAAAATCTATCCGTCAATTTGTAAATAGTCTAAGGTAGAACGAACTTAGAAACTAGAACTAGAAGTTAATAAATAATTATGTAGGTCATAAATACATAAATCACGCCCATTTATCCCCGAAGTGGTAGGCAGAGGTGAATTCACACCCACGTTTATAATAGGTGGCGAGCCTATTGCCATCTAGTGGGCACGTAAATCGCAGAATATTGCTAACTGGTATAAAAGGAACGCTGCTGCCCGTTACCCATCGCTCTCAAGGTTAAGAACCCTTATTCGCCCTATACAACATCTAGGTGAGAGATTAGGGGTGATGGCCATTGAACTACTTTACCTTATAACTCAATGGCAATTGGCCGTCACCATACGGTGGTCAGAAATGGAAAAATGCAGGGCCAGCGATGATGATGATGATTCAAAAATTGGTAATAACAAAACCTGCCGGAGAACTTACGCATAAACTTAAAAGAAACTCACTCGAAGGGCCATTTTCGCGAATGACCATTTGAATCTAGTCACCTTTCCAAATTTTAAAATCAAGTAGGATGCATAATATTTTGTGTAATATTTGTCACAGTAACCTAAAATATCTTTTTAGTCATAATCTTATTTAGACTGAAAATTTTAATGACTAATGTGATGAGAGATTACAATGCACCATTGCCAGGTTTCGACCCACCTGATGTGTTTATTATTTTGAAGATCATACATACAATGAAAACATATTACAATGCAACAGAGAGAACTATATACACATTATAAACATACCGTTTTCTAAATTATGAGACGTAAATCTTTTGGCTCTCATGACGCATAATCCATCTGTTTCTGCTACTAACTTTTTGTATAATTTATGTAATGATATTAGGGTAATTTTTCAAAAAATACTCCTAATATTTATAATGAAACCAACATTTTTCATACTGGTTTGGGTTTTAAAAAAATAGCGTAGAATACCTATGCCAGCCCTGGCTTGTCGTGTCGTGAAAAGTCCATTAAGGGAGATTGTCCGGTAAACCAATAAGCATCTTGGGGCACACGAATGGTGGAGGGCAAACTACGAACAACACCGTACCTACCCAAAAATAATTGGTGTCAGCCTGTAAGACATAAGTCAAAAACTTGAACAGTATGAAGTGAAATTTTGTCAACCCAACCACTCTCCGTTCATCAGTTTCTGGACATGACCCGACATTGATTCATCACTTTCCGGAGTGGATGGCTCGAGTACGTCTGACCTATATGAATGGAAGTTGACTGTTGATGAGTAATTTTGCAATTTTGATAATAAAAACTGCTTACATTTTAAATTAATTGAACTGTACCTAACTATTGTGTCTACAACGTCAGAAAATAGCTGACTTTCAAGGTCAATGTTGTCTTACGAACTGCCCACCCCCGCTACTGTTGCAGATTTATTTAATTCACGAAGATGTAACGATCCCAACGATATATTTATCGGCGATATTGTGTCAGTTGGTTAAATAAAAGAGACCGAAATAAAATTCTGAAGAGAACTCCGCAGGAAGTCGCGGTCACATGACATAAGCAGCTTTTGTTTTCCTTGCCTCGGCCGAATAAATTATCAACGTTTGTGAAGGGAAAAGATTTCTTTCCATCCAAAACGCCGGCATTCCGCGCGCGTGATAGAATAGATCTACTGAAATAGACAAAAAAGAGGTTGGACTAAATACTTTTCTCCCGAAGCCAAAATGACAGAGAAGTATAAATCAAACGTCACTATCACCTTGCGAGCAAACGTCACATGAAATTTCCGGGAAGCGAGAGCACCTATTTACAAGTATGAGAAAGTCTAAAAAACTGGCAACAATGTGACGAAGCCGCTGGCTGTTAATATGATAAGCGTCAGAGGTTTGTTGGGGGTGATGGTGAAGAGTGCGTTGGTAGCCGCTTTCCTCAGCGTCCCGAACCCAGTGGTGGCGCTGACCGGCTTCAAGCACTGGTCGCGGAAGGCGCTCTACCACAAAGTAGACCTCTGCACGCAAGCCTGTTACAGCCTGATCGTGCCAGGCCTCTACCTGAGCAATGCCCGCGCCGCAGCAGACCCGGCAGTGCTTCGACAGCTTAACATCACCCATGTGCTCACCATTGAAGCGCGCCGGCTTCCGAAGTCAACTTTTGCGAATACAAACATTAGCACCCTGTTCATTAGGGCCGATGACTCTCCTCAAACCAACCTGCTACCCTATTTTCCAATGGCCAACGCCTTCATTGAGGAGGGCTTGCAGAAAGGGAATGTGCTCGTCCACTGCCACTTCGGGGTGTCCAGGTCGGCGACGCTTGTTATTGCATACCTGATGCAGAAGTACACGTTGACCTACCAGCAGGCTTACCTCTTCGTGCGACAAAGGCGACGGTTCATCAACCCCAACTCTGGCTTCGTGAATCAGCTGAAGGAGTACCAGCGACTGGAGTACGATGTGAAAGGCATCCACAGGCTGGAGGCGTATGTGAATGTTAATGCGAGACGGCACAAGTACAAAATCGCTTCGATTGCGGCCGTTGTGGTCGGTATTCTGGTACCCATACTTATCATGATTGGTTGATCACAGTTTTCGTGACCTATAGCAGAATGCAAGTGAATATCGTCCCTATTACTAGTAAAAAAAGAGTAAAATTTATATTTGTAAAAAAAATCTGTGGTATCATTTTCGAATATTTACCTTTCTATTGGGAGAATAAGTACAATAATGAATTATATTACCAAGTTTTTCTGTTGCCTTGGTACAAAACTAAAAGTTTCTATGAGTAATCTGTGAGTACTATTGTCAGCATAATTATTTAATACAATAATATTATTTACTAAGCTACTTTATCATCGACTCCTTAACGTTCGGCTGGAATACAGGCCTTACCTATTTCTTACATACATAAATAATTACTTTATAGGTAGGTATTATGATTTTAATTATTTTGATCAATTTAAAAATGTTACAAAAATATGTACATAGAAAATTATTGTGGTTAGAAAAATTTCGAAATATTTTAGTCTTGGTTGGTGTGCCGAGTGCTATAGTCATCTGCTGGATTTCGGTTCGTTTCCCGTATTAACACTATTTTTCTAATCACAATTTTCTTTATACATACATCAATCACGCCTTTCTCTCGTAAGGGGTAGACAGAGGTGTTAAAACACCCGCGTTTCGCAAGCTTCTTTCATGTTCCATGTAATTGGGGCGGGCCTATTGCCATTCACCTGGAACTTTAATCGCAGTAATTTACTAGGTGGTGCACCAGGCATGTAACTATTACTGAAGCACTCAGAAAAGTCTATTTATATTTATGAATATTTAAATTGTGTTTGGTCACGTCGAATGAATGGATGAAAAGAGAATGACAAAAAGGATATACATAGCGAAAGTGAATGGAGAAATGGGAAGCGGAAGGCCTAGGCGGATCTTTCATAATCAAATTGAAAGTCTATTAAAAAAGGGCCAGGTCAAGAGTACCCGAAACCGACGGGCATGCATGAAGAGATTGATGACATTGGATGAAGCGAAAGAAGTATGTAAGGATCGTAGCAAGTGGAAGGAAGTGATCTCCGCCTACCCCTGTGGGAGAAGGGCGTGACATATGTAATATTGAAATACAAAAAAATTATCGTTCTAAAATAATCTGTTTGTATTAAGTAATCATTAATGTTAGCCGTTATTTCTGAGTGTGGTAGTAAGTCACCAGCGAGAGAGACAGAGTTGTATTTTTTTTAAACTAGACACGAAAGCTCTTGCCCTTCATCTCACCTGATGGTAAGTGACGATAAAGGCCGAAGATGGAATCGAGCTTCATCTGGAACCATCAACCACAGAGGGGCTGGCTATCTTGTCACAGTTGTCGAAACACAATAATGCTGTTAACATTATTATTACGGCGAGAGATTTTGATAAGATGGGGGTATCTAGCCAAGCGGACTTGAAAGAAGTTCTACCACCAGCCACGATCTTTAACGGAACTCCCTTATCTTAAATTTAAAAGCCAAATTAAACAAAGACTTGTGGAAAAGGTATATTATACGGTTATAGACTACATAAACGATAAAGATACGTGGAGATTTTGTATGGAATGAGACCAACTGACATGTATATTTCTGTATTAGTTTTAATTATTTTTTAACCAAGTAAATTAAGCTATGCTAACTACCAGTAATAATTATATATATTTTTTTTATACTCAATGAAAGATGTCCATAAACATTCAAATTAAATATATTTTATAAATATGATAACTAATATGATAAGATAGAATATAATAGGATATGTAAAATTTTAAAATATTTTATGACATCTTTCATTAACTCATAACTTCATGTAAAGGGAGGAACAAACTTGCTGAGTTTCTTGCCCGTTCTTCTCAGAACAAGGCCTCCTGGTAGTTTACGAACGGATGGTGTAGCTTATAACGTTAAATATTGGAAACTGTTTTTCTTTTCGTTTCCAGTGTTTAAGGTTATTTCTTTGACGATTCATGAGTGTATGTAATCATACCTTATATGAATAAACCATATTTTCATTTTCATTTTACATGGGACCTCTGGATCTTAATTCCGGTGGGCGAACCACTAGACCACGGAGACAATCATATTATTCTCTACCGTCACCAAACGACTCTATTTGTTTATTTATTTATTGGAAAATATACGATGAATAGCCCATAAATCGCCACGGGCCCCAGTACGCCTTGGTAGGTAAGAATACTAACTGTTGTTAATAAATCTAAATGTAATCCGTCCGAGCAAGTTTGTGGGACTGAAAATAAACCATTTTCCAAGAAAACACGTTCAAGTTCCCGATCACAAAACGAAAGATACACTCTTTGGCAACACGAAGCGCGGAAGTGCATAATTAATGGTTCATTTTAATTCGGGCCTCAAATAATACCTAACGATTAAATTTGAACGCGCGTCTGTGCCTTATTTCGAGATAATAAATAGTGCTCGCAGTCTGCGCACTGACTGGCAGCCCACGGTGCTTCTACACGGTGCAAGTAAAAGCGCGAGTTATTTGCGCAAGCAGCATGCTCAAGTTAGTTGGCAGATCATTTGACAGTTGTAACATGAAATATATGTCAATTGAATTGCCAAGTAAGCTATTCAGAACTTATCCGTAGATTGTGAAGGCCCTAAGAGTTACATTATTTATTTACCACAAAGTATTACTTGTAACTTTTTCGAAAAAAAAAAAAAAAAAAAGAGGCAAATGCGCGGGCTAAATGCTCAACTTACTTGGTCGTGCGCGCGAAGGCTACTTGCGCATGTTACATTCTCGAGTCGCTGGAATCGTTTACACGATCCATTTAACTTGCACAATGCGCAAATGCACCGTGTAAAAGAACCATTAGTTTAGTACAGTCTGAGCAAACGAGTTCGTACGTCTGAAGTGGTTGTCAAATGTTTTTTTGAACTACAGGAAACCCAAATTATGCGTTGGTTAATTTATGTATAAATTTATAAACAAAACAAGTATGTATATAAATAAATAAATCACGCTTAGACGCTCCTGAATTATTATTCATGAAACCGTTACTTGAGTAAACATAAATTTTCATTCTAAACGGAATTTGTGCAGTTGAACTGCACAGCGCTGAGGGTTATTAATCAGTTTAATTTTAAAATAAATACTTAATGTTCATGATGAAATATACTTTTACTTTTGACATTCGTTGTACAAACACACTACGCTTTCGACTAGCTGCTGAATAGGTAATTAAGTTTTAGTGTTGGCAGATTAATGTTGTTCTACGTAAGTGTGTTATTATAATATGATGGCGGCCGGAGTTATCCGGCCACACTCAGAGAATTCAATTAAAGTTAATGAGTAGGTACTTAATACAAAAAATGACAATTCAAAACTAGTCGCTATTCTTGCCGGGTCTATGGTCTAGATTTATATGACATAAACCGCATTATATTGCTAGGTGGTATAAGAGGAACGCTGCTGCCCATTACTCATCGCTGTCTGTGCCCTTAGTCGCCTTGTACCATGGGAGAGGTGCGGGTAATGATTGTATTCTGCTCTGCCGTCACCACACGGCGACAGTAAATGAAATGCAAAGCAATGACGACATTGAAAAACTAGTGGTGATGATAATGAGTCTCGGGCAGACTTCAGTACGCTGAGTCAATCATCTCGTATGCTTTCTGTTCTATTTGTGTTGCCAAAACAAAAATGTTTTATTGTTTTGCGGGAGTAAATGGTTGTCTTTACAGCCCATCTGGGTTTTAATAGCGTGTACACCACTAGGATTCACCGCGACGAACGTCTTCTAGCGTAATTTGTGATTGCTAATGAAACTACACTGGAATATCATCAGTATTAGTTTGATTTATTAATCCGACTTAGGGAAATTCCTTGGTGTAGGCAATAAGCGCCTTGAGGCACACGAATGGTGGAAGGCAAAACACCAACAACAGCATACCCAAAGAGGGTTGGTGTCCGGCAGACGGCTGGTTGTAAAACCTGAACCAAACCCTTGAGCAGTATGGATTCTCTCTCCGTTCATCTCGACATCTCTTTTATACAGCATTCATACATCACTAGGACCTTTCCGGTGTGATGGGTGATATGAACATGACCGATATGAATGGAAGAGTAAACATTCTGCGCCGACTCCAAATAGACTCTGAACGTAATATATCCGCCTATGTGGACTAGTGGTTCGCCTAGATCCAGAGGTCCTGAGTTCGATCTGCAGGGGTGTAAAAATTTGTGGTTTGGTTGGTGGTAACACTTCTTTCAAGTCTGCCTGGCTAGCTACCACCATCTTATCAATTTCTGTCGCCATAATAATAATGTTAACAGCATTATTGTGTTCCGACAATTGTGATAAGATAGCCAGCCCCTCTGTGGTTGAGGATTCCAGGTAATAAGCTCGATTTCGATCTTCGGCCCCTATCGGCACTTACCATCAGGTGAGATGAAGGGCAAGAGCTTCCCTGTCTAGCATAAAAAAAACAGGGCAGGGAGAAGTAGACGTATTAAAGACCTTCGCCTACAGAAACCGGTTTCAGAAGACGAAGTTCTTTACTATTTTAATTTTAATATGAACATTATATAAATGTTAGAAAAGTAGGATTGTGATTAGTGGGGTTCGATTCCCTGAACAGGACGAACGACTTCGAATTTTTGTGTGTGGTGACGGCAGAGTAGAATACAATTGTCACCACCCCAAATCTCTCCTGTGGGTGTCGTACAAGGCGACTAAGGATAAATCAGTAATGAGGAATGGGCAGCAGCGTTCCTCTTATACCGCCTAGCAATGTACTGCGACTTTTGTGCCCGATAAATGGCAATAGGCTCGCCACCTATTACATGGGACCTAACATAATTGGCGAAACGTGGGTGCTAGTTTCACCTCTGCCTACCCCTTCATGTTCATATTAAAATTAAAATAGTTCGGGTTCGATTCCCGCATGAAAACTATAATTTTTAGAACTTTTTTTAACCACTATATTCTTTGTACGAAGTTCTTTAATAGTCCAGTGCCAGTGTCTTCGAAGAGCGAGAGAAAAGAATCCGTTTTACACTTCATTAGAAACGATGGCCTACAGGTGGCGGTCGCGTTCATTTCACAGTTTTCAATACAGTGGCCGAATTATTTTTATACATCCACGCATTCTTCACGGGTCGACTGTCATCAGGGTCGTATTTCATTTGAGACTTCGACCGGTTCCTTTTACTCTTTGCATTAATCTGCACGAGCAATAAAGACGGCACCATGCGGAGTCACGTGAAATATTGTCGGGTCCAGAAATAATTAGTTTTTTATGCGCTGTGCTGTATCTTACGCTTGTAAGCAGGGAAAGCTTTCTATCGTCATAGAGCTGGTGAAAGCTTCCTCAGAAAGTTCATCAGACGAAGAATGGAAAAACCCAGCAGATCGCTGGGTATTGGCCAAGAGGTCTGGTAGGGGCAAATTTTGTGATGAACACAAATATTTTGATATTAAAAATATAACCATCATCTAGTATCCGTAACACAAGTGATCAGGCTACTTACTTTGGGTTAGATGATAGGTGTGAGTGTAAAATATAAAGAAAACCCATCACTAGTACACGTCAATTGGTTCCCTCGTGCTGCGTGAGGCACGTTGATAGTCGGGAATGTCAAAAAACCATCACTCGTTCACGTTTAGAATTAGTTCCTCCGTGCTTCGTAAGGAACGTTGAGCCGTTGGTCCCGGCTGCATTTGCAATCGTTAATACCTACCCACCAAGTCGCACAATGCCACCGACCGATGCCACTGTGCTGAGTTATGGCCCATTTTCCCTATATTCTCCCATTTTAAAGAACTGGTGATAAGTATACAGAAGAGGGGCCTTTAAACTTTAGTGTCACCCTAGGTCATAAATCATTATTATGCAAGTGCTCATATTCACTTTGAGCTAGATTGTAGCTTGAGTTTAAGAAATATTGCTTTATTTATTGACTTGACGTTACGTAAAAATACCTTAGCTGCCTTTACCAAATATTTGTAGACCACATACTTAACTTTTTCTCAGGTACTTTCAGCACTTTTTGCGCATAACGGCCATCTAGTTACAGGATGGCATCATAATCAGGTTCGAATGAGCGCCTGCACTTTTAACCCCCGGTTAAAAATAGACCAGACTAAAATACCACTAATATGCCAATTAATAGCTCGGCTTACCGTTGTATATTAGCTTTGTACTTGGCAGTCACACGGCGAGCCACTTCAAAACAATTAGATATTTTTACGTGAACACTTATTGTTTTTGAGATTTCGTCTTCTTCTTCATCGGCTTAACACTGATTATTATAATCTTTACTTTAGTAAAAACTTGAGACAGATAAAGATAATAATTAGACAATCAAAGAGATGGATATAACTTACAATAGAAAAGATAGGGAGAAGCAAGAGATTAAATTTAATAATAAATGAATAACCATTGACACAACAATATTAAAAATGCAGGTCAAGAGTACCCGGTATGTATGAAGAGAGCAATAAGATTGGATGAAGCGAAAGAAGTATGTATGGATCGAAGCAAGTGGTTAGAAGTGATCTCTGCCTACCCCTGTCGAAGGAAGGCGTGATTTGTGTGTTTATGTATTGACAATTTATTTTAGTTCTAATTGTAATCTGCCTTGTGTATTAATAATTAAAATATAATAAATCTCAGACCGAGCCGCTAAGCTGCTGCGCTATCGAGTTCATCAACAGACCGAATCATCAAAAGGAAATAATCTTCGGCGTGATTTATTGTAAAACTGATTGTTTTAAAACAAAACTTGAAAGTACTTAGACACATGAATTTACGATTGCGTCTCTAGTTCTGATTCTAGATTGCTAAAATTAAATTCTTGATTAATTAGCTCGCTACCGAAGTTGATTGGAGTGTTCTTGTTTCGTCGCCGGAAACAAAACATGCTACACTTGACAAAGAGAAAGAGATTATGATAAAAGTTTTTTTTTAACTTCTTGAACATTTCAATTAGATTTAAATTTCATGAGCACTCAAATAGATTCTGATTTTTTTTTTATTTAATTAACAGTCAAATTGAATCATGAAAGATTTGTCAAGAAAAGTTTTCAAATAAGTGTCTGGTTGACTGTCGACGAATGAGATTAGATATTTCTCAGAATCTTCTTCTCCCTGCCCTGTTCCCAGACTATCTGGAGTCGGCGCAGTATGTTTCCTCTTCCATTCATATCGCATTCAATACTAAAGTTGATACTAAGCGCGTCAGGCCCCACGGCACACTAGTATTTCCAATCATACTTTTATTTATAAGTGGTATGATGACAATACTTCAGCGTGTATTGTTATCATAGCCGATATTATTCATCATCATCATCATCACCAGCCTTTTACTGTCCCCATTGCTGGGGTAAAAGCCTTCCCTATGAATGGAAGAATAGGGAGATTGTCCATAAGCCACCACTCTGGCCCAGTGCGGGTTGGTGGGTATTACAAAACGAGCTTTCCGAAGCACGGAGGAACTTGGGTAAATTTGGGTTTTTTGGTCACCCGTCCAATGACCGGCCTCGGCGAATATTACTTAGTATACGTAATCGCAGGCCGAGCGCACCAAGCCACTGCGATATCGAGCTCCTCCTCGCAGCAGATATTATTACGACAAATAATTTTGTGGTTCGAAAAGTTCGTCTTAAATTATAGTCTTGATTCGGGAATCGAACCCGAGTCCTCTGCAAGACCAAGACGTCTTGGTTGGCCGAGTGGTATAGGCAGGCATCTGCTCCGGACAGATGCCTATGTCGTGGCCAAATCGTAGCATTGATCACTTCATGATGTGGCCGACTATTTCATGAAATGGTTGAATTTCATGAAATGGTCTGCTAAAACTGACCATATCGTTGAAACGTCAACGTTTGATGATAATGTCCATCCACGTTTGGCCATATCATTAATGTATTTAATGTTTGGTATTTTTACGTTGCGCATGTTTTTTGAGTGACTTAAAACTAAAAATTCTAGTAATTACGTATCGTAACGACATTTCACTTCACATTAAACTTCAATTACATCATTACTAACAGTTTGTTTATTAGGTTATTATTGTCCGCCGCCATGATGCATCACAAAAACAAATCGCTTACGTGGTCACTTTCATCTTTAAATTGTGAATAAACGGGATTTATCCCACGTACCTGGATTTTGTTATGATTCCGATATTTCGGCACAGTTACATGCGCCAGTCATCCGGGACCATGGCGGTATAAATCCCGTTTATTCACAATTTAAAGATGATTATTAATGTTTGGCCATATCATGAAATATCGTTAAACGTTGTTTATTCATTGACCTGGCCAGACCATTATCATGATATGGTCAGTTTCAGATGGCCATTTCATGGAATGTAACCATTTCATGAAATGGTCGGCCACATCATGAAGTGATCAATTCTACGATTTGGCGACGACACCTATACCATTCAGAGGACGCGAGTTGGATTCCCGCATCAAGATTTTCGAACGTTTAACCACAAATTTTTCTGGCGTTCATACTATATAATGTTGAAATAAAAATCAAAATAATAATAAATAAAATAATTTAGATTTTGACTTACGGCGGGTCCCAATATTCTATCTACAGTTAAAAGTAAGCTTACTAAAGTTTAGTTTCCTGGCATATTTTGTTATATTGCGATAAATAACAGAAGCCGCTAAGCAACTAAGCTGCCCCTGTAGCACGCGACGTGGACAAATCTCCTTCGGGGGAAAGAAAATCGTTTACTCTCGCTCTAACTCCCACTAAGTCCCGAGACAAAACACTGTCAAGTTGTGGAGAGAGACTTGTCCACGTTCCCGTGCTAGGCCCGCTGCAGTACCCCGTCTATCTTCAACTGTTGATAGAACCCCGCCGTTGATGTATCAATAATTCCACACCAGTTTCCACAGAATTCTGCATTGTTCCAGTTCCCACCAGAGACTCGCACAAGCGTATTGACGCGAGTCTCTCTGGCAACATATTCAGAAATAATAAAGTCTATTCCGGTCGTGCCTTGTGACGTAACGGACAGAATTTACACGACTGTCGCAGCTATTTTTGTCACTGTTATGGATTTTAAGAGTGGTCATTGATATTCTGAGTGGCCGAGGTTACATTTTCGGGTCTGTCTTTTTGTCTGCTTTTGTTCAAGTTTGCTGCAGGGAGATTGTGGCGCCGGCAGAGTAGAATACAATTGTCACCACCCCAAATCTCTCCCGTGGGTGTCGTACTTATGCGACTAAGGATAATTCAGTGATGAGAAATGGGCAGCAGCGGTCTTTTTATACCACCTAGCAATGTACTGCGACTTTTGTGCCCGATAAATGGCAATAGGCTCGCCACCTATTACATGGGACTTAACATAATTGGCGAAACGTGGGTGCTAGTTCACCTCTCCCTACCCCTTCGCGGATATAGCCGTGATTTATGTATGTATGTAATAAACTCAACCAATTGTTAAACATGGATGCTCTATATCAGTCTGATAATTTTAACCATTACCTAGTAACCTTTTTGTAACAATTGGCTAAATGCATCAAAACCCTGCCCTAAGAGTAAATGACAAGGAATGGATTGCAGCTTTCCTGGTGCACTATCTAGCAAATTAGTGCGATTGACGTTCCCGGTGAATGGCAATGAGTGGTCCCCTGTTCTGCCGCCCTTACGAAAAACGCATTATCTAAATTTTAAAACTTCTGAGAAAAACGCGTTTAAAGTTTTTTATCTTAGTATACTCGTGTCTTGTATAGCCGGAGCTGTATGGCCGGAACTGACTATTCCAATTTTTACATCAAAAGCTAACACTTGTTTTTTTTTTCTTTGTTTTTAATGTAAAACTTGGAATAGTCAGTATATTGAAATGGTCTCTATATACGAAAGTTACAGAGCTTGTTTTCCTGGTTTCAAATATGTCTTCTTCTTCTCCCGGTGTTCCCAGTCTATCTGGGGTCGGCGCAGTATGTTTTCTCTTCCATTCATATAAGTCAGACGTCATCAAGCCATCACTCCCTTTTGATTCAAAACATCCATCACACCGTAAAGGTGCTAGTGATGAATGAATGTATAGAAAAGAGACGGAACGGACCATGTTTAGAGACCGATGAACGGAGAGAGTGCTTGCAATGACAACATTCCGATCCATACTGCTCAAGGTTTTGGCTTAGGTTTTACAGCCGGCCACCTGCCTGACACCAACCATCTTTGGGTATGCTGTTGTTGGTGGATTGCCCTCCACCATTCGGTTGCCCCAATGTGTGTATTGATCTACACCGGGCAATCGCCCTTAGTTGCCCATCTCCTGGCCCATTCTACGTTATTTGTTCGCTCCCAGGCCAGCATAGAAGACATGATTTCAAATGTATATTACTCAATTCCGCTAAAAATCGTACATAATGCGCTTTTCGTAAGCGCGGCAGTGTTATATGTGACTTGACATACGCTTGGCCTTAAGTGGGTGTATATCTGGATATTTTTTTCATGTAGAATAAACCTCGTGAAGCCGTGAATGGCCTTCAACGAGGAGACTCTGGCTGGCGATGAAGAATGTGGTCGTGGAACCAGACACATTGCAAACCACTTTATGGTTAGCGCCAGGCTCAGTTTTGAGTGACAGAATTCTACTTATCATCTTCCAGTCCATGCTAGTCTGTAAGCGAAATAATATAAACCCAGGGGGTGGTAAATTTCAACTAAGGTAGATCACCCGATATACCAGAATAGACCTTGAAGCACCAGAATGGTGACGGGCAGACCACCAAGAACAACCCAAAGAGCAACAAGAGAGAACAAAAATACATACTTAAATTACGCCTATATCCCCGAAGGGTTAGGTTAAGGTGAATTGACACCCACTATAATTAAGGTAGGTCCCGCATGTAAAAGGTGGCGAGCCTATTGCCATACATATCCGGCACATAAATCACAGTGTATTGCTAAGTGGTATAAGAGGAACGCTGCTGCCCATTACTCATCGCTGTCTTTAGTCTTTACCCTTGGTCGCCTTATACGGCACCCACGGGAGAGGTGGGGGTGGCGAAAACTGTATTCTGCTCTGCCATCACGGCTCATACGGCACTGCTAGATAATGCTCTCAAGTTATGTTGACGTCAGGTTATAGTCATGTCATGTAATTGAAACGAACAAAATGTACGATAGGTAATTTCATTTATTTCATAATTTCATCATCATCATAATTCACGCCTATATCCCCGAAGGGGTAGGCATAGGTGAACTAACTAATTTCATAATTTCATTATTAATTATATTTGTCCCAGTTGTCACAATCATTCTTTTACAGTAAAAACAAATAATTTACTACAAAATACACGTGTGATTGTTCTATTACAATTATCTTGTGCGTTGATCATTGTCTGCATTTAAATAAAAAATAATTAACAATTACTTAAACACTAGTAATCTCATTATTCAATTTTAAACTAAGAGATTCAATGATTTTAGAATAATGCTTAAAAAGAAATTATTTATATTGCTTTAAGTAATTTACATGCTAGTTTTTAACATAAAAAATATCCTTAGTATACAGTTAGCCTAGAAACTTTAACAACACTGTAAAAATTCTAGAAAATGTCTATTTTGTACAAATCCGCTTATCTAACTACATATCTAATAATCTCATGGCTCTTTACTATAATATTATAGAACTCTACATTGTAAAAATAATATTTCCAAACATATTGAATAATGTTTCGTGAGGCACTGGATAGAAATTCTTTCGTTAAAACGTTCTTAAAAATGCTGTACAAAATGTATAATTTTATAAACATTTAAGGCACATCATAAGCACTTAACGTAATAATATTTAATGTATAATTGATACATTCTGTTGGAAGACAATAAACAAGATTATATTTACATTTACTAAGATAAAACGTTGTGCGTGTCTTTTAAAACCACTAAAAGAGTAAGTGTACTTTATTAAATTTAGAATAACTGTTATAATTAGTCAGTCTCCAGGAGAGATTTTTACAACCCTTTTTAAATTACATTTGCACCAACAAGAGTTAGATATTACTTTTCTTAAGCTACTGAATCATCTGTAAATATTGATTTTCCTCGTAAAAAGACGACAGTGAAGTCTGGAGATCATTCACAACCATGTTATCGCCCCCTTGAAGGGGATGCGTGCTGCTCGACACCATCTCTGAACTCTTCCAATTCTCGCAGCTCTCCACATATTCCAGCGTTCTCTGGTATGTCTCTTGTCTCATGCCATTTTGGTTCTTTTTCCTGCCGTTGTTAGCTTCTATCTGAGACTGAGAAATGTCCCAGACTTGAACATCGCTCGGTTGATTGTTTTGACTCCGCAAACTGTTCATACTGCAGTCGGCCTGTTGTTCGCCAACGTTCTTGACGATTTGGTTACAATTCATTGTTGTCCTTACACCGTTCGGCTTCTGGCTTCCCGTGGACATCGCCACCGAGTTCTGAACAGATTTCTGCATGTTGTGTTTGTTAAATTGGTTGCCTGGATAGTCCCACTGGTTGTAAGGCCTCTGGTGGTTGTAATATTGGTTGTTGTTCATCATCGCTTGGTTGTACTGGTGATTGTTTTTCGGTGGCGGCGGGCCCATCACGTTTCCGGAGTTATTGACTACAGAGTTGTAAGGCGGTGGCTGAGGGTACTGCATGTTTTGGTTGTACTGCCCGTTCTGCTGATCGCTGTAACTGTTCATCATGCCTCTGCTCATGTTGCCACTGTTGTCCACACTCATCATCGAAGACCTGGACATTTGCATCGGGTGCATCTGATTGTTTTGGTTGGGATAATTAACGGGTTGCTGGTAGTTCATCATTGGGTTGTTGTAAACCATATTCTGTTGGTTTTGTGGCATTGGATGCATCACAGGCATTTGGTTTTGGTTGTATTGTTGCACCATAGGATACTGTTGCATGTTTTGGTTCCTCTGATTTAGGTTTTGCTGGTTCTGCATCGGATACGGTGGCGCCTGGTTGTAATTATGATTTTGGTACTGATTAGGAACATTGTTCCTGTTCGGCATTTTGGGATTGCAATTTTGTCTGTTGTTCATGTAAGTCGCGGCCATTGGCTGCATTTGCGGTTGTTGATTCATATTCATGTTCATGGCGACGTTTTGATTCTGGTTCATGGGATTTTGCACTTGTGGGTTCATATTTATGTTTTGTACTGGTGGGTTCATATTCATGTTTTGCACAATTGGGCTTGCAACTCCTTGCGACATAGGACTTTGTAGACCTGGGTGCATCGGACTCGGCATGCCGTGACTCATTGGGCTTGCAATATTCTGTGCCATTGGACTAGCCATATTAACCATATTATTACCCATATTTTGAGATATCGGACTTCCGATATTGTTATGACGAGGGCTCATCATCATCTGGCTAGGCATTTGAGGGCTCATCAAGCTTTGCATACTTTGAGGACTCATTGCATTGTGTTGTGGTGACATCACACTCATTGCACTTTGTGGGCTCATCACATTGTACACACTCGGTGGGCTCATAACATTGAGGGGATTGTTATGAGGACTCATGACACTTCTTGGACTCATTGTGCTGTGTGGAAGGCTTTGGGGACTCAACATACTGTGAGGAATATTTTGTGGACTAAGTACGTTTTGAGGGCTCATCACCATCGTCTTTGGACTCATTGTGTTCTGTTTCTGGGGTAGAGTATTGACCCTCATACGATTCGACTGTTCGGTCTGGTTCGCTGCCATCGTCTGTAGCGACTGCAAGGGATTACTATTCGCGTTACTAACTATCGGTGGCTTAGTATATTCTTGTTCACAGTTTTTATTTGTGACTTCAGGTATTACTTGTTCTTGCAATGGATTCTTGTCGTCTGGTGACTTCGTAGCCAGAAGGGAGCCACTATTACCAGACATGCTAACATCTAACGACCTTAAATCGACTGGAATATCACTTATATTGAGATCACTTCCTATGGCACCTAAGTTTTTAAGTAGAGAATCGTCACTGGTCGCTACCTCACTAATTTTTTCACTGGGATTGTTGTTTTGGATTTCACTAGACGCAGTGTCTTTGGCTGTAACATCGTTCTCTTTGATGTCGTTTTCAGGTGCATTGGTGGAGTCGGTTTTTGCTGGTGCTGCCGATTCGGTTGCCAATATTGATTGGTTAAGATATTGCATCATTTCATCTGGTATCACCAGCTTGTTCTCCACCATTTCACCTTCTGCAACCTGTAACACAAATATGACAGGAATCTTCAGTAAATTGAGTTTTATTTTATTAAGTTTTAGTTTTATTTTTATCATATTATATTATGTAGAATTTGTTCAAAGCTTGGAGTGGAAATCATAACGAAGAAAACGTATAACTAACCTGTTCCAAGTTGACTTCTTGGTTAGGGTGGTGGACTTGGGCAGTGGTGATGACCACAGTGTTGGTAGAGTTCGAGCGAGACTCCTTATACGTCACCGTGTCGTGGTCATCCTCCGTTTTAAATGGAAAATTGACATCACCCTGAAATTGATATAAATACTGATTAATTAACCAATTTAACTACTGATATTTTGAAATTTCAATTTCCTTTTTTTTATTGTACTGTCAATTTATGTGATTCAAATAAAGAAGCCGTGTGGCGACGACAGAGCAGATAACAATTGTCACCATCCCCATCTTTTCTCTGGGAGTCGTAAAAGGCGACTAAGGTTAAAAACAGCGTTGAGTAATGGGCAGCAGTATTCCTCTTATACCACCTACCAATATACTGCGATTTTATCCGATAGATGGCAATAGGCTAGCCACCTATGGGAGCTAACTCAATTGGCGAAAAGTGGGTGTTTTTGACCTCTGCCTGCATATATAGGCGTGATTTATGTATGTAAGTGTAAAAAAATAAGGTAAGTTGGAGTACTTAAAAGCGATTAATAATACTTTACTTACCACATCCTCAGAACCACAAGGATACGGCTGATAGGCCTGGGTCTGGTCGCTTAAGTTGGACTGTTCGGATAACCGCCTTGTTTCCTCCTTGACTTGAACATTGGGGTCCAGCTCGAGAGCCAATTCTTCCGCTCTCACTTCGGAGCAGGTGACACCTCGCAGCAATACCGCCTAAATTAAATAACACATATTATTAATAATGGCTAAGAGACAGACAGACAATAGCTTTTATTTAATAGCTATAAGCCAATTTTCATCATTAAGCGTGCGATAAACGCTTCGGTAAACGAACTGCGACTGACTCGCACTATTTTTAATGTGCTTCTGACGCTGCGTTAAACGCATAGAGTAAATTATTTTACAAGATTATGCGCATCAATCGCAATGCGTTAAACGCAGTGGACAACGCTTAATGAAAAGTGCTTTATAAGCACTTTTCATTAAGCGTTGTCCACTGCGTATAAAAAAGCACGAGCTTTATATTAAAATAAAATTACTTATTCGTTTATTTTTGACAAAGATTTCATTCAAAGCAGTTTTGATACAGAAACTAGAACATTATACCACCTAGTGCGTTGTATTCTTAAGTGATACTTAAAACAATGGTAAGTATAACATAAAGAAAATCTGCTTACTTGATTGCCCTGTGATGTCCTCACAGCCTGGACTGCAGCGAGAGCTGATGATGGGGCCGGTGCATATCCCACGCACGATACTTGACTAGATCTGAAAATAGAATAGTAATTTGGTAAAATTGAATATTCTTAAACCGTTACAAGTTCAATAGAAAAAAAAGATAAAACTATTTAGAATGAGTGTTCTTCGGACATTCCTTGGATGGATAAGAATAAGAGGATTACAAAAGACCTGTGTATAACAAAATAAGAACTATCAAAATAATTAGCACTATATTATGTACCATTTAAAATTCGCCCCCTTTTTGTCAACATTAAATAACCCAAAAAATCGAGATTATTGACAATTAAAACCCATTCTTTTTTTTGCAAGTGAATATCGTTAGCAGTCTGGATTTTGCCACAATTCTTCACAATGATAAACTTAACAGAAATTTTCATTTTCAATAACAATTTTGACTTATACTTTGATCTGTTCAATTTGCTATCACTCTCATTCTTCCGTAGTGCGATGTGGTATGGCGTGAAAAATCCAGACCCAAATTCGAGTTATAGCCTCCAATGTCATAACTCGTCGACAATGATGGGTTTCTCTACAGCCTACTTGCTTGTCGTGGACGAAACGTAGGTGTTAATTCACCTCTGCCTACCCTTTTGGGGATATAGGCATGATTTATGATTGTGTGTAATTAGATTTTGACATACCTTCGGCTGCTGTCTGGCGAGAGCTGGTCGTAGATGGCAGCGTGCTGCGCGAGTAGCCGCTGCGGGCCCACTGCGCCTGCGCCAATGCCCACCGCACCTGACACCACTGACGCTTGACTGCTTTTGCGGGATATGTCTGACGACCTGCAAGCAAGGACAACTATCAATATTTTTTGAATGGTAGACACGGAATGTAAAGACAACCATCAAGAGGAGTTATTTTAGGGTTTTTTATGCTAGACAGGGAAGCTCTTGCCCTTGGACAGAAAGGGTAAAACGAACCCTATTACTAAGACTGTCTGTCAGTCCGACCGTTTGTCACCAGGCTGTATCTCATGAACCGTGATAGTTAGACAGTTGAAATTTTCACAGATTGTGTATTTTATTTAGGGGTCCGTACACAAAGGGTAACAAGCTCGCTATAGTCCGACAACTCTAAGGCCCGTCATTGGATGGTTGACCAAAAATTTATTATCTCGAGATTATCTCATGAACGTAATATGATACGTACATGATAGTAAGATAGTTGAAACTTTCACAGATGATGTATTTCTGTCCCTTCATCCCACCTGGTGGTAAGTGATAAGAGCCAAAGATAGAATCGATCATCACCTAGAAGAACCCTCAACCACAGAGGGGCTGGCTATCTTATCATGAACGGTCGAAACATAAAAATGTTGTTAACATTATAATTATGGCGACATATTGTGATAAGATTGTAGTTACTAGCCAGGCTGACTTGTGAAAAGTCCTACCACCAACCGAACCGAGTACAAGTTTGTACTCTCGCCACAAGACATGGAAAATTCTGTGCAAACTAAGAACTATACAGAAATTGGTCCTTCGAGCCGGATAATTGTCAAAATTCTAAATAATCGATGGCTGTGTTGCCAACACAATATATTTTCTAACTGCATATGCAAAGAGTCCATTTTAGTAAAACAAACCTGGCGCTGTAGAGACTGCTTCCAGACGAAATGCCAGAGTCTCGCCTCGTGTTCGGCATACCGGTCTTCAGCTCCACCGCGACGCTCGTAGTGCCTAGTTCTGTTCGTCCGGGAATACCACCTGGAATAGAGTTAAGGATTTTTTACAATTTAGTTACATTGTTTAAAATTATACTAGATAGCGCAGTGACATAATCATTGTATAAACTAAGGCATATCGCTAAGGCCGGTCATTGGATGGGTAACCAAAAATTCATTATCTTGAGTTCCTGCGGAAGAAAAGGTAAACCGTTGGCCTCGGCGGCATTTGCAGTCGTTAATACCCACCAATCCGCTCTGGGCTAGCATGGATTGTGGTCCATTCTCCATATGTTCTTCCATCCACTGGGTAGGCCTGTGCTCCAGGAGTTGGGAAAGTAAAAGGCTGGTGATAATAATGAAATTGAACCCCTAAAACATTGTTTAAAGGGCAAAGAATTTTCTAGTTAGAAAAAGTTCGAAAAATTATAGGATCGATGCGGGAAATGTTCTCGGGTATTAGTTGAGGTTCTATCTTCAAAATTTAGTTTAGACACTTTGCCTTCAAATAAACCTGCGCAGACGACCGTCATTTTGGTTCAACTTACGTGCTATAAATGTATGTAGTTATGTACTCACCACCCCCGATGTCGGCGGCGTGCGGCGGCA
The DNA here is from genome assembly GCA_963931975.1 of Cataclysta lemnata. Classification (NCBI taxonomy): domain Eukaryota; kingdom Metazoa; phylum Arthropoda; class Insecta; order Lepidoptera; family Crambidae; genus Cataclysta; species Cataclysta lemnata. The sequence goes on from OZ008363.1 coordinate 3,757,319, forward strand.
GCAGCCTCGCCAGCCCCGCCTTGCTGGTATTGAGCCGCGGCGCGTGGTGCGCTCGCGGCTCCCCGATGGCGACCATTGCGCGGAGCATGAGCGGCAGCTGCCCTACCTCGCCTACCACTTCCTGTTCCACCTGAAAGCGTGGTGTGTCATTTAGTACTTTATTTACAATGAATTTTATTGGTTTTGTTTGGTCACGTAAAAAGGATGAGTGAAAGGAGAATGAAAAAAAGAATTCATACGTCGGAAGTGAATGGAGGAAACGGCGGATACTTCATTGTCAAATTGAAAAATTAATATAAAATGGCCAGGTCAAGAGCACCCGAAACAGAAACGCATATAAGATGACATGAGTTTGGATTAAGAGAAATAAGTATGTAAGAGCTGATCTCTGCCTACCCCTGTGCTGTGGGAGAAAGAAGTGGCTTATCTACTCGCACCTTAAAGTTGTTTTATTGCAAGGACATATAAAATATTATCATTTTCGTAACTCCCGCTTTACCAAAATACGGTGGTGCAGTACCTAGCCCAGTTTGCGATTGCATAAACTAAGCATTGTTTGCTTTAAGGCCGGTCGTTGGCTGGGTCACCTAATAATTATATTATCTCGTTTTCCCTCGTGCACGAAGCACGTGCGCGAAGGCAACAGTTAAGCCGTTGGTCCTGGCTGTATCAGCAATCGTATATTATTTGGTTTTTGATATTCATGGTGGTTTAATGTTCGAAAAAATATTATTAGAGACTTAATAAATATTACAGAAATATTAAATATTACATTTTTGTCACAATCACTGACCTCTCCGTCTATCCTAAAGTACGGTACACCGTTCTCGTCACTGAATCCGCCAAGTCCAGAACCGCCATAGTCCAGTTCTCCTCCACATTGGGCTGATAGCTGAGGAAATAAAAATATAAATTTAAAATATTTCTTACACTCACACCTATACTCTAGCCCTAAGTAAGTCCCTTATACATAATGATTTTATATCAATAATTATATAATATACCACATAAACAACCATGACTTGAAAACCAATATCTTTTTTCTTCACACAACCATTTGCGTTCCTGGTAGCAACACTGAGATTTAGGTATCCAGTAAATGAGAATAGGCTACTTCTTATTACATGGGTGCCGAGATGTGGCCGTTAGTACACCTCTGGCTACACCTTGGGGGATAATCAGGCGTGAGTTGTGTATGGTGTGTGCAACATAATAGTCCATATTCAATGACAATGAACCGTTATCCCAATCATCATCATAACCAGCCCTTTAATGTCCCTACTGCTGGGGCAGGGCCTTCCCTAGTGATGGAAGAATATAGGGCGATTGAGTCATAACCCACCACGCTGGCCCAGTGAGGGTTTTTGGGTATTAACGACTACAGATGCAGCCGGGACCAACGATTTAACGTGCATTCCGAAGCACGGAGGAACTCAAGATAGTAAATGTTTGGTCACACATCCAATAACCGGCCTTAGCGAACATTGCTTAGTTTATGCAATCTCAGGCCGAAGGCGCTAGTGGCTGCGCTAGCGAGGTATCTCAGTCAGTTACAACGAAATTGCCAAAACAGTATTGGAAGTGCCGTGTGGTGACGGCAGAGTAGAATACAATTGTCACCACCCCAAATCTCTGCCGTGGGTGTGGTACAAGGTGACTAAGGATAAATCAGTAATGAGGAATGGGCAGCAGCGTTCCTCTAATACCACCTAGCAATAGCAGTGTACTGCGACTTTTGTGCCCGATAAATGGTAATAAGCTCGCCACCTATTACATGTTTGGGACCTAACTTAATTGTCGAAATGTGGGTGTTAATTCACCTCTGCCTACCCCTTCGGGGTCGGCGTGATTTATGTATATGTGAAGTTTTCTGAAAAGTTCTGGAAATCGCAAGGCCACTCACCTGATGCGCAGAAGTGTGCAGACCGTGCGGGAGGGGCGAGGCGGGGCTCTCGCTTTTGACGGACGCCGACGATATGTGCCCGCGCAGGCCGACGGGCACCCCGCCCTCCTCAGAGCGGGGTGAGGACCCGGCACCTCCCCCGCCGGACTCCGCGGAGTCGTCGCCACGACTGCAACCTGGGGAGAGTTGGTGAAGTGAACACCTACACATAACAACAAACGAAAATATTTCTGTCTTGGTTAGCCGAGCGGCATAGGCACCGTTTTTTTTGGTGAGGAGGGTAATGCTTTTACGCATACTCTGCGCCTGGGCGGGGCGCAGAGTTATGTAGGACTCCGCGGTGTGTAGAGAGCACCGCGACTTCCCACTAAAAACCCTTCGTGCACCATCCTTTCGCTTGGCAGGGAGGGAAGTGGTATCAGTCAAACAAGGTATAGGCACCTGCCTGGATTGCAGTGGACGCGGGTTCGATTCCCGCATCAAGACCATAATTTTTCGAACTTTGTTTACTAATTTTTATAACATTTATATATTATATTAATGTTGATGCCGTCTGGTGACGGCAAAGCAAAATACAATTGCCACCACCCCAAATCTCTCCCGCGGGTGAGTGATGAGGAGGCAAACAGTGATTTGGAATGGGCAGCAGCGTTCATCTTATACCACCTAGCAAATTACTGCAACTTTCGTGCCCGATAAATGTCAATAGGCTCGCTACCCATTACATGGGACCTAATTGGCGAAATGTAGGTGTCAATTCAACTGTCTACCTCTTCGGGGACATATGCGTGATCCATGAATGTATATGTATGAAATAAGACAGAAGGTACCTTCTGTCTTATTTCACAGTTTCATTTCTTCTTGCTTACGTCTATAAAATGTTTACTTTTATTAGATCCTTTTTTTAGTAAGGCATAGTGAAATCATCCACATATTCTTACCCTTATGTTTCTTGCTGGCGTAAAATTCAGCGCCGTGAACGGTCTTCACGTGCTTCCGAAGAGACGAAGGATCGGTGTACCGTTTCGTACAACCAGGAGCTTTGCACACATAGGGTTTCTGCGGAAAAAAAGAAGGTAAGCATGTATGGAAACTGATGATTTGAAATAATTTTGAACCCAGGAGCCCTTAGCCAATGTTTCCTCTTCCATTTATATCGGTCAGACGTCATCAGCCATCCACTCCCTTTTGATTCATATCATCCATCACACCGTAAAGGTGCCAGTGATGAATGAATGTATAGAAAATAGACGGAACGAACCATGTCGAGTGACCGATAAACGGAGAGAGTGATTGGAATAACAACATTCCAATCCATACTGCACAAGATTTTGGCTTTGGTTTTACTGCCACCTGAGATTGCCCGGTGTAGACCAATAAGCACCTTGGGGCACCTGAATGGTGTAGGGCACACCACCAACAAGTTGTTGGTGGAGTGCAACAACAGCATACCCAAAGAGGGTTGGTGTCAGGCAGGCGGCCGGCTTTAAAACCTAAGCCAAAACCTTGTGCAGTATAGATAGGAATGTTGTTATTCCAATCACTCTCTCCGTTTATCGGTCACTCGACATGGTCCGTTTTATCTCTTTTCTATACATTCATTCATCACTGGCACCTTTACGGTGTGATGGATGATATGAATTAAAATGGATTGATGGCTTGATGACGTCTGACTGATATAAATGGAAGAGGAAATATACTGCGCCGATCCCTGATAGCCTGGGAACAGGGCAGGGAATAGAAGAAGAATATTGTTTATTTTATAATCCTTACCTCATTGCTATGAGTCCTGTTCTGATGTTTCGCCCTGTCACTGGCGTTGGAGAATGCCTTTGCGCAGCCAGGGTATTCGCAGGTGTAGGGTTTCTCGCCGGTGTGACTCCGGAGATGGGTCTTCAGGTTCTCTAGCCGCGAATAGGCCTTGCAGCATCCCTCGAACTGGAAGATGAAATCGAATGTTGCTGCTGCATGATCATCGCGGTTTATGTCAGTTCTTTAAGTCGACCAAAGGGCACGTCTAGACAGCGCAATCATGAGGGGAATGCGGTACGAGAGGGGCACGACGACGCTCCCAAACCCAATACACTAATTGAAGATACTAATCGAGGGTCTCGAATATCGATTTAACGATTATATTTATATTTAATTCTAAACAATGTTCAAAGCTAAATGTGCTATGAACCACTGCACTCTTTAACTCCCTATAATTTCTTCTTCCATGCAGTGAGGGCTATTAAAGGACATCAACGCCCAGGTTAACCGAGTGATTTTTCAAGCTCCTAGGATTCCGAAAGTCGCGGATTTGGCCGCATCAGAACATTTCTGCGCACTCTATTTTTTGTTATAGTATAAGGTTTATGATTTTGCATAGCTAAGCCATAATACCTGTAAATAAGCTATTTTATATTTCTGTTAAATAACTGCTATAACTGATTAGAAAACAAAAAATGACTCAAACGATTGAACCAATTCTTACCGTGCATTTATGTGGTTTTTCACCCGTGTGCCTCCTCATGTGAACTACGAGCATGTACTGCGCCTTGAACGGTTTCTCGTCTCTCGAGCAGCCAACCCAGCGGCACACGAATGCCTTCTTGCTTGCGTGTATGTGGTCTGTGTTGATGTGCTTGACCAAGTCATCTTGCGTTGGGAATTCCAGCTTGCAGTCAACCTGAAAATATACATGTTTAAAGGTGCTTAGTTTAAAATAATTGATACCTAATAAGAGGAACTCGCTAGCGCAGTGACATACCGCGCTTGGCCTGCGATTGCGTAAACTAAGCAATGTTCGCTAAGGTCGGTCATTTTTCCTCCGTGCTTCGGAAAGCACGTTAAACCGGCTGCATTTGCAGTCGTTAATACCCATCAACCCACACTGGGCCAGCGTGGTGGGTTATGGCCTAATCTCTTTTTATTTTTCCATCTATAGGAAAGGCCCGTGCCTCAGGGACATTAAAGGGCTGGTAATGATGATAATGATGATGATACTTACGAGACGAAAACTCCGCATTCCATGGATTCATTCAGGTGCCGGGTCCATAGTGTGGTGGAGGGAGCAGTCAGGAGCTTGGGACTTGTGACCCGAGTGTAGGTTTACGGTATCCCTTCATAGTATGTCAACACTCACTTTGCAACCCCGAATTCTCTCTCCGCCCAGCCATATTTGGTAAAATTCTGTGAGAGCCGCCTTAGTTAGACGAATGAGAAAAGAGAGTGGACAATGACCCTCCTCCAGTGCCTCAAGGTCTTTTTTGTCTACATCGGGCAATCTCCCTTAGTCGACATTTACGAAACTCCTGACGTGAGGGCTGGCACATTCTACGTTATTTCTTCGCTAACTGCCCAGCAAGGAAGGAACATTGATATGACATACCTACAGGCAAGAGTGATAGCTCATACGTACCCAATGGCAATTGGTTTCAATGAAGTCTCCAGGCTCGTCTTTGATGTCCAAGCCATCGTGGACGGTGCTTTCGGCGGCGGCTGATAGCGGTTTGTTGCTGTGCATATTCTCACGTTGCATCAAGCTAGGCGGCGATTTCCTCTGGATTATTGTAGATGCGCTGTAAAGGTAAATAAGTAGGGAAATTAATATTGATACTGGGTTAAGAGGAATATTCTTAGCATGCCACGACCAGGTCAGCTGTCCTAAGACAGAACCGAATTTTGTATGACACTAGGTTTTGTTTTGTCTAAGCGAGGAATTTGACGAAATTAAAGTGACTTTTTTAACTATAAGTGATGTGACCTATTTAGTAGGATGACGTTGACCGAAGCTTTTGTAAGGTGCTTTTTAAAATATTTGCTTATGAGTTTTAAAGAAAAAACTATTTTTTAAGACCTAAACCAAGTGGGTTCCTTGGCAAGGTTCGCCGTGGAGTTCTGAATAAAAATTTTAGTATACAACTTTTTATCTAAATCCGATATACCTGTCTGCCTCCATGATGCTAGTAACTTCAGGTTGTTGAGGAGGTTGCTGCAAGTGGGGCGGATTTCCATCCAAGCCCAAACCTTGTCGCACATCGACTGGCCCGCCCATTATCAGTTGCGTTGGTGACGATATATGAGATCTAAAGGAAAAGGAAATAATAATAATAATAAATATTTTTGACACTCACACCTATCATCTAGCCCAAAGTAAGGCCTAAGCACTTGTGTTATGGATACTAATTGACGGACATATTTTTAATATAATTATGTATATACATGTTGAAAATATACTACATAAACATATACACAACCATGACACACATGAACACAACCGTGTTTCCGAGTTATCACAAAGTTTGCACCTACCAGGATTCGAACCCGGGACCTCTTGGCCAATACCCAGCAATCTGAGCATTCGACCAAGGCGGCCGTCATCAAATGTAGCATTAGTATGGATTGTACGTTGCTTAAATCTTATTTGACGTGTATGTATGTCATCAGCCTTATTTGATAAACTTTATTGTAATAATAATAATATGCCCGCTCTGGGCCCTCTTCCCCTAAGCTTCAGAAGTAATTTCTTAATGCTATCTTAGCTCCACTCTTCTTAGATGTTCCTCTATATGCTCAAGTAGGGAACGTCTTTTCCGACATCGCCGAATATTAAGCAACAAATCTTCCACAACTTCTTCTTCTTCCTGCACTGTTCCCAGTTTATCTGGGGTCAGCGCATTATGTTTCCTCTTCCGTTCATGTCAGTCAGACGTCATCAAGCCATCCACTCCCCTTTGATTCATATCCTTCATCACACCGTAAAGGTGCTAGTGATGAATGATATATAGAAAAGAGACGGAAGGACCTTGTCGAGAGACCGATGAACGGAGAGATTGATTGGAATGACAACATTCCAATCCATACTGCTCAAGGTTTTGGCTTAGATGTTACAGCCGGCCGCGTGCCTGACACCAACCCTCTTTGGGTAGATTGAATTAAATAAGAGAACAAAATTAAATATTCTACCATAAAAATGAGAGAATCAAGACATAAAGCTCTCACCTATGAATACCAGCAACCAGATGCGCGTGCGCCGCATGATGCGCCGCCGCCGCTGCCGCCTGTTGGTGCGCGGGGTCCATCAGCACCCCGCCCGCTAGCACCCCGCTCCCTCCCACCACACCTCCCCGCGCCAACAACTGCTGCGCAAGTGACGCGTGCGAGAGAGACAGAGCTGGTGAAATCGCTCCTGGAATCAGAAAGGACATTTTTAAGCATTTCTGTTGTGGATTAGTTGACTTAACTTAGCTGTCATACTGAATTTATAAGTCAATAGTTCCAGTTTAAGAAATGTTAAAAACAAATGAGTCAATTAAGCATAAAATCTGTAAAAAATGGATCTTCGATTTTTTTTATTACGCATAAAATCTGGAAGGTTGTAATTATTTCCCTAATTTAAATCAATAATAATATCTATTACAAAAATATTATCAAAAGTATTTTCATCAAGCAAAGTATTTAGGAAAAAAATCAAATAAAATGAAGAATAATAAAATATAAAACAAAATGTTGTCTTCATACCAGATTCGTATTTTTAATGTAAAATTAGCAGCATGTAAATTATCAGTATTTCGAAGAAAAAAGTTTTCCAAACAAATGTGTCCATCGCGCCTGGTGTTAATTTCAGATGATACTCAGACACGATAGAGCGTGCATCACTAGCCGCTCTCACCTTGCCGACCGACAAAGTACTTTTTCACACCCCGCTTGAAGGTCCCAATGTTAACGGACGGAAGGTATTACTTATTTCCTTACCAGCACTAAGATGTCCATAGCTGCCTGTGGACGCAGCGGATGGTGCTCTGACTGCAAGACTCGCTGGAGACGCCCTGATGACAGCGGCCAAGTCCAAAGACTCAGCCGAGTACGGACTCCAGGATACTGCTCTCTTGCGGTTGGCAGAAGCTCCTATAGCACCACCGGATAACCTGAGGCGGGTCGGTGATGCTATTCTAGATCCTGCAGAGGAAAGGGATTTGATGTTAAACGGAGCACTGGTCACAAAATGCAATGAAAAAATATGTCAGAAGCATTCTGAAAAATTAACGATGCTTTTTTGAGCTCCTATCACTTCAAAGAAAATTGTGGTATAGTCTCGATCGAGAATCAATCCCGCGTCCTCTGCAATCCGGGCCGATGCCTATCTAATATAACCACAATTTCCTTTGTAATAATTTTTCTAACGTTTACATGTTCAAATAAAAATCTAAATAATAACAATTTTTATATGTTATATTTTTCTAACATAACAAAACCCACTAATGCAAGCACGGGGCGATATCAATAATGGTACAACACGTTTAGACTTTCTGACGCTCTCTAGTAGAGAGCGTCAGAAGAGGAAGTCGATTACTTAGAGTTAGAAAACCTTTCTCCAAAACAGAGCGTAATTGGTTATTAAATTGATTATTAAAAGGGATTAACAAACTAAGAGGATAAGAGAGTACTATATCATGTCATGAATCAAACTTACTGATTACTATTACAAGCTTACTTGCTTGCTAAATGTCTTGTTGCTTCAACTCTATATCTTTTCCAAGGGTAAGTAAATAAATGGCTTAAGCGGTACAGTTTTTAAAATAATGTTTAGTGTAACACAACGTCAGAAAACTTTCTACATTGTTACAAGCGTTGATATGCTAAGGTTACGGTAATATTATACCCTTATAAGGGTCGTGTGTTAACTGCTTACAATTGCATTCCTGGTAAGAAGAACTACTTCTTAGATAGTCTTTTGAAGAGAATTTCCTATCAATAGGTATTGACTACATGTTATCACGTTGTTACATGTTTTTTTATTAATGATGAACCCCATTCGCGCGTGCGTAATTTGGAATGAATAATCTCTGACACTTCCAAACAAGCGGTAACTAAAATTCAAATTAGAAAAAATGTTGTCCAGTCAAAAAATGCAGTTTAAAGATTTGACTATTGATGATTATAATATAATAACTCTTTATTTCAATCGATCAATGTCAATAAAATAATCTTTACACAACATTTTTTCTACAAATCCTTATAACCAACTATCGGAACCTTGAATCCCTAGAGAAACCGACAAGTTATGCTTGAAATAGTTGACGGTAGCGAAATTCAAAATCTTGCTGACTTACCTTCTAAACTAAGTTGAAAGTCCTGGCTGGCTAGGGTGCTGCCAGCGTGGAGTTCGGGATGTAGACTTCTGGCTGCACTTAAATACTCTAAACCTGGAACAAAATTAGCCTTTGTAAGTCATCGTCATCATTATCTTCCTGCCCTATTCCCATTTTATCTGGGGCTGCGGCGTCTCCCATTTTATCTGGGGCCGCGGCGTCTCCCATTTTATCTGGGGCCGCGGCGTCTCCCATTTCATCTGGGGCCACGGCGTCTCCCATTTAGGTACATTGGTCAGACGTCATAAAGTCATCCTTATTATCCATCACATCGGAAATATGGATGTGATGTGATATCTTTTACAAACAAGTATTTATTAATTATCATATTCAGATATCAGATTTTCACAATCACACTACGCAACGAGCAGAAGTGACGGAATAAAGCGAGGTTTTCCTCTCATTCAATCTCAATTAGTAGCCGTTGATGATAATTTCTGTGACGAAAGCAATTTCTTTACGCTCAGATGAAAAAACTGAAACCTTTAACTAAATGATAATTGCTACCCACCACCATCAGAGCCTCAATCCCCAAATTAAAATATTTTATAGTCATATCAAACGTTAACAAAAAATATTGCATAATTAAGTCATCTTGTAAGTGACTAACACGCTAAGTCATCCCGCAAGTGACTTATAAAATAAAAGAACCACGTCCATTTACAAGGCAAAGACTTAATTTTAAACAAACTGGACATTTAATGCGGAAAAGAAAATTATTAGCCAGAAACGAACGTTCCAAGTTCCAACACTGGTGACATAATAGGTGTCGTTTACGCAGAAAACGCAGTGCCAATTTATAGGCGAGTTGGTCACCCTATTGCCATAACTGCAAATTGAGATGTCAACAAGTTGGATCAACTTGAATATAAAGTGGACACTTAACGCCAACTTAGATTAATAATAGCCGCAGATGTCTTTTACGGGCGATTTCCAGAGAACCGATTATAAAGGTGAATTTAGAATGTCCCAATACGCTGGGGTCTAACTGGACAGCCTACAGTCTGGTATTCTTGCAAGGATTTCTTATTTTAATAAACGTTTTATGGTTTAATTTGATTTAGTCGGTTTTACAGTTGGTTTATGTCTGTTAAATGCACATCTTGGGTATGAAATAAAAAGCTAATGTTGGACTGCGATTTGACTTTGAAGTTTTTTGTTTGTTTTGATTTCTTCGAGATGTAGCTCATGCGTTTCAAAGAGCGTAACCTCAGTGAATAGGACTTCTTCTTAGTAGATGCATATTAATTCATAGGTAACATTATATAAATATAAATCATGATCATCTTCTCTCCTGCCCTGGTCTCAGGTTATATCATATCAGTCATATCATATCGTCATTAAATAATTCTTTCCCTTTAATTCATATCATCAATTTCGCTAAAAAGCTGCTAATTATGAATGGATGTATAGGTCCATAAGGAGAGACTAATGAACGGCGACAGTGACTGGGCTAACAACATTCCAATCCATATTGCTCATGGTTTTGGCTTAGGTTTTACAGCCGGCATTCTGTCACACCAACCCTCAATTATGTTAACATTAAAGTATTACTTGTAAAATATAACAAGTTCATTATAAGTTCAGAGTCAAGTTCAGTTACGTTTCGAATGAAGGCTACACACTCACACAGAAGCGGAGTGTCCAAAGTCGACTTTGTTAACCGTCCAAATTACTGGACAAAATTGAATCCCATCAAAAGGCTGCCAACCTTGCAGTTTTGGACTATTAATCAACTTGATCATCATGCCCACTCCTCATTGGCGGGCGTCATTTCAGCCACGAATTTCCTAAATAATCACATATTATAATACGCTTGAAAACAAACACTCGCTCGGACCGAAAAAGGAGAAAAAGGTTTGATTTGTTGATCACGCTCTTTTGCCGGCGAGGCGGTCGTTTCGAGCAGAAATAATAGGTTGATGTTAAAGGCGTGAGCGACCACCAATTTGGCGAATAACTGGCCCAACAAGAAAACACAGAACGCTTCCTGAGGCCCGGCGGAATAACGTATGTGGTCCGTGTTTGACGCGCCGCTCTGCGGAGTCCAACGAAATTTTTATGTCTTCATCCATTGTGAGAACCGTCCGAAACCGTTGTCGGGAGAAAAAGAAAAAATGCCTATCGTCTAAGCGACTTACGTCCTACAAGTGGGTCCGGCCAGGATTCCATTAGCCCGATGGTCACCCTGACGACATTGCCGTAACCGCCAACAACAAAAAAAACGCAATCGAAAACTGTCTCTGTATTCTTTTATCGAATAGTTGAATATCGAACGGCGGGCCGATATGATTCGACCGAGGCGGTTTTTGCCCGCTGCGGTCGGATACGAGTCGTCTGGGTTGATGTATTAATTTTTATCAAAATCGATTGGGCGTTAAATTAGGTATCGAGAAATCTAGTGGTTTTGTGGTCAGGTTTGTAGTTGAATTATGAGTGTCAATGGCTCGGTGGGGCGGCGTCTTTGCCGGCACCGAGGCCATGGTATACTAATGAGTGGCTCAGTAAATTATGAGTTCTGTTGTTATTCGACTGCGCGGCGAGATGAAGGCGTCACCGACGTGAATTCGTAATGCATAGGTATTTTTACGGCACCTCTTTAAATATCCCGTGGCGGAGATACGCTTTTATTGAAATATCCAGCGTTTTTTTTTTGGCTTGACCGTTCAATTATCATAATAGGAGCAGGTAAAATATTTCAGAATTAATCAGATTTATACAACGACTTGTTTTACGCTCCAGTAAACACCCAAAGTGAGACTGCGTTAAAAGGTTCAAAAAAACCTCCAGTTGTTAAACCATCGGATGTCATAAAGCGATTAGTAGGACCAGAGTTAGATCAGTGCAAAAAGCTGCTGTTTTAACGAGGTTTTTATGCCGTAATCAAAGGCTGTATCGACCCAGGTAGACAGGTCATTTTTATATCATATCTTTATACAACAGCTTCTAAGAACGGCAAAAAAAAATAAAGATCTCACTTAATAATTACAGAGGTCTTTAAAAGCATTTCGAGAGGTTTTCTCCGCGTTTATTATCCTCTATTCAATATCCAGTTTTACCGCTCAATGTTCCTTAATTTAAAAAAGTTATTTTTGTACTTGTTTCAATGATTTATTTCTCAGTTACGGATATTGAGATAAAGGATTTCGTTTTCTGATAATTACCTCTACAATACGAGTGGGAAAATATGATTTATATGCCATTCGGGGCCGATAATTTATGTGGGTAAAATTTGCATTTGATAATTGTTTATAAATATGTATTGATGTCATTATCTTTGGGAGTCTTAGCCGATGTTTTAGTTTTGTTACAAATAATTCTAAAAAGTGTAGATACTTATAATGTGTTCTTTAAGCCGGTACACGGGAATGATAATAAATAAAGAAAAGAGAACATAAGGGAAGTGGGAGAAGAACCTTCAGGATGCATCGTGAAATATTAAAAATTTATGGTTCAACAGAAACCCTTTAATTTATCAATAAAATGTAAACATGTCAACTCCATCGCGAATTTCTAAATCACATATATAATGACTTTGCCTTAGATGTGTTAATGTTTAAAATCATAACTATGCAAACAGTTTAGCTTAACCGGCTGTGATAGAATTTGAGTAAAAACTTAATAGTTTTTTCAAGTGTGACGTAATGTTCTTTATTCCTGTCCTGTCCCATTTCACGTCGGTTCCACGCAGTGCTTATTGTTTGTCTACTTTATCCTTGTCTTCTTACACTCGCTCCATGTTCCTCCAAGTCCATTCGCACACTGTCAATCCATCTCGTTTGCGACATTCCTCTCCCTTAAATCCTTTAATATCTCCTTGACCATGACCGTGAATATTGTCTTTCTCATAACAATATGTTTTACTTCAGTCAGTTTTTATACATTGTTCGGGCTTACGGGCCCGAGCTAGCGAGCATCTAGCAATGATTATAGTATTTTAATCGTCTATTATGGATGCAATAACCATTAACAAGTGACAATCTGTATACAGTCATAAATATTTGAAGAAAAAAATGAACGCGACGCACACACCGCTCTAACATCATGAAATTATAACTTTAACAGTATAATTATACCTGGAGGTTCAAAAGATGTAGCTGTCTCCTTCGCGCGTGTAGATCTTTCTCTGTTTGGCGCGGGTTATTTCGCGAAGATGTCGATGAGTTATTCATAATGTTGGCTCGTTGGTTCGTTATTTTGTTTGTTTTTCCCAGTGTTCTGGGAACGGTCGAAGACGCGATTTGAGGCACTACTGGGTATTAAATTGACTGATTAATGAATAAATAAGAGATGCGAAGGTAGTGATTATGGTTAATATGTCAATCATTGCGATGATGTGAAGGCTGGACACGGTGCATTTGTTTCGTGATAACGATTTCATTTTTTATTTTATGCACATTGATATAAAAGATGTTTGTTCACATTCATCTGTATTCTTCAAAATTTCGGCTTCCTTTTCCATCCTCCCTATTTCTATACTTATAAACATTGGATTTCTATACTTATATTCCCTGTACTTATTATACTATCTACACCCATTTACAAAATCTATTAATCTTTTCTATGAATTAAATCTCTCATTGTAGAAAACGTTAGAAGGTATAAAGCTAAAAAGTAAGGCAGGAATCTTATCAAAGCTAATCAAGGCTAGGAGCCTAATACATGTATAGTGATAGACAAGCAACAGACTCCCTGCACCTATCAGAATGCCTAATCTACGATCTCTTTACAAGAACACAACACTACAAAACTAGTTCAATACGGCCTTCTGTAAGCAGTAAGCACTCACATAATACCAACAAAAAACACTCAAAGAGCATAAGCCTTAAACGTATCACAGCCAAAAATATTTATTATCTCAAGACGATTTGAAATTGATCTACATTTATTCCTTTCAAACAATGACCCTTGCTAATGACAGCTCTCAAAATGTGTTAGCATATCAATTTAATGCCCATTGGAGATGACATTGAATCCTTTGAATCCTTTGAATCCATCGAAAGCGTCACCATCGCGTTCACTTATCTCTATTAGATAAAGAGACTAAAGCGAGAGCAGTACCGTTAGATCCTTCAACATGTTTTATGAAGGACAGAAAAAGAAAAATAACTATTGCCTTCTTTCCTTACTTTACATATCACCATTCTCTTCTCTATTTTCATCTGACACATAGGAATCTGGCACAGTGTCTGTTTTGTCTCCTATTCTTCTGTGACTGTCTACAACACACCCAAATCCCATTTTTCTGCTATTATCGTCTACCACTGCATTAATGTTTACCTTTATCAGTCTTTCAGTAATATACATTTCGTATACTTCATTATGTGTATTTATATGTATTTTCATTTCATATACATACAAGACCAGACAGTTCCAGTTTATCTTCCCCGTCGTTGCACCACTTTCAAACTTTCTCTTAAATACTCTTGTAGCGCTTTATTCGTTCTCGCTTGCATCAGCATTCTTGTCTGATGTATGCAGTGTTCCTTTATCCGTGTCGTTACAACCCAAAATTCTGGTCCAATATTCCAGTTGTCGTGATTGTTCGTTATCTTATGTGGTATTTAAGGATCATGTACTGTCGTAGTTTCAATATCAGAAACTGAATGCAAGCTTAATAGGTAAATGCGTGGTAGATGTTTAAGAAAATTTAATAATTTATTATCATTCATTCATTCAAAGTTGGCACTGTAGTACGTGCCTAGTCTTATTGTAACATAAGCTCCAGAACATAGCACGAAGCTCTCAAGAAACGGAGCAATTATCGACAGAAACTCAAAACTAACCTCTTGGTTTCCGTTGTTCATAATTGGGAAGGGGGACTTAATTACTTAGCTTAATAATAGAACCCTCATAGCCTTTGAGCACCCATTAATTATGTTTGCGCAGTCATGATTTACTTGAGGCGACACCCGAACGCAGTGTGACTTAAGTGTCGTGCTGATGACGGTCTTGTTGAAAACAATTATTTAGCACAGGCCACAATTAGGGATAATTATCTTCTTTCTATTTTCTTCATGAAATGAATGCAACGTTAATAGAATTCCTATAAAAAATAATGATACATATGTGCTTGATAACGTTAATTTTAATTGAACAACACACACCATGATATATTATTGTAATGTTACAAACTTAATAAAGTGACAAGAGAGGGAAATTTATAAAACCAAATAAAAATACAAAATATAATTAATATATTAGTACAAGGTCTGGATATAGCACGTGGCATAGTATTTAGGTCTATGTCGAACGTCTTAAATCGTATCTATTCAACATAAACACAAATCAATATTATATGTGGATTATACCATTATATCTATGAGTCATATATGGGTCCAATTCAACGTGATGACGACCATGAGGAGGAGGACATTTAAGATCTTTAAAATATTGGATCTCCATAATATACTCTGAACGCTACCCAAGAAATATCGTGTGTTATATTTTTGGAACTGAAATGTGCCACATGAGGTCTTAAGAATGTGACGTTTGCACAAAAACACGTGTTAACTTGTTAATTAGTTTCACTACACCACTAGGGTTTGGGGCTTGCTTGATTTACACTTCCTACGACGTGATTCGACTACACGGCGTTAATTAGGTAGATCAGGAAATTGTGCGTGTTGGCTGCTTTGATTTCTGTTTGGTAAATATTCAACGCCAACATCAAATCATCATAAAATTCAACTGAATGTTCGGATTTGCAGGAAAGACCTCAATTTCATGGCAAATACTTTTATTTTTTTTTTACACACTAATGCGCACAGGTATAGCGTGGTGGGTTATGTCACAGTCTCATTATGTTCAGCCCTTTAATTTCAGTGGGGAAATTAAAGGGCTAGTGGTTATAATGAATTTGAGCCAAGCAGAAGAGTAGGATCGAATGTACCAGGACTGATATGAATGATTTTGGTGGTTAGAAAAAGAATTTCGAAAATTGTGGTCTTGATGCGGACGCGGGTTCGATTCCCGCATCACGACCACAATTTTCGAAATTCTTTTTCTAACCACCAAAATCATTCATATCATTCCTGGTACATTCGACCCTCTTGAGGCGGGAAGATCATAATTTTTTTAAATTCTTTTTCTAACCACCAAAATCTTTCTACTAATTTTTCTATCATTTATATAATGTTATCAAATTAAAATCGAATAATGTTAGGAATGTTATAAGAGTGGATGAAGGAATGAGAAAAGACGGAAAGGAGTGAAGGAATAAAGCAATTAGGATGAGATAAGATCAAAATAATGATAATGCTAAATTTTGCAAAAATGTTAATAATACCAATTTTCTATGTAGCATTAATATGCATTACACATAAACGTAGTTTTGGAAAGAATTTCGACGTTATCTCTCACGTTTTATCTACGAACCGTTCAATCGATATTGTACTTTACAACAATTACAATTAAACTTAAAACTAATTAAAGCATCATCTTCCTGCCCTGTTCCTTGTTTATCTGAGGTCGGCTCAAGACATTCACTCATTTTTTATTCATAATCATCCAACAGTTATAGTAAGTTTTTCTTATAGTAAGTGACTATAAGAAAAACTTACTATAAGCTTCAAGACTGACAAATTATGAAATAAGAGTAATATGAAAACTTGTTAGTCTTCAATTGTTGCTAACTGTACCTAACCACGAAAAGAGTACCGCTCGTAAATAGTACAGCTACATTTAACAGTCTCAAAATTGAATAAAGACCCATACATAATTCTATTAACTTGTATCGAATTTCCAAATGAATATTACTAACGACTTAATCGATTCGTATCCAATCGATTTACACGAATGATTTCGTTAAATCATATTACGCTTAGACCAATGGCCGAGGCGGGATGTCTGAGTGAGTTAATAATTATGAAAATAGTATTGTAGTTATGATACATAACGTAGCTATCAGTTGGGTTTCCGGTATTTGAAAATAACGGTTAAAGTATCACGTAACTATTTCTAATATTGTTTATTAAATTTATTTTAAAGTAAAATATCAAAGTACTGCCAATATAAAACTTTTTCAGATATTCCATAAAACTCGTCATAATAATTATAGAAAAAAAATCATAAACATCACGCCTATGTAACCCTGAAGGGGTAGGCAGAGATGAGTAAACAGTCCCATGTAATGAGGGGCGAGCCTATTGCCATCTAACGGGCACGAAAATATTGCTAGGTGGTATAAAGGCAATGATAGTGATATGAGAGGCTGCTGCTATTTATTGCTGTGTTTGTTTACCCTTAGTCGCCTTCTACGACACCCGCGGGATTGTACGGGGCGACAATTGTATTCTCCTCTGATGTCACCACACAATATAAATAAATGGACACATAGAATAAACGAATAGTATTTTTTATTGATTTATATTGAACAATAAGAATGAAGTATTGCGACTGATAAGACTAATAATGTTTTTTTCATTTCATGAGATCTCGACAAGACAAATCGAATCTGTTGCCCAACTACTCAAGACCCTAGACCGCTTTAATTAGTATGCTGACAGAACAATTAATTTCCAATGTTTTCTTTGGACCTCCGAATAACAGAAATAACAGCCACGCAACTCGAGAAGCCTTTTACGTTAGATATCTAAGCACGGAGGAAAAACTCTGATCAAAGTGTTCTCAGAACCAATTATTTAAGTGTGGCGTGGGCGCTTTTGCGTGCTCCAAGTGATAAGCTCCAAGGAGCAGTATTTTCAAAAACCAAACTTAATATTTTAGGGTTTCGAAATCAAGATTTTGAACATGCAGGGCAGACGGTGATTAGATTTTAGTGATATTGCTGGAATATAGCTCATAAGCTTATCCGACTACATAATCAATTACTTAAAATAATTACTATTATTCTTCCTGTCCTATTCCCAGTTTATCTGGGGTCGGCGCAGTATGTTTTTCTTCGATTTTTATGAGTCAGACGTCATCAAGTAATCCACTCCTTATTGATTCATATCATCTGTAACACCAAAAAGGTGCTAGTGATGCAAAACTTCAAACGACATATTGAGTAGTGATTACTCAATATGTCGTTTTGGATAAAATACGATATTAAGTTCTTAATGAAAGAAACTAAGCAACATGTGTAAATCTTTTTTATTTTTTTCATTTTCTACAAAATAACTCTTCCGTTAAATCGTTACAATAAACTTAAATGTTTTTTACAATTACATCAACATATTATTTCTAATGATCATTGTGATCATGACTGTGATTTAGTACTATTTATTGCATAGTAATATTTCAAGTGTTTCACTTGTAACTTGCCCCACACTATAAGCTACGCCTGTGTACGGAACACGTTCCAAGATGTCTCAATCTCAGACCGGATCAATCAGTACCGACGAAGTTTTTTCATCAATCATGATCGACTCGGCCGAACAGGTTTACGGCCGAACAAATTGTATAAGATTAACATCCGATACATTTTTTAGATTCGCCAAAAAGGAGCCCAAAATAGTCTATAAAATACCTCAGATTTTTTTTAAAGCGATAACTTACTATACATTTTTCAAAGCAACTTCGTAAAACGGCCATTGACAGCGAGCAAACAACAGAATTATATTTTATCTTAATCAATCTCTGTGTTAATTTGAACAAAAAGGCAACCGGAGATATAGAACTTAATAAATATAAATCGCTCCGTTCGTATGAACACACAAAAGGTACGAATAAAGAAATTATCGCTATTAGCGGGACGGCAAGAGATATTTATTAAAATATATTGAATGTTTCGAGCTCAGCGGGTAATTCTATCTTAGGGCTTCGGATATGGTGAATATCAATCATGGTGCTGGGGATATTACCCACATCTGCCGGGGGCACGAGGCGGCGGATTAAAGGCTGGGTGATAAATAGAATACAAATCATAATTTATACTTATAAGATGCGGCGTTGATGTCAATAACTTCATCAGTTATTCGGTTTAGAACCGAACGAAATTGATTTTAATTTCAAATAGAATACGCTTAGAATGGTCATTTTGAAAAATGTGTTTATTTTCTTGAAGTTCTGCAATTCAATTTAGAGATGACGAGTGATGAAAGAGTGAAGAAGAAGAAGATACTGATTCGACTGATAATGATAGGGGGTTGGTGATGGTTTTCTTTAGGCTGATAGAGAAACTAGTAAATATAATGTTCTAAAAAGCCGTGTATATCAAAATGAATATTGTTCTATACAAAGGTCATTACTCTTTAAGTCTCTACCCCGAACCGTTTCGTAGACGTCTATTTTACCGAGCATTATTATAAGCGCCACGAGCAAGCCATTATTGTTATTATCGAAACAAATTATGTAATAAGGCGGATACTATGATGTTATTATAACATATAAGTTGTTAGAATGATTTGGTACTTATGATATAAGTAATACTGACCATGGTTTTGTCCAAAAGTGGAAAGGGGTGGAAATGGTTGGTTTATCAGTCAACCAATGCCGTTGGTGTGTTATGAGGCGACTTCAGGACCGCAATCACAATCATCTTCCCTAGTGGGGTTGGTATCAGTCAGGCGGCATACTGCACCGAATCAAAGCAATTTGGTTAAAAGCAGGCTTAAAATATGAAGTAGCTTCCTATTGGCAGATATTGTTTCTTACTGTTATATTTTTAAATACCTATTTATGTTATTTTAAATCAGAAGTAAAAAACAAACGTGGAAAAAGAAATTAAATCATGAAAACCTAGCAATACAGTTTGCAAGATTTCATGAGCCTTAAAAAGAAACCAAATATGAAGTCATTCAATTAAAGGCTCCGAGATGAAAATTAAGCCTTCTTCGTTTAAAATGCATTAATCCGACCACTTGTCATGCGCGGGCGCACGCTGCGTCTCTCTCTAAAACCCGTTCTGGTTCTCTCGCCCCTGCGTTGACAAAGATTAAGTTTTAGGCCGTTGTTTGACAAAAGTGCTTCGAAAAATTAATGAAGGTGTCACTTCGATTTGTGACAGTTTGTAAATTGGAGCCGGTCGCAAAATACTTTAAACAAGTCCAAATTGGGCTCAGTTTTAAGCGAGTGTGACCAGAAACCTTAAGATTTACAAAATGTGTTTATCTGCAATGCTTGAATAACCATTTAAAAAAATGTTCTTCATCAATATAGTTTGTATTTTAAATAACGTTGATCATATGACGTATTATAGCATTAAAATTGTATTTTGTAGATTGTGGTCTAAATACAAATTTTGTTAAATTGTCAAAGGCGATTAGAAATAACCACTTTACTGCAATTTGTTCTTTATCAACAACAGCACGTAAGACTAGTTTTTCGTCGGTTCCAAACCAATCTACACCAATTCCTGCGATTCTTTGACCACTGTTATCGTTCTCCGTTTCACAATCGGAACGTTTCGTTGCCTTTTTCGTTTTTTGAGTAACATGAACTCTCAATCTCTTGTGCACAGTTTTTACGCTCAGTTAAACGAGGCTTGGCTCTTAATTTATGATTATCGAAGGATGAAGACATATACAGTTTTGATACAGATGCTTATGTGCATTTGGTTATAATAATTTTTCGCTACATCGACTTTTATGATTGCAATGGTCAAAATTGTTTGTAATCTCACAGTTGGCGAGATTTTTATCACCTGATTTCTGGAACACATTTATTATTGGATATGAGTCAAGTTCATGAGCACAAATACCTCAACATGATGCCTCTGTGATTGGCAGTTGTATCATTAGTGGCTTTATTAAAATGTTTCATAAGATTCCGACCGGCAAAAACGAGGGTCGGGTAAATATGGTAATTAACATTTTCGGTGAGAGAAAAACTGCATAATGAAGGGTGTCCGTGCAAACAACTTTATTTAAAAGGAATGAGCTGTGCATATCATTTACACACATCATTTTAATTCTAGCTCTCCTTGGGCTATCTGGTGTTTCGATTCCATTGCGTAATAATCAACATATTTCGTATTCACTGATCACTTACAAAGTAACGTATCCTGTTGATCTACATTCTCTAAAAGGACAATAGTGATAGCTACAAATTGAGTGAAAAAATGTCCCAATGAGCCCTTAAATTGTCCTCTTTATACGTCTTGTGAGCACAATCTGAGTTGATATCATAACTTAGAATGATATATGACACTTTAAACCGCTTAATTTTCGCTCTTGAGCAACAGTTTACAGAGTACACTTTGCGTTGTTTACAATGAACACTTAGTTCCATGTGTCAGCATTAACTTGTTTCGCTAAAATGAGTGTATTGAGACCACTTACTTCTGAAACTACAACCCTGTTACTGTAACTGTAAAGCTTTTTGTCGTCTGTATCTTCGAGCACAGCTGCACTCAAGTGATTTTCTTCATTGTTGCGCTCAGCGCTAAGGTTAGTTTTCGAGTGATATATTCAGTTGAATGAGTAGTTATTTGTTTTAAGGGGGCTTTATCGCAGCACGTAGGCTCGATTTGAATAAAAATACAATTTATATGTGTGTTGGTTCGTTCGGTGAGGCAGTGTTGTGTTACAGAGCCGGTCGGACGACTCGCCTCCCAATTTGCTGGTATATTTCTGAGTAAGTTATTAAGTTTCGGCTTGTCACTTTGGTTGCGAAATTTTGCAGTCGGCCGCTGCAGCTGGGGCCGACATTTTGTGGGCAATCATGTGCGTCTAGCTTTTTTACGGCATAATGACTTCGCGCAAGGAAATTTATAGCGAAGAAATATGATATTTACGTCAAAACAGTAGCTCAGTAGCCATTTGCATAATAAAATACGTCAATCATATCATTATGAGTATTTTGCTAAATAATGTGGCAAATTACTAGCCACACGGCTTAGTGTGCATAATGTGATTTTAAATATCATTAATGAGCACAAAATTGATACAGCTTACAGTCATACAGGTTTCGTATAAATGAAACGACAGTCCATTGAAATAACTTATATTTGCAGCCGAGGTCAAAGCATCTTTGTCACTTAAGTAAAATAATACAGACGGTGAAGGCAGAGCAGGATACAATTGTCACAGTTTCTTAACTTTGCTGCGAGTATATGATTAAAAAATGGCAAGATCAAGAGTACCCGAAAAAGAACGGGCATGCAAGAAGACAATAATGGGAGTGGACAAAGTGAAAGTATGTAAGGATTGTAGCAAGTGGATAGAAGTGATCTGGGCATAAGAACAATTCAGTCTTTAACTCTCCGCATAACCGTCTGTTCCGTTAAAACTGTTGTAGGTTTACGTACATTATAGTTAGAAGCTCCAACTCCTTCGGCGAAGTGCTTAAGCAGAGAACATGAAGTTCACATAATCACTAAGCGCATTACCGTGCCTGTACACTGCTAAAATAAACCCGTCAATACCCAGTACTCGTTAAGTTACAAATTTTATGTTTATGCAGTCCGCCGGAGGTTACATTAGAGGTGGTTAACATGTCAATTCTCAAGCTTCAACTGCCAAGTGCAGAAGGAAATTAGAATTTCACGAAGCTCCCCGCGTTAAGTGCAACCTGGTACGAGTGTGTGCAACACATTTTTTTACAAAGATTTCATTCAGATTTCTCGAAGCTGTAGCTGACATAGTTTTGACGTGTTAAGTAGTAGTTGTTGAGTGTTTCATTGCCTCATTCTTGGTAATATTTACGTCTCATTTGTGTGTATTGGTGGACAGGTTACAATAATTTAAATGGCTTATTATTAAAGTGTTTTAAATCAGGTCCTTAGTAGTCGTTACGTGTGAAAAGCGTCTGGTGGAGCCGGTACTTGTGTGTCATACATTAAAGATTTCTTAGATCTGATTTAGAAAAAATGTCAACAATGGCTTTACATTTTTATATCTATCTAGCCTTTAAGCTACCGGGTTTAGCCTACTGCTACTTCAGAACAACGCTTGACCACACACTTACCTGACAGACGGTCTCTCAAACATATCATTTTTAAAGGAATTTGAACATTACCACATTACCTTACAAGAAAAAATAATCCATTTTCGCGATTCATTTCAAAACCATAGTAACCTACCGCTGTGGGAGAAAGGCGTGACGCATGTGTTACATACACATGTAAAGTATGATACCAATGATATAATTGTTTAGATTGCCTGTAAAATAGCGAAAGTGTTGCAAGTTTTTTTTTGTACATACATACATAAATCACGCCTATATCCCCGAAGGGGTAGGCAGAGGTGAAACTAGCACCCACGTTTCGCCAATTATGTTAGCTCCCATGTAATAGGTGGCGAGCCTATTGCCATTTATCGGGCACAAAAGTCACAGTACACTGCTATTGCTAGGTGGTATTAGAGGAACGCTGCTGCCCGTTCCTCATCATTGATTTATCCTTCGTCGCCTTGTACGACACCCACGGGAGAGATTTGGGGTGGTGACAATTGTATTCTACTCTGCCGTCACCACACATTTTTTTTGACCAGAACATAAGTCACATTCCGGCCAAATCTCATTTTCTCAACCATGTTTCTTTGAAGGCAACAATAGTCTTAAACAATGAAGTCATTAAGACTGGACTATTCGAATCTTGGATTGAATTAGCTATCTCCGGTGAATTCTTGTATTAATTAAAAACACTGATTGGTGTTTTGTCCGTTGGCCACACGAAGACCGCCCGCTGCTTTCTCCGGTCGCTTTTACCATTTGCCAAATATTTTTGTTTAATTTTATTAGAGCAAGACTTTACAAGTAATTTTGACGGCCGATTTAAAAGTTTTTTTTTTAATGATAGATGGGAAGCTCTTGCCCTTCATCTCACCTGATGGTAAGTGACGTTAAGGATCATAGATGGAATCGAGCTTCACCTGGAACCCTCAACCACAGAGGGGCTACCTTATCACAATTGTCGGAACACATTTATGCTGTTAACATTATAATTATGGCGACAGATTTTATGATGGTGGTAGCTGTAGCGAACTTGAAAGAAGTCCTGCCACCAACCAAAACTGTCCTCTGACTGACTGTTGACTCTTCTCTGCCTCCTGCTACTGCCTCTGCGATATAGGTGTGATTTATGCATGTATGTTTGTATGTCCCAATGCTTCATAAAGTGTTTACGACACCACCTCTCGGAAACCTCCTGGCACTTAATTTAGCGTCATCTCAAGATGTATTTCGCGGGAACCCGAACGGCGGCCGACTGCCACGTAAACAGACACCGTTGCCAATTTTTTTTTGTTATTATATTCGCCTCGTAAACAGTTTCGGGATTGGGACGGGTAGGGTTTCATGCTTTTATTGTTCGGGGCGCTATAAAACTGTTTTACTGACCGCGGCGTCAGGGGTGCGCAACTCGTGGTGTTGGTACAGTCGACCAGGGGGCCTACCGCCTAACTCGATTGCTGATGATAGCTTGAAAACAATGCATTTCTTACGGCTATCAATTTAGCTAGGAACCATCTTGAATTTTTAGGCGGTACGGATTTCATTCCAAATTCATACTTAATCATTTGGTGATCATTCGTTCAAAGCTTTTGCTCATGGTTTAGGTAAATTTGGTGCAAAATGACAGCATGACGTCATAAACTATAGCTTTTGCTTTAGCAATCGAGTTAGGCGGTAGGCCCCCTGGAAAGTGATGTACCACTCTAAAGCTAAAATGTCGCTTGCAGTTTATAAAACAATAAAGAATATTTGTTTTGTTTGCACTTTGATTTGACAACATTACATACATAAATTACGCCTATATCTCCGAAGGGATAGACAGAGGTGTATTAAACACCCAATTTTCACCAGTTAAGTTAGGTCCTATGGAAAAGGTGGCGAGTCTATTGCCATCTATCGGGCACATAGATCGCAATATATTGCTAGGTGGTATAAGAGGAATGCTGCTGCCCATTACTCATCGCTGTGTTTACTCTTAGTCGCCTTGTCGACGACACCCGAGGGAGAGATTTGGGGTGGTGACCATTGTATTCTGCTCTGCAGTCACCACATGGCAGACAACATTGCTATCTTATGATATTGACGTTTCGCATAGTAGTCAGCTAGTATGGACCCTGTTGTAATTTTCGATGACTAGCAAAGTAAATCAAAAGTGGTACACAACTTTCTTTGCTGACCGTACGCGTATCCTTGTTTAAGAGAGGGATGCACTGGACCTTGATAACATAGACGTGCCTATTGACGATTCGCTATTGTTTTTGTATACGTAACAAGGGTTATTTGATCGCCTTTTAAAGTCCCTCCTGCTAATCAAAAGATGACCCTATGAATGGGAGAATACGCCATAACCTACTACGCTGGCGGATTTGTGAATATTAACGACTTCTGGATGCAGCCGGGACCAACGGCTTTACATTCGAGATAGTATATTTTTGGTCACCCATCCAAGGACCGGCCTTTTGCTACGCAATCGTAGGATGAATGTGTTGAGCTCTCACGTTTTTACTACACTAATATTTTAGCAGCCTTTTTGTGTACGTAATAAGAGTTATTTCGTCACCTGTGCCTGAAAAAAAAACCACAAGGGAATTTCTAATCATACGTGGGTAGTTACAGAACGAATGGGTGCTCAGAAGCATCACAAACAAACCCAATAACGACGTTGAGCGATATCTTTACACCATTGTTTCATGTCTTATCTCGTTCGTAGTTCTCATGTCAAGGCTGTATTTGCTTATCTGATTAATGGATCGCAATGCATGGTGTTATGGGGAACAACCAATGTCCAAGGCGAATCGGTAATGCGCACTGGAGGCGCGAGACGACTATACTAGGGATTTCGTGTTGACGGCGTAAGTGACAGACGGAGGCGATTTAGAAGCGACAGCGAAATGTTGCGTGCCTCACACGATTTTGAATCGCGAATTCTTAGAGCGCTTACGCACTACATCCGATCCGAATCCGTCAAAAAATTATTGGTCTAGAAAACTCGGACAGAGATCGGATGTAGTGCGTAAGTTACCATAAAAATAGTTCTACGGCTACCGTCAAAATCTCGGATTCGGATCGGATGTAGTGCGTAAGCGCTCTTACTCTTTTTCGTACATACCTACATAAATCACGCCTATGTGTGATACATAAGACAGAGGTGACCTTTCGCCAAATATTTTCGTTTTTTTTCGAAAGCTTTTATGAAAATAAGTCAGTATTTCTTGCGTTGTTGGATTTATGAACGGTTTTCATGACCCTGTTGGAATCAATCGACATACCTCACATGAACAGGTTATCCTTACTACGGTCTGCTTCGTCCGGAGTCTAATTCAATTATTATTATTACTAATATTACCTATTTTGATTTTTTTTGAACATTGTTTTTATATATGTTTTTAATAAATATTATTTTTTTCTTTTTCTTTCTATTTTAAAACTTCTAGATGGATCATGTCAATCCTTGTCCCGGCGGAGGACTCTCAGGCGGAGAGTGCGTTGATAATGCCGCACTGATCGAAAAAACTACATAAGTCGCCTCTTACAAAACTCACGTGACGTAAAAGGGTTGGTGACACCTGTATAACGCTCATACATATTACAAACACAATTAATTTTACATTTAAACTATAAAATTTATTTAAGAATGCAATTAATACATTATTAATATAAGATGGAATGAAAACGTTTTGTTTAAAGAACCAGCTGCTAATGTAATAATTTACGTAACAAGTTTTCTTTTTAGGCATTTAGAAATTATGACTCGTTAATGTGCTGCCGTTGACCATAGGACTGTGTGGTCGATTCAGAAATTACCACACTGTAATATTACTCCGAGAATGGATGGAAACCACAAGTAAAATGTTCTACGTTGTGGTCACACCACAGACACCTAAAAGTGTAAGCACTTGTTCGAAACAAAATCTTTTAAAATAAAACAGTTGGTAGCTTTTTGAACTGCGTATTATTATTCTTAAATAATGTAATTAGTCTTTACCCCGAATACGGAAACGCTAGGTACCTACTCAAAGTTTGAGTCCTGCTTAACGTTTAATATTGTCAAAATTGACCTTTATCCATACAAATTCTGACAGATATTTGTCCATTTAACTTTATAAGCAGTGCCCAAAATTTGTGTAGCGGTTCTGTATTTGGGGGTTTATTTGTCAATGAACATTGACTGACTTTAATAACAAAATTATCTTTACTTAAAAATCCATTGAGGAAATAAGAGACTGATAAAAAAAATTAGGGGCAGACGACCTAAAACGAGCACTTTCGTGTATGAAATAAGTCGAAGAGATTCCCTTAAGTCCAATCATCAGCTCCAAATTTAAATTTCCACAAGACCTTCGGTATATAGAAATTATTTTACACAGGAGAGCGGCCGCTTTAGCCAGTATGCCCCTATTGGACTACCTGCCCCTAATACATACATACATACATACATACATACAATCACGCCTATATCCCCGAAGGGGTAGGCAGAGGTGAACTAGCACCCACGATTCGCCAATTATGTTACGTCCCATGTAATAGGTGGCGAGCCTATTGCCATTTATCGGGCACAAAAGTCGCAGTACATTGCTAGGTGGTATAAGAGGAACGCTGCTGTCCATTCCTCATCACTGATTTATCCTTAGTCGCCTTGTACGACACCCACGGGAGAGATTTGGGGTGGTGACAATTGTATTCTACTCTGCCGTCACCACACGGCCCCTAATACATACATACATAAATCCTATATAATGTATGTATGTGTGTCGCCTATATCCCCGAAGGGGTATGCAGAGGTGAACTAGCACCCGTGCCCCTAATAATAATAACATTGCGCTCGAATCAATATAAGATAACATTAAATGAAAACTGTTAAAACCAGAAACCTTATTTAAAAAACCCTGAAACGCTATCGCTTATGCCGTGATCTGGGGTGTAAGTCCATTAATGCATCTGCTACGGTCTAATCCATAGAAGATATTAGTGAAGGGGTATTACAGGAAAAATAGCTTGAAAGTTTTCCTGTTGTTTTTTAGAAGATACACCTTTTAGGTTAATAATAACGACATAAGCTTGTTAGTTCGCTTTTAAGATGCGGAGTGAAGAAGCTACCTAAATGAAAGGCTGAGCAGACATAATACAATTTTGCCGTGTGGTGACAGCAGAGCAGAATACAATTGTCACCGCCACCATTTCTCCCGCGGGTGTCGTACCAGGCGACTAAGGATAAATCAGCGATGAGTAATGGACAGCAGCGTTCCTCTTAAATCATCTAGCAAAGTACTGCGATTTCCGTGCCCGATAAATGGCAATAGGCCCGCCACCTATTACATGGGACCTAACATAATTGGCGAAACGTGGGTGCTAGTTCACCTCTGCCTACCCCTTCGGGGATATAGGCGTGACTTATGTATGTATGTATATTATGTACCATTTCTCCCGCGGGTGTCGTACAAGGCGACTGAGGGTTAAAACAGCAATGAGTAATGGACAGCAGCGTTCCTCTTAAATCGTCTAGCAAAGTACTGCGATTTCCGTGCCCGATAAATGGCAATAGGCCCGCCACCTATTACATGGGACCTAACGTAATCGGAAAAACGTGGGTGTTAATGCACCTCTGCCTACCCCTTCGGGGATGTAGGCGTGTTTTATGTATGTATGTATGATTCTAACAAAAAAATGGAGTAGCTGAACTTCTTTTTACTGGCATGTTCCCAGTTTATTCGCCGCAGTATGTTTCCTTTTCCGTAAATATCGATCACGTCATCAAGTCTCCCTTTCCGTCTCCCTTTTGACCAGAAAACTTCTAGTCCTGAATGGATGCATAGAAATTTAATGGAAGGACCATGTCGGGAAACCAATTTACAGAGAGGTAGAGGTAATTAACACGCACTTTTCGTCAATTAGGTTAGGTGCCATGTAATACATAGGTGGCGAGCGTATTGCCATCTATCGGGCACGTAAATTGCAGTATATTGCTGGGTGGATAAAAGAAGAACGCTGCCATTACCCTAAGTCGACATCGAAGGGAAAGATGGTGACAATTGTAATTGTATTCTGCTCTGCAAACAGTGCCATTTCAATTCAAGTGCCAATATTTTGCCCATCCCCCAAAGTAGCTAACAGCCAGAACATTTCAATAAATACGACTCCTTACCTTACTTACCGGAGAACCTCTAAAACGCCGTAAAAGTTGGAATGGAAACGTCTTAATTGAAGATCGAAATGCCCTTCGTTATTCGAGGCATGCCGATTCAACCCGTGACTCAAACATGCTCTTTCTTTAATAGTCCGTTTTACGTATCAGTCATCTTGGGCTTCGCTCATTCGATTTTGAGTTCCAATCCCTGGTGGTTAAAGTGGTTTTTGCGACAGCACGCGTCGCCCAGATTGTGGTAGCCGTCGTGAGTTCAAATCCTAATTAACACTTTGGTGTACAGATAAACTGCGGTGATAGTCCTCGCCTTCGCGAGTTTATGAGATGTGCATTGTATAAATCGGTCCAGTTATTGAGATTTTTGCCTTTGGACTTTGCACGCGTGAGGCTTTCTTTGAATTTTTTGGTCATCATCATCAAAAGCCGTTTGGTGACGGCAGAGCAGAATACAATTTTCACCACCTGCCATCTCTCCCGCGGGTGTCGTATGAGGCGACTAAGGGTAAAGAGCGATGAGTAATGGGCTGCAACGTTCCTCAGCAATATGCTTCAATTTACTTGTCCGTTCAATGGCTATTAGGATTGCCCCGATTACATGGGACCTAACATAATGAGCGAACCGAGGGTATTAATTCAACTTTCTGGTGTGGGGTGGTGACATTAATTTGTTTATGTGACACCTGACCATAAAGTGGACTTTTCGTGAAAATTCCCACTTCCTGGTCAGGGGGTCACATAAAACTATGATCCTACCTCGTGCAACAAAAAATAAGGCTATTTATGGAAGGATATTTATCGATCTGGCATATTTATCGCCCTATCCTTCGGGTTGGTCGTCAGATACCTGCGATCTGAGGCAGAGCAGAAATAGTACATATAATATAATGTACTTTTTCTGCTCTGCCGCCACAACGGGCACCAAAAATAATAGGTTTGAATTATTATTTTGAATTTTAATTTGAACATAAAATAAATTTAGAAAAAAAAGTATAAACGATCTTTCAGTCAACTGCCCGCCACCTCTACTCTCAGCAAAATACGTCATACATACACACACATACACACATTCATTCTCGTCGTCTGAGAATGCATTTTATTATCTCCGGTGTACCGTTGCCGAGTTTTCAGTGAGCGTAGTGTTACATTCGTGCGAAATGCACCTCGTGAGCGGAGCCGGGGCGTAAGACGAGTATTATTAGCCCAAGAGTTGCATTACCTATGCTCAAACGATTTAATTAAGGTAATACATGCAGACGAATCTAATTAATGTATTGGGTAGCGACTTGTAGACATATACAACAGGTGATGGGCAACTAACATTGCGATTACAGGAGAAGGTAGCCCAAACCGACTACTACATACATACATAAATCACGCCCATATCCCCGAAGGGGTAGGCAGAGGTGAATTCTCACCCGCGTTTCGCCAATTATGTTAAGTCCCATGTAATAGGTGGCGAGCCTATTGCCATTTATCGGGCACAAAAGTCGCAGTACATTGTCAGGACGGTACTATAAGAGGAACGCTGCTGCCCATTCCTCATCACTGATTTATCCTTAGTCGCCTTGTACGACACCCACGGGAGAGATTTGGGATGGTGACAATTGTATTCTACTCTGCCGTCACCACACGGCTAGAACCGACTACTCTTGCATATAAAATTGATTCTATTAAATTTCCATAAGTCAGCCAGAAGGGAATTTTCCAAAAATGATTTTATAAACAATAGTGCCAGTTTTAGATAATATGCCCATTATGAGCTGACTTCCCTTGTGCCAGGGAGAAGGCAATAGGCTTTGCAATGACCGCTGCCTAACCCTTCAGGTATAAATAGCCATTAACGTAAAATAGAACAACACCGCCCCCAATGAAACAAACAAACAATATCCCTGCTACGGAAAAATACAATTAAAACCGTGTTTGATATAAAATTAATATTAACAATAATACTGTTTCTTTTTACATTTATTTTTTATTGAAACCAATTTCAAGTATATTTTATAGAGTATGTTTTAATTAGCGAGCAGGTAATCTGACCAGGGTGCAAGTAAAACTCATCTGTATAACCACAAACTAGCCGTATATAAGCGTCTTCGCTCGCACAGCAGGTGATAACAAATCGTGTATCATATGAGCATCCAAACAGAACGCGGGTAATTAATTGTTTGCTGTAATTGAATTTATTATTGATACCTTTGGTGTTTCTGAACCGAGGAACTTTGTAATATTGAGTTTAGTGATTTTCTTAATTATCACAGCTATTTGGATTTGGCAACGGCCTTATTCAACACCGCAACCGCAACAGTTTATTTTGTTATAGTCCTCTCCCTCAAGGTTGCCTGGAAGAAATTGCTTGTTAGCAATAAGGCCGCCTACTTTGTACTGTTTCTTGCTGTGTATTTGTCTTTTGTATTGTTTATTTGTGTGCAATAAAAGTGTTTATTATTATTATTATATTTCAAATACATACAAAATCATATTTCTAAACATTACATTTTTACAATATAAAGTATAAAAAATTATTATTATTATTATTATTATTATTATTCCGTACGTGATAGACTACAAATTTGAAAAACGTCATTTCCTGCCCTGTTCCTAGTTTATCTAATGGTCGGCGTAGTATGTTTCCTCTTTTAGTCCATACCAGTCAGACGTCATGAAGCTATACATACCTTTTGATTAATATAATCCATCCAATCCATCGCGAAGGTGCCAGTGATGAATGAATTCATAGAAAAGTAATGGGAGGACCATGTCCAGAGACCGATGAACAGAGATTGGGATGTCAACATTCCAATCCATACTGTTCAAGGTTTTGACTTAGGTTTTACGGCCGGCGCCCTGCGTGACACCAACACTATTTGGGTATACTGTTGTTGGTAGTTTGCTCTACACCGCTTGGGTGCCCTAAGGTGCTTATTGGTATATACTGAGCAAGCTCCCTTAGTCGACTTTTACGACACCCCAGGAGTGAGGCGGGGCACGTTATTTTTCGCTCAAAGGCCAGCAATGAAGAAAAGGACAAAATAAAACGCGAATAAAAAAATTACGAGTCGAAACTTTCGCTCGGGATGACAGGTGACATGGTTTACGGCTTACTTAAATTAAAGTTAAGCAAATAACATGGCAAGTTAAATGCGATAGTTTTATTTTAAAATGCCTCGTTAAACTTTACATTCGTACACGTTTAAATGTTATTAGACTTTATGATTAAAAGCCTAAATAACTCTGGAATTAAAAGAAATAGTTGACCCTGAATTTTGTCAATGTTTGCAAAGACCACTTTGAATACAATATTATAATATAAGAAGACATATCGTTTAGAAGTAGAATTTTAAAAGTGATGGTGATGATGATAATGCTATCACTACTAGAAGCTTTGGAAGAGCAATCGACGAGAATGTTTGGGATGAAGAAGAATAGGAAAACTGTAGAAGAGATGGATTGTGTGTGAAATTTATCATAAGTGATGGAGAAGGAGGGGAAGACACCAGAAAAGTGAATATAGAAAGTGAAGTGAAAAGTGAATGAGGAGATGACAGCTAACAGGAATGAATGGAAGCAAAAAAAAACATGATGAAAAATGAAAAAGGGATAAGGGCAAGAGGATGATTGTAAAATCCTAAAAAAAAGAACACAGACTAAAAAGAGGAGACCTATAAACAAAACTGGCTGTAAAAGGAAAAGTTAATCTTACCTCGTAAAGCATTAGCACCGTAGAGGGGGTGATCGTAAGGCACGGGTCTGTACGCGGGGTGGAGGGCGGCGAGGTAGCTCAGCTCGCTGGTCGCGCCCGCTGCAGCCGCTGCCGCCGCCGCTAACCTGCGGAGAAGAAACGGAAGTTGCAGAAGGAGAAGAATATGGGGAACGTGATGAAAATGTAAATTTTAAAAGGTTCATGATTTGTAGTTTAGTGTAATATTTACTTAAAAACTAATAAACTCAAGACCTTTGAGAGCTCAAGATTTGAAGATCAATGTAATCGTCAACATTAAGGGGCAGATCAATTTAGAAATCACCAGAACACGATTTCAGACATCAAAAAACTTAATTGTATTCATACAAATCAAAGTTGTAAAAAGACGTTTCAGACGCGTGTCAGACATCTAAGCGGCCAATAAAATATAAAGACATGGTCAAATTGTACTTTAAAAATTGTAGTTATAGTTCGAAAAATTACAGTCTAGATGCGATAATGCGAATGCGAATGAATGAATGAAAAATTTTCTAACATTTACAGCATGTCCAAATACACATCAAAAATCATAAATTGCACTTAGTTTACAAGCAGTAATTTTTTTACAAGACTTCATCTGAACACAAATCCGGTAAACAAGCGACGAACGAACACGTCAAGACCAAACCAATCCCGCATGACAATAACACGGTCCGGCATAGCGTGGAGACGACAAAAGGACTTTTTTCAGCCGAGGTATTCCAATCGCAGCGGACATCGCGGTGCCAACCTCAAGGCCTATCAGTGGGGTTCCACATGCAATAAAAAGGCAAGCCAACTCCGACCGCATTCTGTGACGTAATGAGTCTGGACATTTTAGAGCAAAACAGCCGGAGCGGAGGCTCTCTTGGGATTATTGACTCTGTGGCTTAGGGTTCTTCTATATCATACATACATACACAATTCACGCCTCCTAAGGGGTAGGCAGAGGTGTTTTAACACCCGCTAACTCTCTAGCTATTTCAGATCCCATTCATCGGAAACTTTAAACAAAGTGATTTTTTTGAACTTTTTGGAAGTTTTTGGAACTTTTTGGAACTTGAATTTGCGAGATGGTGAACGCTGCTGCCTGTTCCTCGATATATTACAATTCTTAGTCGCCTTGTACGACACCCAAGATAGAGACACAATGATAATGAAGACATGTAGTACTTACATTCTACATACATACATAAATCACGCCTATATCCCCGAGGGGGTAGGCAGAGGTGAACCAGCACCCACGTTCCGCTAATTATGTTAGGTCCCATGTAATAGGTGGCGAGCCTATTGCTATTTATCGGGCACAAAAGTTGCAGTACTATTGTTAGGTGATATAAGAGGAACGCTGCTGCCCATTCCTCATCGCTGATTTATCCTTAGTCGCCTTGTACGACACCCACGGGAGAGATTTGGGGTGGTGACAATTGTATTCTACTCTGCCGTCACCACACGGCAATTTTCTATAAACTACTAGCAAATAGACAAACCAACAAACGATCGATGTTAAACAATACCCTTTCCCACGTTCACTATTGCCAACGGAGCGCTTGCTAAGGCAGCAAGGCTTACCAACAAAACAATAAGCTCGCGCAATGCGAGCGCACAGTAATAAAATTATTAAGCAAATCAAGTTCATAATAAAGAAAATTGTCGGGTGGCCCCGGCTGAATAAAGAAATTATCCAACTTACCGGGCACGGACGAACCCGAACAAAGACGTAGCATTGAGCGAACGGAACCAAAAAAAAAAACCGTGGCTGCACACAAAATAAACAAAACAGTGCAAGAACACTCGCCTGCGCCTGCGCCCCGCGTGACGTCTTCATGTTGTTCTGTCTTTTTCGCGCACGCGGTGACGTGCTCTGGACCCCTACGAGTGACAAGGACAGCCCTACAGGGAGAGATGAATAGGAAGAAAGTCTTCGAATCTGTTGCTCAGTGGAACAAGTTTAACAGATTTTGCACGGGCCAACTTTTTGTGGTGTGCTTAAGGTGACTGCATTGTTTTCAAATCATCTTTTACGATACGAATTCTTTGCCGGATAATTTCTTGACGTTCCGAGTAGCAAGCAACAACTCCTTTAGACGGTTGGCGAGTCATTTGCTAAACGGCTCTGTCCCTTGTTAAGCCTCACTCAGACTGCAGCGGTCAGCGGTGGTGGTTGCGGGCAGTTGTAACGTAGGTAACCTCTTCTTCTCCCTGTTCCCTGTTCCCTGCCTATCTGAGGTCGGCGCAGTATTTTTCCTCTTCCATTCATATCGGTCAAACGACATCAAGCCATCCACTCCCTTTTAATTCATATCATCCATCACACCGTAAAGGTGCTAGTGATGAATGAATGTAGAAAAGAGACGGAACGGACCATAACGAGAGACCGATGAACGGAGAGAGTGATTGGAATGACAACATTTCAATCCATACTGCTCAAGGTTTTGGCTTAGGTTTTACAGCTGGCCGCCTGCCTCACACCAACCCTCTTTGGGTAAGCCGTTGTTAGTGGTTTGCACCACCATTCGGGTGCCGCAAGGTGCTTATTGGTCTACACCGGGCAATTTCCCTTAGTCGACTTTTACGATACCCATGGGATGATAGGTAACCTTAGGACATTATTCAAACCAGCGCGGTCAACGTTAGTGCTGGTTCGCCACCGCCACCGTCCCGCCACCGCTGCTATTTGAGTGAGGCTTTAGTGATGCTGCAAGATTCCAAATCAGTTTGCCTGATACCTTTTGGACAGATGAAGTTGACCTTAGTAATGACGACGTGTGAAGTGATGATGATGAAAACGATATTTGAAATTTGACCACAAAATATCCGGAATTAAAGAAAATAATATAAAGCTTAGTACGCACCCTAACGTCTGTTTTCACTAACGCCTTTTAATTTAAAGGGTCCCTTAATTAAAATATAACGTCACGGTTACGAAACGAGAGAAAATTATTTAAATATACTCAACTAAGTGACGACAGTGATCCCATAATATGATTTAAAATCAAGAATAGAGTTTATTTTGCTTATTTTAATAAAGAAATAAAATATCTTAGGGGGACTTTCTAAAGTTAGGTATTGAGTTGGTAAAATAATTATTAATGAGTAATTTACAATTGAAGGTTTCAATTATATTTGTTTGTATTATTCAAGAAATCTGAGGTAGATATGAAACCATGAAAAAAGTTTATTAAAAAATTGTAACAACATTTCTTATGTCAGTGCCACCTTAAGGACATTTTGGCTAACGCAAATTCGTTCGCGAAATCTAAAAGTTCGCTGCGTTAATAATGTCACTGTAAAACTTAAACCAGTCTAATTACCTTATTTGCAACCAGTAATCGACAACAAGCTGACAGGCGGCCATTTTAAAATTCTAATTTACGATTCGCAATGTGAACGACTCAATCATGGCATCATGAATGTTTCATAGAACCAGTTGGCAATTGCAAACTATCCCGGAGGACTTGCGTTGCGATCTTTTGGCTTTTTTGCCGTACGTCCAATTAGTCTTTATTGGCTGCGACATACACGACGTGTCTATTTGGAAAACGTGAAGAATTAAATCTATGTTATTTTTAAGGGTCACTTGCAGCAACTTTTTTAAAATCTCGATTTTGTTTAGTAATCTAGAGTAAACTAAACTCTTAAACTAAAATCTCACCAAAGTTGTCTAGCACAATCATAAGCTTAAGATTAATCTTTAATTTGTTTTCGTAAAAGCAGAAATATTTTAAACATACATACACGCTCCTTTCACACCCGAACTTATTTTGCACGTCGCTTGAAGCGTCTCGGAATCTTTCAGATTTTTAAGTAAAAGCGCTGCCTTGATTAAGTCAGGTCTGAATAGGCTAAATCACACATTACCCCCGATGATCTCCAAAGGAGCACAAGGAGTTGGCTCACATCTCGCCAATTATGCTAGGACCCACCCATGTAATAAAAGGCTTGCCTATTGCCATCTACCGGCTACTTTAATCGCATCTATATGGTAAGTATAACAAGATGATCAATAATTGGAATTCCTCACTTGAATACCGCAGCTTCAATAATAAAGATTGTTAAAGAACTCCTCCGAATCGTCTTGACCGATTGTTCTTTCATAACTTTTTTGTGTATATTTGATACATCTGAGAAAAGGTCGTAGGCTATTTTTTATACCACTATGTGATAGGGCAAAACAACGTTTGCCTAATTTAAACCGCCTTGGTCGAATGCTCTGATTGCTGGGTATTGGCCAAGAGGTCCCGGGTTCGAATCCTGTTCGGTAGGGGCAAACTTTGTGATGACCACAAATGTTTGTTTCCGAGTCATGGTTGTGTATATGTTTATGTAGTAGATTTTCAACATTTATATACATAATTATATATAAAATATGTCCGTCATCTAGTATCCATAACACAAGTGCTTGGGCTACTTACTTTAGGCTAGATGATAGGTGTGAGTGTAAAAATATTTATTATTATATTATATTTATCATTATGTAATATTTATCATTACATTCTTTACGAGGAGCAGAAGTATTTTTATCACCGAATATATTTAACGATTCCTAATTTAGTAATCACAAAATATTTTTAGAATCTACAGACATAAATGTAGGTGCCGTGGCAAAATATTAATCTATACCTACCTAAAAACGGTGTCTACTATTTAACGATTTAATTAATAAAGATTTCATGCATTTGAATAAGTTACGAAATGACAAAAATAAACACCATAAAATTAACGCAGGTAGAAGACTACTGTAACTATTAATTAACGAGCGTGGCAGGACACGGTCACACCAACGCGCTGCGGTGACCACTTCGACCCTTCTCAGAAGGATACCAGACACAGGGTGCGTAATATTGGCCATTTAAACTCGATTGATCTTTCAATCAAAGTAAACTTTGAAAAATAAAAGACCGGCGTCCTTTAAATGGTATTAAAGTTACATAAAAACTTGAGCTATAAAAAGAGCTGTAAGTCATTGAGAGACGAGGTGATTCATTATTTAAATTTAAACGTGTAGACGGGAGACTAGTATATAAACTTCAATTTCTGCCTTGTATGTACTACGAGGACACTGAGTTTTTAAATCTAGTATTGGGTAGCACCGTTCCTCTTACCATGTGGTAGTACTATAATTTGTAGATAGTAAGCATGTATTGAGATTTTAGTAAAAAGCCTTGGTTATGTTTATTAATTTAATAAGCAAATGTGCACATTGTTACTGACTACACAAGACATAATGAAATCTTGACACAGAGTATATTATGTGAACCGATTATTAATATCATCTTCATCAGGTAACACATATTAATATACTCACAATTTGAGTATCCGAAAGATCCGCCTAGGCCTTCCCTGCCATTTGTTTCATTCACTCTCGATATTTTTTTTTCACTTTTCGTCACTCTCGTTTCACTCATTCCTTCGACGTGACCAAACCATGACATGATGTGAGCATTCCTATCTCACCATTCTTTTGTTTTACAACACCTGTACAAAACGCGGTGGAGGGACCACGCGACCGCTCATCGGCAAAGCTCACAGTGGATTATGGAGTTTTTGTCCTTTTCGCAAAGATTTCTTGGACCCCCTATAAATCTGTCTTCGGTACCGAGTGCGGGATTATGTTTCCATTTGATCCCACAAATCTTGACAAACTGGTGGGTTTTTCGACGAAAGATCTACGGCTTGCCGCGCCATTAACGGCATATAAATTTGTATGACGGTCATAATAATAAAATTTTTGTCGGCGTTTCTGCATTCGGATGTTGCCCCAGAAATTGCTTTTAAAATCAGAAGCCTTTTAACGAATTTTTGACAATCAGAAGATGCTTTTGCTTTTAGTGTTTCCTTAAAATTTTCCAATTAACGTTAGATAGTTATGTTATATATTATACACATAAATCACGCCTATATCCCTTAAGGAGTATGCAGAGCTTAATTAACACCCAGGTTTCGCCAATTATTTTAGGTCCACTAAACTGATTGACCACTTAGGTTACTTTTGACGCAGGTTAAAATATCTCATACAACTGATACATAAAATAGAACGAAATGCTATAAAGTCATCCTGCCACTCCCAACCAATTAGTTAACCTCAGAATTTCGCAGATTCTCCGTCTTAAATACCAATTTGAGTTAGACGACACGAGACAAGACAATTAAAAACTTACCTATAAGGTAAGGATTACGATTGTCAATCCCACCGTAAAAAGGCAAAACGCAGTAAAACGTCGCGATATCCGCACAGTGCTATCGGCGGAATCGTAAATCTTAACAAAGCTCCCGAACAATAACGTATAAGAAGCTCTATTGGGCTTCGGGGAGTTCTCAGTTAAAGCTGTAGGGTTGACAGGCTTCAAGGAAACTACTTCAGTTATACCATTTCTATCGCCATCGACCTTTTTTGGGCATGCTGAGGCACAGGCCTTCGCTATGGATAGAAGAATAGGGGTAACAGGGTTTAACTGACCACGTTCGGCCTCTGTCTTAACATGTCTACCCAATCACGTAGGCGCTCAATTTTATATATTTTTAATTATTAACAGGCCTATTTTTTTTAAATTGTCCCGTATCAAGATCAAAAATTTCTATGCGTCAAATGATGTGTATGAGGTTAATCCGTCACAATTCATTGATGGTCATAAATATTAATTGCAATCGCAACAATTGCTTGTTATCTTCTCCGACACATACTCATTATGACATCAGCCAATCCTATGCAGCTGCTCAGATGGCGCTTAGACATTTATATCATAAACGGTTTTTAGATGTCCAAGTCACATTAAAACCATTCTAATCTCAACTATAAAGTACTCGATACATACACGCTCGTCTATCCCCTGAATGGAGAGTACACTATCTTTCAAGGGTACGTTATTTAATATCGCAAGGTATGTTATGATGTCCCACGAAATTACAACTACGGTGTCTATTTATTGTTCGAAGATGATGTAATGTTTTAACATTGTTAAGTATCTATTAAAAAACTGACAAATCATAAAGAACTATCATGTAGTGTATCACAGAAAAGAACTGGATGTTAGAGAGTGTCAGAAAATTTACAATTATACATCAAAGGCCCAATTTGTAAAGGATCAACTTATTAACCCAAAATTTTAAGAAAAGTTTTTTTTAATAGTTATAAAAAAAATTATCTTCTGTTAAAAACTATTGTAACTAATGTAAGAGCTTGTAAATATACGAAATTGCTAATCATTTACATATTTCAAGGGTTAATTTCTTGTACAATCACAAGAACCCATTAGTCCCGATTCTGTTTTGAAAAAACTTGCGCACACTATTGCGCGCGCTCCTGCATTATTCAGGGGGCATAGATTGACATGTCTGCTTTCAGATCCCAAGTTGAGATTTGCGCGAACAGGCGTGTATAGGTGTTGCAGATCTATCGGGTCCGGCCGTGGCAGAGCGCCAAAGGGCATGTCTTCGACTTTATAGCCCTTTGTTAACGTAACAGCTAGTGAAATGTCATAATAAAGATGAAATAAGGCGAGGGTGGACGGGAGGATGGGTAGGGGTGGGAATTGGACAACATTGTAGTCACAGTAGAACCACAGACCAACCAACAGGCTGATTACGCAACTCTGTTGATGCTTCTGCAATTTTACAGCGCCAAGAGTAAGAAGTGTGTAACATTTTTTCAGACCTTTGTCGTGGCATACATGGTTCGGAATGTTAGGCTGTAAAGAAGACTGATGAAAGACTCGAAACAGTGCTAATGCTAAGAGAGTGCGTAAAATTGATTGACAAGTCCTTTATCAGACCTGTTGTCAAGACATGGTTCGGAATGTTGGTCTGTGAAGAAGACTGATGAAAGAAATTTACATGGATCAGAAATGAGAATATTGAGATGGATGTGCGGCGTGACAAGAATGTATAAAGTGACGAGTGCGTAGGTATGAATATTTTAGCTTAGTATGGACAATTAATTGTTCATGTTATGAGAAGAAACGAAGTGCATTTGACTAACACAGTAATGAACATGAATGTTGTGGGATGGGAAGGGAGAGGAAGAGCGCAGAAGAGGTGGATGTATTTCGAGTATTGGAGTATTGGATGTATTGGAGTGAATGAGGAAATGATAGCTAAGAGGAGAGAATGATAGAAAAAAAATAATGATAGTCTAGTAAGTATCAGTTTAGCTTTAGACTGATACATAAAATTAATTATTAAAATATGGGTAATTGATTTAATAATCAAGAAAGCAGAAAAGCACTCGTATTTAAATTCGCAATTAGAACCAACAATAACATAGTACAAGTACACAGATGAGGCGTACGCGCAAAGCGTCCAATTATAAACGTCCTTCATGGTAATCTAGCTCGCTAATTGAGACGTGTCAAATCGAATGAGTCGTATTATAGCGCTTGTCTTCATCTATATTCAGTGGCTGCGTAAGGTTTTCATTCATAGTTATCACTTAACGTTTGTTACAGTGTCTCTATTTATTTAGACATTGCCCCCGTGCACGCGGCCTGCTGCGCGGACACACCCACCGACCACGACAACCAAGTCATATCGCGCGAGACCATCTCCGCGCTTGATCGCCGTGACTTCACCGGACAAGACACCCCAGGACTCGACCACTCAACATCATCGTCATCCCCACAGACATCTCCTCGACCCGCCATCAGGTTCCCTCCCCCCTACTTCCGCTCCCTCGGGTACATGGCATAAGTCGACGCCCGCTCGCAGGCTCCTAGCCGGGCCTTGCCCCACGGTAAATCACCCGGCATATGGTTAGACCGCGCCGAGGGACTCGCCACCAGACCGGGGTCGAGCACAGGAGGCAAAGGGGAGCCCCACCGTTTTAGACGGCGGCCTAGACCACCGCGGGACTGATGTCCCTTGAGTTCATGCCCGGGCCATGAGCTAC
Source organism: Cataclysta lemnata (assembly GCA_963931975.1). NCBI lineage: Eukaryota > Metazoa > Arthropoda > Insecta > Lepidoptera > Crambidae > Cataclysta > Cataclysta lemnata. The sequence continues at coordinate 3,798,938 of OZ008363.1, forward strand.
CGCTCGATGACTGCAGCCCGCCATTAGCGGATGACCCGGATGATGATGATGATGATCTATTTAGATTCTTTTTATGACTCCGTGTGTTAGCTGTTGGTGATTATCATTTCGCTTCTCTCGCTACTAAATGTTAATCAAAGCAGCGATTTGATGTGCAAATAGAACTTTAAAAAAGGACAATGACTCAAAAAATAAAAATAATTTTAAAATGTAAAGACCTTGAGTAGAATAAAATCAGTTGTTGATTTTAAGTTTTAGACACAAGAACACTTATTTATTGTTGTATTTTTTGGTAAATTATTGCTTATTAACTTTTTAAGTCGTTTTTTTCTGTTTATCAATTAAATACAACCCTGTTAATACAGAAGAGATAAAACCTGAAATGGCATTCCTGATGCAACACTAAATCTTACTGTCGTGTATTTAGAACACACTATGCATAAGCATACATACATAAATCACGCCTATATCCCCGAAGGGGTAGGCAGAGGTGAACTAGCACCCACGTTTCGCCAAATATGTCAGGTCCCATGTAATAGGTGGCGAGCCTATTGCCATTTATCGGGCACAAAAGTCGCAGTACATTGCTGGGTGGTATAAGAGGAACGCTGCTGCCCATTCCTCATCAATGATTTATCCTTAGTCGCCTTGTACGACACCCACGGGAGAGTTTTGGGGTGGTGACAATTGTATTCTACTCTGCCGTCACACACTACAGCATTCCTGTACGTAATTTCAGAAGCGTATTGTTTTAACTCGGTGGCACCACACAGTAGTCTGGTTCGTTTATCTAACAAAATTTCTTTCGTAACAGATGATTGTCATCGTGCCACTTTTACAAGCTAACGGTGTCCATTAAGTGTCGATCGCCAATTTGAATGGCAAAGAGATTTCCGATTTCCACAGTGATGCGCAATAAAATTATAACCTTTATCATTTGTTTAGCATTAATTAACAGTTTAGAGCGATGTGTGTGGTCGCCTACTTCACATTGGGCTGTTCATAACCGTTGTATGATACAACTTGTATCATTGAATTATTTCCTAACGCTGTCAATGTTTGATAATGTTGACCTGATTGTTTACAAGCCAATAAAATGATTGTGAGCGCCAGCAAAAGTCGCAGTTTGCAACTGATTGATATATTTGCAGCTCAATTAGAGATAATGATTAACCAATTGAAGTTTGGCATAACAAATAATCCCGCATCTGAACAAATAAGATTTCGAATTTTAATTTTAATATTTTCTGTAACATGTATATCAAATCATAAATCTTATATTAATTTCCAATATTTGAGTGACTGAAATTAGGTTTAGTCAGGAGTCGCTAAGATTTTATCTATGCATTAAAGTTATCATGATAACGACTAATGACCAATTACTCAACATTAGCCATAAACCAATAAAACTTAAGAAGGACGAACATCTTTATGTGTCAATTCATTCTGAGCATTTTTATTAGCGCCATAATTTAGGAGTGTCATCTTACACATTGTTTAGTGGTTACTAATTAATTGGTGTCACTTTTCTCATTAGCCGTCATAAACTATTCAATTTAGATAAAATATTTTAGAGGGCTTTTTACTTTTTTGTATTGTAAGAAGTTTTGTAAGTAATTTTTATTCTACTTTATAACTGAGCATGTACGTAAAAAGTCACAATTAGAGTGAATTTTACCTAATAAAATATAAATAATATTGTCAGACAAAATCAATAAGAAATGTGTTTTAATATCAAGTAAAATTTTGTCTTTTGTGTTTTTAGATATACTTAACAATATTATAAGTAACGCAAATCACATGGCAGATGGTGTTCATAGTGACATTACGTCTAAAGTCAGACTTGTGGAATCAATTGTCACCACCCCCATTTTTCCCGGTGCTGTCCTAAGCCTAAGTGCCTTGTATAAAAGCTATGAGAAATGGACAGCAGTGTTCCTGACACACCACCAATACTCGCATTAATAATCTCGTCACCTATTAAATGTGTATCGGCACATAGTTGGCGAAATTCGGGTGTTAATACACCTCTGTCTATCTCTTATCTTCCGGGATAAGCAGGCGTGATGTAAATAAATATATGAATAAATCACAAACACATCCCGTGACAATTCTAACCAAAACACAAGCAGAAAAAGATCTAAATAAATTAGCAATTAATGTCGAAATCACCATCAATATACGATAAAATCGTTTACACATTTCATTTCCACGTCCCGAATAGGCCATATTTAATACATTATTTTTTAATACAATAAAAACAGTAGAAGAGCCGTGTCGTAAAAATTGACGTTGTAAATCAGTGTCTAGTTATATTTATTCGGACAAGACACGTGTCTTATTCGGTATCGTAAAACGATTATAGTTTCTTTGGCTGGAGGCATATCGTTTTATAGTTTCACCAAATTGTGGGTCCACTTTTATTAAAGTTTATTGAGTTGGGGTCGAGATTCGACATCGTAACCGCCTATTCGTATAGTTAGTACGTTTCACGTTTAAAACTGATTTCAGGAATGCAAAAGTCAATATGTGCTGTGTAGTGCATAATACTATTGTCACCATACCTTATCTCTTCCGTGAGTGAAAACATAGTATATAATTAGACAACTTTAGGGTCCTGGTATACTGGTTTAACATTTACCTCATGGTAATAAGCTCTCCACTACTACATGGAACCTTAAATAGGAAGGAAAGGGTTTCAAAGATAAACTAAAACTATATAATATAGTAGTTTATGTCGTCTTCGTAGTGTTCCTACCATGCCGAGAGACCAATGAACCGAGTGATGGGGATGATAACATCCCACTCCATGCTGCTCAAGGTTTTGGCTTAGGTTTTACAGCCGACCTGCCTGACACCGACCCTCTTTGGTTATTAGTAATTTGTGTATAAAATGTAAATCAGGACAATAATTGCATGGAATTTGTGAAAATACATGCTTTGATATCCGTTGGCTTATAAGGTGAAGTTGAATGAATAGTTGAATGGAGAAAATTTTCGGCAAGTTAAATAATGTTTTGGTATTTTGGTGTTTAATAATATATGTAATTATTATAAATAAACTAAATAAATGTAGGAGAGTAGCCTACAATGTCCTGGTTAGCCTCTATGCATCTATCTGCCTTGATTGCAGAGGTCGCGAGTTCGTTTCGCGCACAGGACAATAATTTTGCTAAATTATTCTGACTAATTTTTTTATGTAAAAGTAGTTTTCCAGGACACCTTTGAACTTAACCACATATTATTATTATGAAGTTAGGAGTTTTCAATAAAGTTGTAAATCAAAACTTTCAAACAGCAACTCGAGCAATCACTGATGATGTTCGTCAAAGTCCACGTCTGTTTTTATATTTGGCCCGTAGAACATAAATAAAAAATCCAATAAAGTCGAAAGTCCAAAAATGGCGTTCACGAGCTTTTAATCCATATGCTTGGGAAAATAAACAAGATCATTACTGTAAACAAACCGGGTAGCGTTCGGGTACAGACGCTGGGGAATGTGGAGCGGTATGATTTGGATGTAGACTTTGCTGTACTAGACGTTTTTTATTAGTCGTCGTTTTAATTGCACTGTCATAAAGATCGGAGTCGTAGTAGTGCCTAGATACACCTTTTTATTCTGTAAGACTGTCTATTTTTCTTTGGATAGTCGTCTAACTTTAATAATCACCTGTCAGATTCTGCAGATAAAAGAATGTTTGATATTTTTACGGACAAAATTTCAAAGGGTCTTTAGTTCCTAAGTTAATTCCTAACTCAAATATGTATATATTTAAAGTTAAGAACTATTAGTGAAAACAGGCATTAAACCTAGTTAAGGCTTGATGAATTATTTTACAGAGATAAATCAGAAAAAAAATTAAATCAGATCTAATAAATAGCTTTGATTCAAAACTCATACCCCATTACTTAAATCACCTTGTTTTCCTATCAAATGTTCTTAAAGAGTAAATAAGTGGATGAAACCTAAATTCATCCCACTGTGTCAGAGCTGTTTTCATTCCAAAAACAACCCCAATAAAAGCCTATAAGAGTCTTTATTGAATTAAATTTCATTTCATATAACACACTATCCCGCAAGAATGTCCCAAGTCCATTGTGAACGCAGGCAGTACTATTTGTTTAAGTTACCTACGACTAGGTACTAAAATAAACAGCGTGTAAAAGTCCCCGCACACAATTTCCTGTGTCTGTACCAGCGTTATTGTGCGCAAGCGCTGACTGCGATCGAGACTGTTTACAAATAAATCATCAGGCATTATTTTATTGCCTCGCGCCAGCCTCGCTGGCCGGTGTGCAGCCTAGAGCGATTACGACGTGCGGGTGTACGCTACACAATGCCCGGTGCACTCTATCGGGAAGGTAGCAAAGGTGAAAATTGATTGTTCCTTGATAGTTTACGTCGGCGAGGTCGGTGACCCCTATGAATTATGAAGGAATTATTTTAGGTCCGGAAATGAGTTCTTGGACGGAAGTCTTCCTCGAAGATCTGGCGGCCAGATTGTTGTCAACACGTCGTCGTGTGTTGTCGGGCTAATCTTGACTTTAAAATCATTGGATTACAGTCTAAAATACTAATAATCGTTTACAACTTGAGTGCACATAACTGTTTATCTTTTTACCATACATAGGTATGTCACTTCTATTTACCCCCTAAGGGGTTATGCTAAGGTGCAACGTAATATAGGGCACGCAAATCGCAGTACATTGCTAGGTGGTATAACAGGAATACTGATGCCCATTCCTAATTACTGTTTTTGCCATTCAATTTAGTTGTAACAATATTTATTATCTGCTCTGCCACACGACTATTCAGATTTTATTATTTCTTAATGACCTTTATTTGTCACAGATTCTCACAATTCATATTATGAGTTATGAAATTATGAGACGTCAACAAATAACTGGAAATTGACGATGTGGGTCATGGTCAGGTACCTAACTTCAGCTTACAAGATAGAGACTAAACGTCTATTAAAGCTAAGTATTATATAATGTAATGTGTAAGTCTCGCGCAATTATAAGAGAACATTATTATAATCTAATCATTCATATTGACCTGAAACAGAATGTAGAAGCAGTTATCTCCCAGGTCATAGCAGATAGCCTTCCGTAACACATCGCTCATTTTAACAATAATAAACAACTATTCTTATTTAATAAGCCATCAACTCATAAAAGTTATTACCTAATTATGTTCGTTAATTAATCATGTAATAAAGTCAGGATTCCATTATGTATATATATATAGAGATACTACACAAATTACCTAATGTAGTTTAGTAATAAGTTACTATAGTAAGTAAAATTAAATGATAGATTATCTCCAAGTAATAAAATAAGCTAAAAAGTAACCTAAGTTGGGCAGGCGATGGAATAAATACAGATCAAACGTCAATTGAGGCATCGATCGAAGTGATCTATAGATCGATCTATATTCATACCCTTGTCCTGTCAACGCTCGCTTGTTGACCTCTCGTCTTCAACGGGCTCTTGTCTATAGTGCTGTAACCAGGATTTATCGACAACAGTTTAAAGTTTAGTTAATAGCAGTTTAAAGTATCTATTGACTACATGGTAACTTTTTTCGATATACAAATATAACGTTGTCGTATCGCTTCTTACCTTTTATAAAAAAAAAAAAGAAAACCACTCCTGGAATTATTTAATCCCAAACGTAAGACTAAATGACATTTATTTTTAGACCGCACAATCTTTTTGTAAGTTTTATTACAAGTGATATTGACAGAAATAACCTAACAGTCCATATTAATTACTATGCTGTTATCGTTAAAGTAAAAGAAACGATTGTAAGTTGAACACTTCATTTCACGTCAATGTAGAATGCGCAAAGTTTATATTTGGAATAAAATATTATACAAATAGCTTAGCTTCAAGATTACGGATTTCAGTTGCTTGATCTACATCTTGTACATGTGACCATTGCCACTTAAATACTTAAGCAAATGCAGCCAGAACTTGCGAAGGAGGAGAGTGAAAAGTGAAGCTCGTTCAGTCTCCGACCCATCCGATGATAGGCCAAAGAAAACGTTGCACAGCTTAGCTGTTACCGAATGATCATCACACCATCCAATGCCTAAGATTTAAGAGGCGATATCTCTTAGCATTCCTTGGATTCATCGTGCGGGTCCTTAGTGTGGCAGAGAGAGAAATCATAGGCAGCGCTTAAGACTTGTGAGCCAAGTGTAGGTTTACGGGGCCCATCACAACATGCCAACGTTCACCTTCGGTTCTCTCTCTGCCCAGACAAATTTGGTAAGATTCTGTGAGAGCCGTCTTAGACACACATTCCATTATGGAACTTACGAATGCTCTAGAAAAGCTGTTTTAGGCATTTGTATTAAATCATTAGGTACATCATATGTGTATTTTGTCATTGGATAAATGTCAAATAAATTATTGGTAGGTTTTTTGATGCATAGTTAACTCAACCAATTGTAAAAAAATTTTACTAATCGTTGTATATCAGACTGATATTTAACCATTAGTAACAATTTTAGTCACTAATGTTACTTATTTATGGTTAAACATCTGTGATATTGTTACTAAAAGTTAAGTTATCAGTCTGATATTTAAACATAAGTAACAATTTTTAACAATTGGTTGAGTTAACTATGCATCAAAAAACCGGCCCTTAGTCGAATGATCAGATCGCTGTCTATTGGCTTAGAGGTTGAGATTTCGAATCCTGTTAGAAACAAATGAATGTGAGGTGAACACAGACATTTTTCTCGAGTCATGGTCGTTTTTATGTTGATTTTGTTCAATATTTTTATACATATTATTTTTATTTATCTAGTATTTATAAGACAAGTTACTTTGGGGTACATGTTAGGTTAGAAATCTTGGAAAATATAACAAAATATTTAAGTCCGCTATACTGTAGCAAGGTATTGGTGAAAAATATCAAGTGACAAAGTACGCGTTGCGTCACCCCGGGTGTAAATATAGATCTGAGGTTCTCACTTTCTAGAAATGACGTCACACCGCAAAGTAATGGTCCTTGTACGAAACGGGAACATCCTGCGAACGTGCTCAGGCGTTTATTATGATGTGGCATGTCATGTGGGCACTCGAGTCAATTGATTCGCCAATTTACTCGTACCAATACTCAATGGCGTTAGTATCTTTAGTGCTAGGAAATTGCCAACAGATGGCGTTGAACAATTGTGGCATAAGGACACAATTTTCTTTGTGTTTTAAATCACATCACTTTATTTGCGCAGTATGGGTACAAAAATGTATATCTTAAGAGTATTGCCGAAAATTCAGCGAAATTCCCGCAGGGGAAGATACCAGAGACGAATTTCTCGAATGTTAGGTCCCATTGCCCGCCTATTGCTATCTATCGTTTGCGTAAATCGCAATATATTGTTGATGAATTGCAAATCGATATATCGCTATTGCTATTGTAAGGTGGTAAAAGAGGAACGATGCTGCTCATTAGGTACTATCGCTGTCTTGTCTTAATACCCTTAGTCGCCTTGTACGACACCCGCGGGATTTGGTGTGGTGACAATTGTATTCTGCTCTTTCTGCACATAATTTGAAATTACCACACGTATTAATAATTTTATCAAATTAAAATTAGTGGCTGAACCAAGAGCTCTTTCACGGATTGTCGCCAATAAAGGCTCCAATAAAAAATCTATTCCGCTGCAAGTTCATTAGCGTAAATTATGCGTCCGTCTAATTATTTGAAAGAGAAAAACAAATGGAACACGTTTACTTCGGCGCGCGCGCATCCAACGCTGTTTAATTATCGGTTCGCATTCGAGCCATTTACTCGGTTTACAGGTAAGCGGCGGTATCGGATATCGCGCTCAGGGTTTACTACGAAACACCGAAATTTCGTACTTACGGAGTTTTGTTTCTTTTAGCCGACATCCGATATTGTGACAGATTGACAGCTTATTCGGTGGCCCGATCAAGAACACCGGTGGCGGAGTTAATAATGGGTACAGTCTACAGCACGTCAGGCTACGACAAAATGTCTAATTTTCTCAATCGACTTTCAGCTTTACTGCAGACCAGTTATGGTTGGTAGTGGGTTGAAGGAATTTGACAATTTTTCAGTTTTACGTTATATTGTCAGTTTTGCATTGGCGACTAAGGATTATGACAGCAATGATTAATGGGCTGCAGCGTTCCTCTTAGGCCTCTAGTACACACGGTGTTTTTTTTTCCGTCAAAATTTACGGTTAATTCGTCGTGTGTAGGCACAGTCCGGTCGTCAGTGTTGTATGGATCACTATGGAAGCTTGTACACGTGCACGGCGGCGCCACAGCAAGGCGCCCGAAAAAACTCGGCATGCACCCACGGTTTTTCAAACGTACGGCTAAAACGCCGTACGCTTAAAAAACCGTGTGCGTACAAGAAGCCTTTGCCACCCAGCAATGTAATGTAATTTCCCTGTCCGATAAATGGCAATAGGCTCGGCACCTCGCAAACACTCGGGGCCTAACCTAGTTGGCAAAAAGTGGGTGTTAATTCACCTCTGCCTATTAGACATAGGCGTGATTTATGTATGTATCTATGTTATGCACAACGTCAAAAACCACTTTCGTCCCTATTCCCGAGAACAGCAATACGCAAGTCCCGCATGATACCAACGTGCAGTGCACCTATACGCAGCGTTATAAAAGTCAGAATGAGTCGTAAACGTAGATGGTTGCCGTCCGGGGCAATTTTTATTGAGACACCGGCTTTACGACCGCCGACAGCCCTTCTAGGGTTTTGACCTCGCAGCAGACCAAGGGTGGGATAGCTGGCTTAGATTATATACATACATACATAAATCAAGGGACAGGAGGAGCTCGCTAGCGCATTGGCATCATTATCATCATCTCCAGTCCTTTTAATGTCCCCACTGCCGGGATACAGGCCTTCCCTGTGGATGGAATAATAAAGAAAGATTGGCCAATGAGGGTTGGTGGGTATTTACGACTGCAGATGCATTCCGGATCAACGGCTTAACGCGCCTTTCGAAACACGGAGGAACTCGGGATAATAAATTTTGGGTCACCCATCCAATGACCGGCCTTAGCGACATTACTTAGTTTACGCAATAGCACGAGAAGCGCGCTATGCCACTGCGCTAGCGAGCTCCTGTGCAGTGGCATAGCGCTACGAAAATTGCTACATCGGTCGCCATCTGCGTCTGTGTGGTGGGCTATGGCCCATTCTTCCTATATTCATCCATCCATTGGGAAGGCCTGTGCTCCGCAGCAGGGACTTTAAAGGGCTGGGTGATGATGATACATAAATCACGCCTATGTCCCCGAAGGGGTCGTCAGAGGTGAACTAACACCCACGTTTCGCTAATTAGCGTAAGTCCCGTGTAGTACTTGGTACGTGGTGGCGAGCCTACTTAAATTTATCGGGCACGGAAATCGCAGTACATTGTTAACTGGCCTAAGAGGAACACTGCTACGCATCGACATGCACTTTTCAATTCGTAAAGAACATAAATATCGTAAACACCACTTGTTCCAATTAAAGCACCATATATAAAACTCGAGATTTTATGGTAAATATTAAAATTCAAATTCGGGTTGCTGGTCTTGCGAAGGCCGTCTTGCGGAATCTCGCAAGTAAAACACAAGTATAATTTTCTTTAAAAAATGCACAAGACAGCCTCTGTCAGACCAACGCAGCAGGACTCCCAGAGAGGGTGTGCCGTAAAGTTAATAATCTCGGAAATAAACACTAATGTGTTGATACCCTAACAAGGATATCTGTTAGCGTTTCAACTCAAACGGACTCAAACCCACGGCTTGGCTCCGCTTAATTTACACACATAGCCCTTGAAGCACCAGCTTTGATCACGACTGTAATGAAATTGTAAAGAGGTTATTTACGATTATCGAAATTCGCCGCCCAACCGCCGATACTTTGGTATGTGTCAAAAATGTTTGTTCCACGCCCAATGCATGAGAGACAGCGGGCGGTTTACGAAGGATTAGTTTGTCAGCTTGAAAGGGAGACAAACGATATGACTTTTATAATGAAAAAGAAAAAAAAGGTTTAAGCGTTATTTATTCGCGATGCATACTGCATCGCGACGATCGTAACGATTAATACAAAAAGGTTAGGTTTCATACAAGCAAGGAGATTAAATGAGGATCTCTTAATAATGAATAATAAAGTGTTTTTATTCGCGATATAATATACTCGTAGTACCGGTTAATATAAGGTTAGGTTTCATATAAGGAAGGAGATTAACTATGTAGCGGAACTCAGTTTAGAGCATAAACTGAGTTCAACTTCAACTGATCGCGTTTAATTCTGCGATGAAATCGGCCCATAAATTCATATTAATCGAAGTTTTATTCGGTTTTTATTATGTTTCAATTTCGTGCAATACGAATATTATTTCTTCCATTCTCCTCTCTTTTTCCTCTTCTAATGAAATCTTTATCATGTAATGCTTTGAGATTTTAACCGTTAGAATAAGATTATGTTATATTATGTACATACATATTAGTATTCTAAATCATATCAGTCTATGCATTTTTTTTTTCTGTAATATTCAACCCAAATGCATAACTCATGTCATAAAATTAACTGAGGAATTTTCACATTTTATGCTACTCAGAAAAACGCACGACAAAACGCTTCCGCCTGTGAATTAGAGTTGATTATAAAAGGTGTAACATTTTTATTAAATGTTTCTCGAAATAAGATTGCACTTTATATTCGTGATAAAAATATAGACATGAACCTCTCTCGGATAAGTGCCACAGTAATAATTGCATTTTATGTCTATACATGTCATGATATGTTCGGCTTCCAATATAAGTTTTCCGATGTTTTCGCTTTAAAAAGTTTTATACCTTTTAGTTACGATTAAAGCCTTATTAGTTATTTAATTAACTTTAATTTCGAGTTTATGAACAACAATGAAAACTATAGTTATTCTAGGTTTCAAGTTTCAGTTTGTCGTGTGGTGACGGCAAAGATAGAGTCTATCCCATAGGTGTAATACAAGGCGACTAACTGCCGCACTCAGAGACGTCAATTAACGATAATGAGTACTGAATTTCAAAAAATGACAATTCAAAACTAGTCTCTATTCTTGTCAGGTCTTTGGTCTAGATTTAAATGAAATTTTTTGACATTAAGTACTCATTAAAGTTATTTGACGTCTCTGAGTGCGGCAGTAAGGGCCTGTTTCACAATCGACAAGTAAGTTCGAAGTAGCTTACTTTGCAGTTCAATTGACATATTTCATAATATTATTACAGCTGTCAAATGATCTGCAAAGTTAGCTACTTCGAACTTACTTGTCGATTGTGAAACAGGCCCTAAGGGTTATAGATAATATGGTGTGGAATGGGAGCAGCGTTCCTAGTGTACCCCTAAGTAATATTAATAAAAAAGTGCCCGGTAGGTGGCAAAAAGCTTGCCCAGTTGGCAAAATGATACAACTCTCCCTGCCTTTTCGGAGATAAATAGGCATGATGTATGTAAGAATTAAATTTACTTTAATAATCAAGTTATTGTACTAAACCAACATATTTTTAGGTATGTTGAAATTAAAAATTAATTAGGTTTGGTGCGGACACGATAGGAAAAAAAAGAAGTTTGATAAGACGTTACTTATATAACGGCAACACTGTCCGAAGTGGACAAAATGATATTATATTCACTATGTCTATGGAATAATTTCACCAAAAATTATAATATGCAAATACATGCAAATTCTTTTTACTCTTCTAGTTTGTTTCATGAGCAATACGTGGCCCGTTATTAGTTGCCAAAAGCCGAAAATAATCAGGTTAGTTTTTTGTCAAACAATCATCCGGAGTCATTAGCAACCTTTATAAAAATTTAACCCTTGACAAGACGCAGCTGTATAATTTTATTTCAAAAAAATGTGTGGTCCAAGTATAAAGATCTTTTTTTTTTTCTTTAATTAATTAGTCGCGACGTTATGATGCTGTGCGGTGAGGACTATGCTAAAGGCTTCTTTTATGTCAAATAAGTCGTGTTTTTTACATCTACCGATTATGGGTCGTGGTGTATGCCCAGACAGTTACCAAACTAGTAATTCAAATTATCGACCATACCGCTTTCATAATATTGTCTATGAAATAGTCATCGATAGACTATAGTGCCTATTATTCCTCGCATAAACACTGGTAATTTTTCAGTCAAATCTCATTCACATTAGAGTTCGCTCTCGCTTCAGCTTATAACTTGTTGGGCTGACAGCAAAAGTTGTTGTCTTAGTAAATAAAGTCCACAGGTGCCATGTTTCCGAACGAACGCGCTTTGATAGCGTATTGTGTTACAGGGTTAACTCGGGGACCATTCCGAAATGATTTCGTATTAAAAAAAACATGGGGGAAAGAAAGCAGGGCAGGGAACTCAAAGTGAGGTAAGTGTTGAAATTGGAAATCCATAAATTCGGCTGTTGGAATGAGGACCCATATTTAGGATACCTATGTTTTTTGTTTTTTGAGTTGTACTATAGGAATAGTATTATGAAAAATTGTTATTAGGAGAAATGAATAAGTTGACCCCAAACAGTAAAACCGTTTTCAATTTAACATGAGCCCACAATAGGTACATTATTACACATATAGAAACATACCATCACTCCTAATTTTATTTCCGAAGTGACGACACGACTGACGACACCCGCGTGAGATATTTTGTTTTATTGTTATTATGTTTCCCGTTGGATATTTTTCTAGCATAAGTATAATTAGTATAATAATAATAGAAGTAATAAGTTAAGAAATGGAAGAGCGGAGCCGCCTGACACAGGCTCAAAGCTTAAAAGGCGGTTCCAATCCCGGATTAAGTTAAGTTTGTATATACCTACCTATGCAATAAAACGTTTTTTTAATTTTCCATTTCATGCTGTCCCGAATCAAGTGATAGATATTCCAAATCCGAACACCACCTCTATACATACCTATGCATAATATGCTCCAATTAAGTCCAAAGCCTCCTTATAACCCGGCACGCATGCGGTAATGGGCTGGCGGTGTGCGCAGGCGCAGCTACTGTGCGCACGCGACGTTGCATGTGCCCGATCGTCTTTTTTTCGAGATTAGCGCCCGATTTCTTGTGCTCTCAGGGGATTTATTTGTCTCGCCAAAAGGATATTAAGGCAATCTTCCTTTTCGATTCTGTTGCACCCGACAGATAATATTGATAGCTAAATTCTGGAGCTTAATTACTTTATCATAACTTGTTTTATAAAACGCTCTTCCATGCTGACTATAGGGAGCTAAAAATAACGTAGAATGCGCCAGCCCCGACTCACCCCAATGGTATCACAAATGCCGGCTAAGGGAGATTGCCCGGTGTAGACCAATAAGCACCTTGGGGCGCCCGAATGTTGAAGGGCGAATCACCAACAACAGCATACCCAAAAAGGGTTGGCGTCAGGCAGACTGTCAAAACCTTCAGCAGTATGGATTGAAATGTTATCGTCATCATTCTCTCTGTTCATTGTCTCTCGACATGGTCCTCTCCGTCTCTTTTCTATTCATTCATTCATCTAGCACCTTTCCGGTGTGATTAATGATATGAATCAAAGGGGATTGGATAGTTTGATGGCGCCTGACCGATGTAAATGGAAGAGGAAACATACTACGTTGACCCCAGATAAACAGGGAATAGGGGAGAAGGAAGAAGTTTAACAAAACGCCGTGTCGTGACCGTAGAGCAGAATACAATTGTCACCACCCCCATCTCTCCCGTGGGTGTCCTACAAGTACTGGACAAAGCAGCAATGTTCCGATTTACGTGACCGTTAGAGGGTTAATAAGTTCCCCCTCTATTACATCGGACCTAACATAATTGGTGAAACGTGGGTGTAAATTCACCTCTGCCTGGAATTAGTTTTATACTCGAGAGTGTCTCTTTTAGGGTGTATATCCGTTATGGGCTACCTTCCCCTTTAGCGCATCTGGACATTGGCTCGCCAACCGTATTTATATTCTTTCCCATTAATAAGTAAACAAGACGGTTTAAGGAGACCTACTATTGTAGTCCGTTAAGCAAATAACTAAGAGACAATTAATATGCAATGCGCAGAAGCAGCCGCGTTTGACTCACAAATTTGCTTACAATGAACACTAATAATTATAGTTATTAGTAAGTGTTATTTATAGTTAGCGAAGTGGGGGCCGCGAGCGCGGACAGACGTGCCGATAGGAGAGTGCTTAACCTACATTTACAGCACTAATTACGCTGATAGAGGGAGAAAGAACTAGTTTAGCACTCTCGCAAAAAGCGATGAACCTAATTGAAGGTAGTTGAGCAGAAAGGTACCATTGCGGCATTACATGAGTCACGAATACACTTTATTGATAAGGTGCCCGATATATGGCAGTAGGCTCGCCCCATATAATCATCATCATGGCCCTGCCCTTATCCCATGGGGTTGGTTGGTTGGTTGGGGTCGGCGCAGTATGTCCTCTTTCATACATTCTCTTCTGTCACTCGTCATCCTCTCATCCACATCCATCACCTTTATTTCACACCTCACACAATCCATCCATCGTTTCAGTGGTTTCCTCTACTTTGACATCCAACATTTGGGCTGAAAATTGTTAACGAAACGTGGTTACAGGTGACCCCTTTCGTGGATATACAGATTTGATAATGTATGTTCATTATAAAACATGACAGGGATAATTTGCCAAACTTATTAGGTACTAACCTTTTTAATAAGTCATCAAAAATTTGCATTTTTACGAATATCGCTGATACAGTTAAGTTAAGCTTGGATTATGCTAACTGAACATTATTAGTCCGAAGACTGAACTGAAGATCACATAAAACTTTCTGTCGTAGCATCCGAGTAGAAAACCGAACAACTTTTGTTGTAACACCATCAGACTAGAAAAACTGAAAAATTTACAATTTCCAAAATGACATAACACTCAATGTGTAGAACGTTCTTCCCGGTTCCAGAGTATTGCTCCAGTATTATTTATAAATCCGCCCACAATAGACCTACTGTCAAAAGGGATGCGAACGTTGGATTTACGACCGGATGAGTTTATGGGGACTATCGACCATCGGTCAGTCTTCGAAATTGCCTCTCCTAATGTCCTAGTTCCATATTTACTTGGAAGTTGGCTGTACCACCTTTTTTTGCCTGACCTTTTTCATCGCAGGTCAATTTTTTTTTTTAACGCAGATGCAACGGAAGTCGCAGTCTGATGAAGATGTTATGACAGTGTCGGCGTCGCGTCCATTTTGTTAATGGGGTTGCGGTGTCTTTTGTCTTGCTATTATTTTTTTGCGCTTTGATTAGTGACCACTTTTACGGTGATTACAGCCCATTCATCATCATCATCATCGTCCTAATTACGTCACGCAGAGGTTCGCTTGTAACACCGCCACACGTTGACTATACAACACTGCCAACTCAATTGTCGATGTTAATATGTTTGTCGTAAAGCGAAAAGCCATTTGAGATAATTTTACGTAAGGTGGTAACGTTTTTAGAATAGTGTTTATAAAATACTAAATCTTGTTTATATAAGCAAATAATAGACAAAATTAAATAAGACACAGCATTTTTTTTAATGAAATGTCTTGCTACAGACTTGACAGAGTTATTCAGATCAGTGTGTATACAACACTAATATACTACTAAATATGCACACATAATACAGAAAATATACCTACAAACATATACAATGTAACTGTAGCTTGTCAATGCACATAAACAACTTCTTACAAAAACAAAAATACATTTGCAATCACGATTGCAGTGGCAGCGAAACGAAAGCACATGGAATTTACATTTAGCAGTTTTTTATTTTGCCAAGAATAAAGTTAACAACGGTATTCCATAGAGTGGTGTCATTTGATGGGCACCTGTAAATCTTTATTTAATTTACCAGCTCCACTCGATAATTAGGTTTTCGACGTTTATATTTGTTTCATTAACAAACTACCTCGGTCTGTCTCTTCTCGTGCAAACTAATAAATCACTCAAGCCGAACGTGCTAACTTGTCCCGCAGTGTTTTCCCTTTCCCAAGAATAATAACAAACCATAAATTTCCCCCGGCACAATAAGTGTAAAAACATCGGAATATCTCAAAATAATACAAGCGGCGAGCGTACTAAAAATACGAAACCTCATTAAAAGTTTTGAATTTCTCAGAAATCGTTGGTGCCATCGATATTTTTTCAAGTTTGCGTTCTTGAAAAGTCGGCCCATTATTTACGAGTGACACCGCTCCGAGCATTACAATCGTTGATAGTTTAATAGAAATAATAGTACACTACGCCGCTCGCCCCGGGGCACTAAATCGTTTTCACCGCACCGAAGAATCGACAGAACAATCTCACACTGCAGCCAGACACGAAATTAACAGTCCCAGCAATCCAACCAAGTGTTAGATGTCACGATAAAAGAAAACGTACACCTTCACAAAGCCATCGATTTGAATTTGATAAAGATATCTTCCTAATTGTCGCCGGCACTTCGGATTACAACAATGCTGATGCCACACACGACGAGCAATCATCGGATAATGCTATTGTCTATACACCGAATAATACTTCTTCCACTTGTTGATTTGTGAAGGCAGGACGCGGCCACAATGAGATTGGAGCGGGATGCGGGCGAGAGAATAGTGCTTTATGGTTTAGAAGCCATTGTGGCTGTGCCATGTGTTAAACGAGGGACGAGCTAGGTTCTGTGGAGACATGGACGTATTTAATAACGCGACAAGACCAAAAAAGCCGTCGTTTTTTTTCCCAACTAATGAAGTTGTTATTGCACTCAATCTGCTGGAATAATCATCGCAATACGAATAAATACCTACACCAACCCAAGCGCATCTCTTGAGAAAATTGAAACAACTAACCAACTGTGAACTGAAACATAAATAAGAGTAGGGCACATGACTAAAAAGGCGATAGCAGAATTAATAGGTGAAGTGGCACGCAATACGATCCATCAGTTCAAAGGCGCCCACTTAATGAATCAAACGACAGGCGACTCGCAACACCTCTTTTGTGACCGGACAAAATTGACTTTGACGGAGCGAACGGAGCCAAAATAACCGATCGTGTCCAACCCATTGTGCCCGCTATAATTAGACAGCTTGGAAATAAACACGTGGGGGCAATTATCGCGGCAGCGGGTTAAATGAGCCACCGAGAAACTGTCGTTAATGGGTACAACCCTGCATCCGGCGACAAAACTTCGCCACCGCACATAATAATATAAAAGATCACACCACTTCCGAGAAAACTGAACCTGGTTTTATACCACCAATTTATATCCAATTTTATATACACCATAACGAGTTACGCAATCACTATAAATAAGACGTAGAAAATAACAAGTTTATTGCACAGGTAAGGGGCTTTTAAATAAATTGAGTTCCACAACGACGCATCCATCTTTCCGTGTGAGAGATTTAAGGAACTCGAAATCATATATCTCAAGCGTTTTCGCTTTCGAACAAAAGCTTTTATTGATACTTTAGAGATCTAATAATAAAGGGTAAAATATGTATGTCTGCGAAGTGATTACTCGGAGAAGCATCAATCAGGGCGTATTCAAAACGTTTAGTAGATTAACTTTTCGAAGATTTAATTTTTATTGTGGAGGTTTGGGCACCTTTGGCCTACTGGAGCATTAATCATCTTACTGGGCCAAGCCTCCATCCTCACCCCTTTGAGAACAGAAAATATTTAAAAATACCCACATTCCTTTGTGCAGTCGACGATTCAATTTCAGTTACGACTTCCTGTTCTGTATTTGTCTGCGATTCTTTGAACACGTATCAATCCGTTTGCGATAACATTTCATTGTGACCATTTAGGGAAGATTAATGTTGTCTTCAAATCAGCCCGCTTACGCTTGCGATGGTGGGCAATAAATTATCATTAAGTAACACCTTGTCTAACCTGGTCTCGGTTTTATGGGCCGTTGGCCGTAAACCACGGTTAATACGCCGGTTCTAATCTAATCTAAGTATTTTTACCTGCTTCCGATATAGGCACTAAAATAACATCAACTAAAAAAGATACTGAATTCTAAATAAAGGTAATGGAGCACGATGCTCCCAAAGGTGCAGAAGATGCAAATATGAGTTTTACTAGCTCTATAAATGAAATGTATAATTTTTTTTTTTTGGACGCCGTTGCTACAAAGTTGGTGTTGTTATTTAAAAATTGTTGTGCTGGTAAAAAAAGTCAAATGCAATAAAGTTATGGCCTGCATAAGTAATGCTTAATGAGCCACTCTGTATTATAGACTAGTCCAATAATCCAAGCCGACGTTTTAAAACGACCGGGTATCACGAGAGGTTAGTATTAAAGAGACACTCGTTACACAAGAGAATTAATCTATAGATAATAAAATTACATCTATAGGTAGGTAACTTCGATACGAAAAGGCTTCACGCAATCTCCGTAAAAGATTCAATGGTATAGCAAGAACAGCACTGTGAATACGCTATTAGCTTGTGAAGTAATAAATATGAATTAGCGAGTAAGCCATTAAGTTGAAGTAGCAACTAAAGCATGATTGCTTCTATTACTTATACCACTAAAATTCACGATTGAGACGTGTACGCAGTAAACATTTTAAAAATTACAATAGATGTAACATTTCATTTTCTTTTGTAGGCTATTTTGTTACAAAACTTAAATCAATCACGCCAATAACATTTGCCAAATGACGCATGGGTCTCCCTAGTTGCCTAAAAAAATTAAAATTGATTTAGTAATGCTAATTTTTTGATTTTGTAAAGCAAAATTGATATTGATTTTGTAATGCTAATTTTATTGAAACAATAGACTGCTATCAAAAGTGGTTAATAAAAAAGAAGACTAAAATAATGTTTGGCGTAAAACCCCGTTCTAGTAACTAAGTATTAAGCTGATTGTACTTACTGAGCATGGTGGTGATAATGGGTCGCGTGATGCATAGCCGAAGCTTGGGCTCCACCAGGAGGCGAGGTCACGTGGAACGCCGCGAAGGCTGAGGGGAACTGAAGAGGCAAGAATCCACCGCTCCCTGTTGTCCCAGGCCCTCCTACCGACTCCCGATCTGGCATTCTTTTGAGTCCTAACACTTAAACATGGTCTAGTCCTTCACACACTCTCTGTTCAATTAAAACACTTGTACTATCACTGGGTTTAACAAATTCAAGCTCGTCGCCAGTCAAGTCAGCTCCAGGCTTACTGGTTCCATTTTCTTTGTTAGCTTTTTAAGTCTTATATAAGCCACGGTTATCTGCATCGCTGGTGTTTGTATCTTCACTTGTGACGCCAACGTGTCTCATGTTTGCTGCGTTTTTACCTGAAACAAGAAAATAAACTGTTTGCATTATACTTCACAAAATCAGTGGCATATAATTTGTCGGGTTCACATCAAAAGATGTTTCGAGTTTGCGTGTTTATCAGTTGTTACACCCAATTACCGTCATTATGTCTTTGTTTCGAAAGTTAAATGAATTATCTTCATGTTATGTTACTTTGAACTATTTCATTTAATACAGAACAATTTACTCATTAAGGTAGCACGATCTTTAGTGTAATTTAGATTGGTTGTTCGCGATTGCTGAGTAGCTTTTAGAGCTAATGTGATGTTGTATCTTTCGTTACAACAATGCGATTACACTCGTTACCAGCTGGGTTGAAAATTATTCGGCTAACCTAACTGAGGATAACTTTTGATGAACATTAATTTAAAGATTTTCAACATCACATCAACTTTAACGTTCGTGATCTACAGCATTTGTAATCGATTGAATTAATTTAGGTAGGCACAGAATTCATTTAATGGTAGGCACAGAATGTCATATACTTTAATACAATAAGACGGAAAAGTTAATATAAAAAGAAACCAATTGATTGCTACGATAAGCCGGTAGCGTAACAGGTGTTTCAACTCAAAAGCTAAATTGCTTTGGCATTTTCCTATAATATTCTGCAACAGAGTACTACGTATTAATAGAATTAACATAATCCATTTTAAGCTGCGTTTCCCATTTATTGAGAACTGCAATTCGTTTCTTTAATGGTAACTTAATTTGTTTCATTTGTCGTCGCGATCATATAAATACGCCTGACATTAAGACGGAGCCATTTCGAATGAAGTTGCATAAAACTAAAGAAATTATCTCATAATTATTGTATTTAATTAAACATATTTTATCGCCATATTCTCACATGATTATAAGAAGAGCGGAATACAATTGACACCACTCCCGCGGGTATCGTATAAAGTGACTATTCTTTATATTTATAGTTAAATAGGTTTAAGATTTTAACCTGTTAATTTGTTTTGAACACCTGTTTTTGTATCCTATTTAAAGCAAATAAAACATTTGAATTTCAATTTGACTGAGGGTTAAAACAGTGGTGAGGAATTTGCAGAAGCGTTTCATCTTGTAATAAAATGAGATTTACGTGCCCCACAATCACAATACGCTCGCCGCCTATTACATGGAACCATTATTGGCATTTCATTATTGGCCCTACACCTTTGGCTACTTCATCGGGAATAAATAGGCTTGATTATGATGAATGGTGTCTTGTACATAAATCACGGATATATCCCTAAAGGGGTAGGCAGAGGTGAATTAACACCCACGTTTCGCCAATTATGTCAGGTCCCATGTAATAGGTGGCGAGTCTATTGCCATTAAGGTATCGGGCACGAAAATCACAGTATATTGCTAGGTGGTACAAAAGGAACGAAACTGCCCATTCCTTGTCACTGTTTAACCCTTAGTCGCCTTGTACAAAACTACAGCGGGAGAGATTTGGGGTGGTGACAATTGTATTCTGCTCCGTCGTCACCACACAGCATAAAATATGGTGTCTTGTGCTTGTATCAAAACTCGTGTCAAACGAATTGGCATAATTCTTAAAAGAGCTTTCTGGATTAGGTATCTTTATTCGCTCGCTACGCAAACACAATTACCATAAAAATTACAATTACCACGCATGGGAAACGCTCTTAATTGCATGAAAATCGCGAGTCGCAAATGGTGCCACAAAAAGCGAAGCGACAAATTGTTGCGCGGACAGGCCGACGTCATTAGCACATACGAGGAATGTCGCGTGGCCCAAGTCATAGGCTTCAGGGAGCCAATTCTCAGTTCATGTGTTTTAATTTCGAATTTGATATGATATCAATAATGTTTTATCGAACAAAAATATCACAAAAATCTCCATTCACAGAGAAAATTGTATTCTCGGGGCTATTCGATATAAAATTTGATATTATGTCGATCACAGGCCTTTTCCAACTGCAAAACTCGTGCCGTTTTCTCTATTTTACTAATATTATAATCGAGAAATATGTTTAACTTATTTTATATTTAAAAATTTGCTATACAAATTATTGTTTATAATGTTTTTTTGAGTAAAATACTAGAAATAAATTTAAATAAGTTTATGGACAGCAATGCAAATAAAAAGAAAAATTGTTTAATGGATCACGGAACGAACGGATCAAATTTGGCTGAAGGCCTAGATGCCATGGTTAAATATTTTATGAAAAACCAAATTTTTATTTAAATCACATGAAATTCAGTTTACTTTTTTTTGGTTATGTTAGACCATAATATTTATATTATTAGAGTGATAATTTAGTTAGTCTATAGAATTTTGATTACGAAATGAATTTGAAACAATTGCAGTTATTAAATCAATTACCAAAAAGAGGCGAAAATCTTTAATGAAAGATTTTTCATCCCATAGACAAGGGTCCTCGCGGCATAAAATTCGTCTTCGTGGAAACTCTGCCGCAATTTCAGCCTCTTCAACGACATTTTAAGCAAAATTGATTACAAAATCATCAGAGTCCATATTTTACTACAGCAAAACAATCAAAATACAAGAGGATCTTATTTTAGTCTATGTAAATTTAAACAATTGCTTAGACAATTTAGCTATAACACATACGATATTTTGTATCGGCTACGGTTGAGCACTCGTTGCATATCGAGTGCTAACACTGGATAAATATCACGTTTGGTATCACGAGAATACCGAATGTTGAGATTAGTTGATATCCGCCATGTTTTTTCGATTAATATTGAGTTCGATATTTAATCAAAGACGTGAGAATTGGCTCCCTGCCTTGATATTAAATTGAGAATTTAATGGGTCAAGGAGAGCTGCTTATAACGCACCTTCTTGATAGAAAAAGAGGTCAGAAAATGCTCCTGATGAACAGCGTGATGTTTAAAGTTTAGAGAAAATATTGCAAAGAAAAAGAGTTTCGAAAAATGATTGTCCCGATGCGGAAAACAACCTCGACCTCCTAATCGTTCGTTCGGGTTAGTCTCCTTTTGTTTGTAATATTTTTTCTAATAATTATAGTTATTTAACGTTTAAATAAAAATCATAATAATAAATATTAATTAAAAGACGTTCGTTAAGTTCGTTTACCGCTTGTCGAATTTTTTTCTTTGTAATGATTTTTCTAACAATAATGATGTAGATAATGATTGTTCAAATAAATGTTCTTCGTTATTCAAACATTACACGCAGGGTAACCAGAACACCCAACTTCGCCACTGAAATCAGATGGGTCGGTAGTAGGCTACAAAGTGATCGATCAATAAACGATTAATTTACACATTTAGTAATAATTGTGTCATTCGTTCCGCATAAAGGGCCCAAGGTAACTCTCTAAAGTATGTGAATTGAAATTTGAATAATCAATCGATATAAAATCGTCAATGGCTTCTAACAGAATACGGATGCGATGACAACCGGAATGTTCCGAATATTTGTTCTGATTTTTGTACCACTCGACTATTGGATGTTTTGGTAATTTAATGCGTTATTCATTAGTAAAGAAATAGTCTTCTATTACGGCCTGGGAGCTGAAGAACTATATAGAATGTGATAGTCCCGAGTCCCGACTCATCCCAGGAGTGTCATAAAAGTCAACTAGGGTCACCTGAATGATGGAGGGCTAACCACCAACAACAACATACCCAAAAAGTTGGTTTCATACAGACAATCAGCAGTTAAACCTAAGCCAAAACCTTGAGCAGTACGGATTGAATGGCTGTCATCCCGATTACTCTCAGAATTCATTTCCGTCACTTTTCTATTTTCATCCATTCGTTCATCACTAGCACTTTCCGGGGAGTGACGGATTAGAATAATATAAATTAAAAGAAAGTGGATGGCCCGATGACGTATTGCGTATATGAATAGAAGAGTAAACATACTGCGTCGATTCCTGACATCCTAGGAACAGATTTATTGATAAGGAAACAATACAAGGTCACGGGTAATTTAAATAATTAACGTGTGACGGTATAACATCTTCTATATATTTTTATCAACTTTATATCTATTAAGGTTAAAAATATATTATTAGATCCATGTGGTGGCGGCAGAGCAGAATACAATGTCACCATCTCTCCCGCGAGTACAACGCGAATACGGGTAAAGTCAGCGATGAGTAAGGCAGCAGCATTCCTCTTATACCACCTAACAATATACTGCTACGTGCCCGGGAGATAGCAATAGGCTCGCCACCTATTACATGAGAGCTAATTGGCGAAAAGTGGGTGTTAATTCATCTCTGATGATTTAGTTTATTTATTGACGGCCGCCTTGGTCGAATGCTCAGATTGCTGGGTATTGGCCGAGAGGTCCCGGGTTCGAATCCTGGTAGGGGCAAACTTTGTGATGACCACAAATGTTTGTTTCCGAGTCATGGTTGTGTGTATATGTTTATGTAGTATATTTTCAACATTTATATACATAATTATATTAAAAATATGTCCGTCATCTAGTATCCATAACACAAGTGCTTAGGCTACTTACTTTGGGCTAGATGATAGGTGTGAGTGTAAAAAAAAAATTATAATAATAATTATTGTAAATTAAGAAAAAAAATTGACAGGCGATTACAGTGAGCAGAAGTACCTGTCAGGCGAATTTCGTGTGTTAATAATAATGATAATAATAGTGATTTTGACGTGGGTCTATATTGTATGAATTTTGTATTTTTAAGCTCACTGTAATATGAAGAAAACAATACACAACTGTATTCTTGCACTAATCCTCTGCTCTGTACCGCAAACAACGAGGGACAGTCATCGGAAAAATTCCTTCAGTAATTAATGAAGATGTGATTGTCTCAACGTGACTCGAGCAACATTGTACCTCAATAAGGGCACAAGTGAGGTAATGAATCGATCGTAAACCCCGATATCGATAGTCGATACAAATTTTCATTGGATGTGATTTACGATGTTTGTGTACGCGGAATTGACGGGCGCTTCGAATGTCGACTTTTATCGACCATTCAAATTTTAAAGTGCGATTTTTGAATGGACCCGATTAAGGCGGTGTTTTGTTTTTCGTTGGCTCACAGCATTTGCGAGTTTACGCGAACGGCGTAATTAAAATGTGATTTGTTTGTTTTATAGCCCCCCCTTATTGTTTGGAAGTGAGGTCGTAACCGATTTAACGATAAACAATGACTTTTGTGTTTAAAATGAGCAAATTAAACCTTTTTACTGGAGCCATTGCAATAAGCATTAGGGTTGTGTGGTATAGTTCAAGTGGTTTACCTTTATCGAAAACGAAAAGACTTTCGCAAAAATTAAACGAATGATATTTTGGCATTCTGTAACGAACCTACCTATTTAAAACTGCACTGCAATAACAATGGTTCATCTAAAATATTGGCTGTAAAACTCAGCCATACATACATACATACATAAATCACGCCTATATCCCCGAAGGGGTAGGCAGAGGTGAACTAGCACCCACATTTCGCCAATTATGTTAGGTCCCATGTAATAGGTGGCGAGCCTATTGCCATATATCGGGCACAAAAGTGTTGCAGTACATTGCTAGGTGGTATAAGAGGAACGCTGCTGCCCATCCCTCATCACTGATTTATCCTTAGTCGCCTTGTACGACACTCACGGGAGAGATTTGGGGTGGTGACAATTGTATTCTACTCTGCCGTCACCACACGGCCCTACGACACACAAATTACAATTATTTAAAAAAAAAAATTCAACAAACTCAGCGGATACTAT
Organism: Cataclysta lemnata; assembly: GCA_963931975.1. Classification (NCBI taxonomy): domain Eukaryota; kingdom Metazoa; phylum Arthropoda; class Insecta; order Lepidoptera; family Crambidae; genus Cataclysta; species Cataclysta lemnata. The sequence continues at coordinate 3,823,992 of OZ008363.1, forward strand.
CGACAAAGCCAATCGCATCACTACTCGTAAGATATGAGTGCCACAATACGCGAGCGCATTCCGGACCTCTTAATTCGGACTTTAATTACGAATTAATTGTTTTTACCAGTCCAATTGTTTGTATAATACCGAGAAATTAAAGGGCTGTAGGACATCGAGGGACAGTTACTTTTTCGTGAAGGTCTATCGACCATAATATTATTTTTTACAACATTTTGACCATTTCATTATCATATTTTAAATATAATTGCTGGGATTTTTTCGGCGCTTATACTTAAGGGAAGGTGGCCAAAGGCGGATAGTCTTATGTGTTACATTATTTTTATATATACATACACCAAGGAGGTAAATTAGGAGGAAATTAAAATTTCCACCTATAATTTTTTGGCAGCAGAATACGAGTTTTTTTGCAAAACATCAGTTAAAAAATTGACGTATCCGTTTTAGGCCCAATACAGGTGGTATTGGGGTAACTTCACCTAGGCAACCTTGGCATTTGGCAAAATAAGTGTGTAATGGGAAGACAAATTCCTTGTTAACAATATATTGTTTTACTTTTTTTTAACAAACCTACACTAAACACAATTGCTTTGCCGTGTAGTGACGGCAGTGCAGAATACAAATTTCACCACTCCCATCTCTCCCGCGGGTGACGTACAAGGCGACGAAGACGAGTAATGGGCAACAGCGTTCCTCTTAATGCCACCTAGGAATGTACTGCGACCGTGCCCGATAAATGGCAATAGGCTCGCCACCTACCTACTCCTTGGGACCTAACCAAATTGGCTAAACGTGGGTATCAATTCACCTCTGCCTATCCATTCGGGGATATAATTATGCGTGTTTCGCATCGCGTATGTATGTGTGTACACTAAACACGGCAGAATCGAATCGAAAGTGTGTTTAACAGCAGAATTTTTAATTGCACATTAAAATTGGCCATCGAACACGACCCTGGCTAATTCGCAGCAGATAAATTATTATTAATAATAATTATTCTGCGAGGTCAGCGCGCGTATTGTGCGTGCCCAAACTTTGTCTTAAGCCAGCATTAGGTTGCGCTGTCACGGAGCGGCTACCACAACGTATTTGTCACTAGAACAATGGGCCACTCATCACATGCCCCGGCCTCAACTGTCAGTGTGGCTAGAACACGAATTGTCTAATTAGAGAGTAGTAGATCGGCTATAAAATAATTGGTTTCACTCTAAAAACGCTCATGTTAGTCAAATTAAGCGCGAGGACCTCGATAGCGCAGTGGCTTGGCGCGCTAGGCCTGCTTGATTGCGTAAACTAAGCAATGTTTACTATTTTGATTTTAATTTGAACATTATAACAATGTTAGAAAAACAAGTACAAAGTACATTGTAGTTGGTAAAAGTTCGAAAAATTATAGTCTTGATGCGGGAATCGAACTCGCGTCCTCTACAATTCTGGCAGATAATATAAAATGTAATAATAAATATTTTTACACTCACACCTATCATCTAGCCCAAAGTAAGTAGCCTAAGCACTTGTGTTATGGATACTAGATGACTGACATATTTTTAATAATATATAATTATGTATATAAATGTTGAAAATATACTACATAAATATATACACAACCATGACTCGGAAACAAACATTTCTGGTCCTCCCAATGTGTGCCCCTACCAGGATTCGAACCCGGGACCTCTTGGCCAATATCCAGCAATCTGAGCATTCGACCAAGGCGGCCGTAGGAAGATGCCTATACCACTCGGCCGAGTGGTACATGCATCTGCCTGCTACTATGGTTTTTCTAACTTTTTCTAACCACAATATTCTTTAAACAATGTTTATTAATGCCGGTCATTGGTTGGGTGACCAGAAATTGATTACTTTGAGTTCCTCCGTGCTTCGGAAGGCACATTAAGCCGTTAGTCTCGGCTGCATCTGAACCCACCAACTCAATTTGATTATGGACCAACCCCCCCGTAGGTCGTGTTCCATCCATAAGGAAGGCCCGTGTCACAGCAGTGGGGACAATTAAGGGCTGGTGATGATGATGATGATAGCCTAGCGCACTAATCACTGCACCATCGAGCTTCTTAGACCCCATGAAGCACCATGTCAATATGCCGTAGTCATTACACCACATGCACTCTAATATGGTGTCGCGGTAAATCCTTTCATCGAGGAGTTAGCATTCCCTGCGCAGTGTTTAAGTACATCCATAATTTACAATGAGGCAGGCTCGGGCGGCGCGGCCAAAAGGGGCTAGGACGTGCGTCCGGCGGTATTACCCCGGTGGTGCACCGTTAGATATTATTTAACCAGTAATATGTTAATCCGTCATATTCAATAAGGCATGGAGTCGTAAGTGGCGTCACTGTTACATGCATACATATATCACGCCTTTTTATCTCCAAAGGGGCAGGTAAAGGTGAATGGCCTGTGCCCAGCAGAGGGTACATAAAAGGGCTGATGATGATGATGATGACAGTTCCAAAATAGTCGCAAATACTACATTATTACAGTCTTATCTTCTTATCCGTGCCGTGTCACCACCCCCATCTCTCTCGTTAGGGTCTTACAAGGCGACTAAGGGTAAAGACAGCGATGAGTAATGGGCAGCAGCATTCCTCTTATACCACCTAGCAATATACTGCGATTTTATGTATGCCTGATAGATGGCAATAGGCTCACATTTTACATGGGACCAAACTTAATTAGTGAAAAGCGGTGTTAAATTCACCTCTGTTTCTTCATCATTACGTATAAACTGCCTCGTACTAGTTAACCGAGGGTCAAATCAGAGCTGATTGCCATCAATCACCCCGGTACCTTAAATGACGACATTAATCTTCAGAAAACTGGCAAATTAGGAAACAATTTAAGCAACTGACACTGTCAATGCTGACAGCAGTTACTAATTCACAGGTAGCGCTTATTAGTTAATAAAACTTGGGTGGTGTGTCACTTTTGAATGGCTTTGGGCCCAATTTTCTGTCTCAGTTATTTCACTCGTTTACATAACGGACTCACGATTTCCACGCATAATTTACATAATATACAACAGTTTAAGCATTAGGGTCCCTAATTTTAAAGTGGGTGTTGCGCAATTTTTAACTTGGAATTCGATCGCGGCATAGTTTTTTTTGGTGAGATTATACATACCTAGTGTTGTTTATATTACATTTTTTTTATTACGAATTTTATTGGGTAGTCATCATGAGGCAAGTGGGTTTTGGTTACAGGTCGAATAGATTGGCGACTGATTTATGCGTGTAGGTTTATATTGTGTAAGTTATAGCACAATGTTTTTGGTTCAATGTTAGGGACTGAACGGCTACGGAAATATAATTCAGAATTATTTTTGATGCTAGACTGAAAATATCTTGGCCTCCATCTCACCTGATGGTAAGTGATGACAAGGGCCGAAGATGGAATTGAGCTTCATCTAGCACCCTGAACAGCAGAGGGGCTGATCGTATCACAAATTGTCGGAACACAATAATGATGTTAACATTAATATTATGGCGACAGAAAAATTACTTCCTTTAAGAAACCTTTTAAACTAGTTGTACATAATTGTCTAGTATATGCCTCGCAAACAATGTTTCAAGAACGTAACAAATTAAATATGGCAGAGATGTAACGCCAACTATTTCTATTCACAGTAAAACCTTATTTATGTTTTCTAGTTTTTATTATAGCGTGGCGTCGACTGCGTAATGACTTGACGCCTCTTCCGACAAAGTTACATGTGCACCTGTACGTTTACGATTTAAAACTTAATCTTCTACTTTTAAAGACACCGAGGAGAATCCCAAATGCGAGAATCGTTTGTAAACAGACATGCCTGCTGTATGCCTAACACGAGATGAGGAAGTAACACGTACAAAAGCAGAAGACCCACATAAAATACACGATAAAACCTTAGGTGAGATCTAATTGGGCAGTATTTTAATTTACAACATGATTAGGACACCAGAGATTTGAACAGCCGCTAACGCAATGATATGCCTAATTTATTGTGTTCTAGTTGTAATTGCTGAGAATGATATAAGCCTTTTTGTAGCAGTACCGCTGCTTAAAGTTGATAAAGTAACAGAGATTAGGAACATAAGAACAGATGTTTATGCCACATTTATTTTTCTCCAAGAAGAGACAGAAACACACACGCTCCGCTAGTTCAGTTTAGAAAACTTATCCTAACTAATAATTATATAATTCCGAGAAAAAAAATTGCCCAGTCTTAGCAACCTTTCCATAAGTTTACTGTTGAAATCAATTCGCCCACAAGGTCGTTGGAAACCAAAATTGAAACGGCTGAAGTGTTTTATTTGAAGAGCAAAACAAACATTTGTCTTTATAAATATATCATCGTTATTGGATGGAATCGGATCAATAAAAACGTTGAATTTGGCCGCGGTCCATAAAGCAATACCTTCAGAGGCAAAATAAATCATACGCCATTGTTAATAATGCACTTTTTTGCACTTTTCTTTGAAAGAAATAAAGATTGATTCAACGTTTTGTTTCATAGAAAGAAGCAATATCGAGTGTCTGGTTCTAGTAACGGAAATCTTATAGGTTTCGTTAAAAAACTAACCGTTTTAAGAACATCTCGTCTTGTAATAAGTCTTCTTTCGAATTTCGAAGAAGTTGAATCTTCTCAAGAGTTGTCGAATCATCTCAGAAGAAATTACCTGCTGCATTTTGCAGATTCTCTTTCGACGTCACTTGCCAATCCAAAATACAGTTACAACGTGATCTCATTTTTATCATATTATTAACTAGCCCTTTAAGGCGACTAATTGTAAAGACAACTATGAGTAATGGGAAGTAGATTTTGTCTTATACTACATACATACATAAATCACGCCTATATCCCCGAAGGGGTACGCAGAGGCGAAATGGCACCCACGTTTCGCCAATTATGTTAGGTCTCATGTAATAGGGGGCGAGCCTATTGCCATTTATCGGGCACAAAAGTCGCAGTGCATTGCTATTGGTAGGTGGTATAAGAGGAACGCTGCTGCCTATTCCCCATCATTGATTTATCCTTAGTCGCCTTGTACGATACCCACGGGAGAGATTTCGGGTGGTGACAATTGTATTCTACTCTGCCGTCACCATGCGGCAATATTGTCTTATATTTTATTAAATTGTCTTATACTACCTAGTAATATACTTCGATTTACTTGTCCGATAGATGGAAATAGGCTTGTGACCTATTATATTGGACTTTACATAATTGGCGAAACGTGGAAGTTAATCACTCCTGCCTACTCCTTCGGGGATAAATAGGCATGATTTGTGTATGTATGCATGAATGTGTTTCATCTAAGACACAAGACCGGCCACATTTTTGTCTGTCTTCGAAAATATTTCGGTCAAACGATAATTCCAAATATTTGTCTTCCTTACAAGTGGACAACCGAAACTAAGGGGACTCTTCAAAATATATAATAACAAAAACTCCATAACAATAGAGAGAAATATGTCGTTAACTAGTGACTAATGTGCGAAGCTAACTGCTTGAATGTAGATAAGGAATAACTAATTCTAGACGGGAGCGTCAACTGATTTAAATATATCCATTAAATTAACATAAGCGTTAAAAAAAGGTTTTTTGAAACGGGCCCGAAATTTTCTGAAGTTTAAACGCGGGCTTCTTTTAATTATATATGTCACAGTCAAGTGTCTTACTGAATCGGTGTATAGCACTTTTAACTGGACAAAATTTGGGTTAACCACTTTTGCCTAAGTTTTTATTCTCTCACCAAATTAACTAATGCTAACCAACCTATCGATTGTTGTTCTTTATCTATAAACACCCTAGTGGTATTTATAGAACACAATCATGTATTCATAGAGTTATACAGTGACAAGAAATGGGAGCAGCGTTAATAGGAATTTACGTGCCCGACAGATGGCAATAGGATCACCTATTACATGAGACCATATTTGGCGAAATGTGGGTGTTGATACTCTGCCTAACTCTCGTTGTTAAAACTCTTACTAATTTGTCAGCTCAAAATAAACGATAGCATTCAAAATTTTGTATTCTCATGGTAGCGCCCGGTTGCAATAAACCGCCATTTGTACTCATTAGGAAGTTTATTCGTAAGGCCAATTCGGTGACAAGACAAGGTGCTAAAGTCTATAATATATGGCTCGTCGTGCACGGTGACACTTAGCTAAATGCAAGGTGGTTACGAATTCGCTAATTCAGTCAGATCATTAGCCGTGTGGTGACGGCAGAGTAGAATACAATTGTCACCACCCCAAATCTCTCCCGTGGGTGTCGTACAAGGCGACTAAGGATAAAACAGTGATGAGGAATGGGCAGCAGCGTTCCTGTTATACCTACCACCCAGCAATATACTGCGACTTTTGTGCCCGATAAATGGCAATTGGCTCGCCACCTATTACATGGGACCTGACATAATTGGCGAAACGTGGGTGCTAGTTCACCTCTGCCTACCCCTTCGGGGATATAGGCGTGATTTATGTATGTATGTATGCAGTCAGATCAAGGGCCTGTTTCACAATCGACAAGTAAGTTCTGAGTAGCTCACTTGGTAGTTCAATTGACTTAAACTTCATATTACAACTGTCAAAGATATAAGGGGCTAGTCAGTTGTTGCGTTTTCGGGGATAGTCAAGATTCAAGATCGCAAAGTTCCAAGCACGTAAGTTGAACCAAAATTACGGTCGTCAGCGCAGGTATAATTGGAAGAAAACTGTTTAAACTAAATTTCGAACGTGAAGAAACGGGTATCCCTACGTTGTTACAAGAATAAGTGCCCATGAAGATTAATTTAAAAATACTTTCTGAAAATTTTTCCTATCCTCTATTCGTCTATTTATGTTCAGATAGATAAGTATCCACGCTTAAATATATGAACGGATTATTTCATAAGCAGTCTAGTCGCGTTATGGAAAAGCACCCTTAACCTCAGTCTAAATTATCCATAAATTGGTATGACTAAGGTAGTCCCGAATGGCCTAGACGGTAAACATCCTTACAGACCATATTTCTAAACTCGGCTAACTTACCAAACCCATTTACGTATTCGAAACACGAATAAAATGCAACATCGAATGAATAGATTCAAAATCATCACTTGAATGACTGAGCCGCGAATAGGTATGCTATTGCGCTGCGGGTCATTCAACTATAGGATTTCTTATTCCAGTTTGCACTTTAAGGGGTGCGCTGTAAGGTTGAAATTTAATAGGATTATTTTTACAGTGCTGTTTAATATGATATGATGTAGCTTGTACATTTGTAGGTACGTAGCAACTCTGTATTTAAACTTAAAATAAAGAAAAGATCTCTTGCCCTTCATCTCACCTGATGGTGAGTGATGATAAGGGCCAAAGATGGAATCGAGCTTCACCTGGAACCCTCTACCACTTAGGGGCTGGCTATGTTATCACAAATTATTGTCGGAACACAATAATGCTGTTAACATTATCATTATGGTGACAGATTCTGATAAGATGGTGGTAGCTAGCCAGGCGGACTTGAAATAAGTCCTACCACCAACCAACCGAGTACAAATTTTGTACCCCACTGGGGATCGAACCCGGGACCTCTGGATCTTAATTCTAGTGGGCGTACCACTAGACCACGGAGGCGTTTGAATTGAGAAAAACTTCAGAAAAGACACCAATCCATCCATTGTGTGAAACTAAAAAACCATTTTCACGCACGCAATCGCTGATAAATTGATGTGTTAATGAATAAGGTAGTTTTTTATTTTATTTTATACTAGACAGGCAAGCTCTTGACCGTCATCTCATCTGATGGTGAGTGACGATAAGGGACAAGGATGGAATCGAGCTTCACCTACTGAAATAGAGACTGGATGAATGAAGACTGAATGACTATATCTTATCACAAATTGTCGGAACACAATAATGCTGTTAACATTATTATTTTGGCGACAGATTTTGATAAGATGGTGGTAGCTAGCCAGGCGGACTTGAAAAAAGTCCTACCACCAACCAAACACTCCCCTGGGGATCAAACCCGGGACCTCGGGATCTTAATCCCGGCGGGCGAACCACTAGGCCGCGGAAATGGTTACAATGTGTTAGAGAATAAGGTCGTTTGTTCGATAATGATGATGATTTCAAATAATTTTAAACTCTCTTTAGTTCCGCAGTCGATGTATTTAATAGAGTTAACCACATTAAATGTGTTCTCACTGTGAGAATCGTGCGCATGCTTAGGTCTGTGGTTTGTAATTCTCTCAGTTTTTTAGCTAGCTTAAGCATGTAAGCTGTGACCGCAAGTTTGAGCGCCGACATCTCTCGTTACAACCTCTAATCGATAAACGCTCGAGTACTTAGTTAAATCGATACAAAACAATTTGCTTCTGTTACTTCAAACAAGTAAATTGGTTGGTGTTATAAAGAAAATTTTGGTTAGAAAAAGAACGTATAATTTTGTAAAAATGTTGTATTAATTAAATTATAATTTTGTATAAGTTGGACGCGGGTTCGATTCCCACATCAAGACTATAATTTTTCAAACCTTTTCTTATAATAATTTTCTTATTCAATATTTTTTTCTGACTTTCATACAATGTTCAAATAAAAATCAAGTATAATAATTGATTTGTTTTAGTCGGTCAGTCAGTATGTAAAGTTCACTTGCATCTGAGAAAGTACCGTCAACAGCGCATCAGACTATACGACACTGTAAAATATCTCGAATAAATTGATTGTCAACAATAAGCTGTTTGACCTAAAGCATAAAGTCGAATGAAAATAGTTGATCTATTGGTAACCGAATCAATTATTAACGTCACTATTCATTTTACGATTAAAACAGCCACGCCACCGAGTCATGTTGTGCCAGCGAGTCATTTGTTAACGCTACTGTCTGAAACCAACGCCGCGCCGACGAGCTCCTTACTAAGATACAAATGGCATTTAAGAAGTGTACTGACAATATACTTAATTATTTATTGTTTGACAAAATTAAATTACGCCACCGAGCCATTTGAAATAAAACAACTTTACGGATTTTGCTCACGTATAATAAGGTGTTTGCCATTGTTATTATTTTAAAGCGACGTTCCGATCACTTTACAGCGTTCGCCACCGCGGCGTTTTTTGCCACCGTGTCAATTTATGCCACCGAGTTGCATTAACGTCACTGTTCAAAACTTACGCATCCGGCTCGTTGCATTAAATACGTACGTACACGGCACTTAAGTCTGTTAGCTACAGAACAACTACACACGAACCGACCATAAATAAAACCGTACAACAATATTAACAACGAGTACCGTTGACAAAAGCGAGTCCCGTACCATTACAGTATTGCTGACCGTACCTGCATGTATTGGTTATTATAATCCAATAATAAATGAGTCACCGCGCATGTAACGCATGGAATGCGTAGACGCATGCGCGGCGCGCTCAACCTAGTGCAATAAGGGGAAGCTCCTATAAATCGCGCTGTCTAATTAAGTATTGGATCTAATTCAATTAAGCTTTATAATACATACATAACTCACGTCTAATTATCCCCGAAGGGGTAGGCAGAGGCAAAATATACGCCCACGTTTCGATAGTTATTTTATTTCCATGTATAGGTGGCGAGCCCATTACCTGCTGCCCATTACTCATCGTTGTCTTTACCCATAGTTGGCTTGTACGACAGCCACGGGAAAGATGGTGGCAATTGTATTCTGCTCTGCCGTCACCACAAGACATTTTACATTGATATTGAACAACTTATTACATTGATTTTTTCATTTCACTTTACAGCGGTCGTGGTCACGGCCTATAGGCTAAAGACTAAACATAAAGTTATGTAATTATGATAGTTGGTCCTTCTACTTTAATCAATTTTATTATTGAAACAGTCATATGAAAATAAGATCAAACAAACTTATCGTACATGACTCAAAATAATATTGTCAGTATGTATCTATTAAGTGCTACGAACAAAATTGCCGAAACACCTTCCCCTTAAGCAGGTAGAACGATCGACTGCAGTCCCTAGAACCACTTCTCGGAATAGAGATAAAAACCCCCGGCGACACTCAATTTATTGTGCTTTTCGAATATTCATTTCCTTTTTTACTGTCCCTACTTCGCATGGAGCACTTAAATATGCACCCTGTGTCTTGTGGATAGGGTGCTAAGCCGAACAGCTGTTGGCGTGCCCAACAATTTGTTTTACTGAAGCAAGAACCGAGTATATATTACAGGATTATTAGGTTAGCCTTGACGTTTGTATTTTTCAATAAGAATTGACAGATATATCTTAAGATTCAATATAGATGGAGCAAGAAAAATATTTCTCGGTTTGTCTATTTTAAAAAAGTAGACATGGAAAGGTATTATATAATGTTAAGTTGCCAATGATTACATCAAAGATATTATGTGTTATAGAACAAATGAACAATAAATAAATTATTGTTATAAAACTAGTTTGGATTACCAAAAATGGAAGAAATTAAACAATGCAATGTGTGGGGACGACAGAGCAGAATACAATTGTCACAACCCCCATCTCCCCCGCGGGTGTCGTACAAGGCGACTAAGGGTTAAGACAGCAATGAGTAATGCGCAGCAATTTCTGTGCCCAATAAATTATGGCAAGATGACATGGGCCCTACCTAACCTAGTTGGCGAAACATGGGTGTTTAATTCACCTCTGCCTACCCCTACGGCAAAATAGGCGTGATTTATGTAAGTATGTATGTAATATATGTTACATACTTACAGCTAATTTGGCGACCGTACAATAACAACCCGTACTCGAAAACTTGACCGGGGTCCGTATGTTTACCAATAACACCTCGAATAAATGAGCATTTCCATTCGGAGCCCCGTTTGTTCCGGGGCTACATTGTATCGTGTTTTGACTGCGCATAAGTCACGCGCAAGAAACTTTTATAGGATGTTTACCAAATTAAATGTTGGTCTCTTGGTCTTTTACTCGAGTCGGGCAAAAGCTTTCCGATTGTTCACCGTCGTACAGTCAATTTTAAACGAAAGGGGTTAAAAACCGATGATTTAGGTAATTTGAACCCTCAACTTTTAAAATTACTAGCAGAAGACAAAATATGTGCCCCCAATCAATGTCTACTTGATAAGGGAGAGAGCGGCGATTCCCCGATAATTTGTATCTTCGATAGGTTTTACATTTTAAGAATATTTCGAAGAAAAATCTTTCCTCAAAAGTGAAAGACAAATCTTTGTTTACAAGTGAGGTTGTCTGCTCAGTAATTCCTATAAATATGCAAATATATTATATCTATTATATATCTGGAACACGGTAGAAGAGATAGATAAAAAAATTACACGAATGTGAATGCAGTAAATGAGGAGGTGACAGCTATCATTGAATAAGGAAAACAATATAGCCACTGAGCCGATACCGAATGGAATGGGTTATGTAAGTGTAGGAGGATGATTCTGATTATAATATTAGTATCTGTTATTTATTACACATTAAAAAAAATGCATTTTTCGTATGGGCGGAACGCCCATAATAAAAGTAGAAAAAGCATATTTAATTTTCTTATTACAAATTATTCTAATAATAATTGTTTGCCTATAAACAGATAAACTTTGAAATGCACACTGCTATTTATGAAGAAATTATGCGGCCGGCCAATATAATTGCACAAATTATTATTATCGTGACGAAAGATAACGTCAACAGCGCAAAAACTTAAAAAAAAGACCTGCGCCCGCGCATCTGGCAAATTGTATCGTCCTGTTACTGCTATAAGTAATTAGCAAAAGAACAGTATTATTCGAGCCCCTACTACCTGCCCGGCTAACATGACCACCGAAACACGATATAATATAGCCATATAGGCTTTATGATATAGCCATTTATCGCTTTGAACTGTCAACAATCCAAGGCCTTGCTTATGGATGGGAGATTATAAGGAGAATGGAACATAACTGCGGATAGTAATGGCTGCAGATGCAGCGGAACCAACGGCTTAACGCGCCTTCCGAAGCACAGAGAAACAACAGCAATTAAAAAAATGTAATAAGGATTTACTCCTTTTTTCACAGTTCTGATTTCAGAGTTGTGTGTGAGAAATGTCAGAGTTGACCAACCAATAAAAACCAATAAAAATGAATAGAAAATAAATCCGAAGACGATTCCTCTCATTCCCTTTTTTAACCGACTTTAAAAAAAAGATAAGGTTCTCAATTTGGTTGGTATATAATTAAAATATTTTCCTTTTATAAAGGTTTAAAATCGAGTTCACTGCCGATAATCGAACGTGAAACCTTAGTAAGGGTCCTTCGTGCTTCCACTTATGACCCAATGCGTGCTGTCTGCCGCTGACAAAGTATGTAATTACCAGGTATATGCCAATAATTATACTTTTAATTAATGAGTTAAATATAGGTGACTGCGTTACTCCCATAAGTGGACTTTTTTTATTGCTAAAAGTAATTATGCAAAAGGGATCCTTACATATTGACGGTAGCTATATAAATTGTTTTTCTAACATTTATATAATGTTAAAATTAAAATCGAATAGTTTATAAAGCAAACCCAAGCTTAACCGAACGCACGGTATTTGTAAAAATATCTGCTTTGGAATGTTTGAAATTTATTTCTACATTGCGAGGGTACCCGTTGGCTTACAACGTGAAGTGTAAAGGTTAGAAGAATTTCGGCAAGTTAATTAGTGTCTTGGGTGGCCGAGCGGTCAGGCACCTGCCCGGATAGCAGCGGACGCGGGTTCGATTCCCGCCTCAAGATCATAATTTTTCGAAATTCTTTTTCTAACTCCAAAATCTTTATATAAATTTGGATATAAAATCTGAAAAATTAACAAGGACAACATACTTATATGTATAAATCACGCCTATTAATCAGAGGTGAATTAACACCCATGTTTGGCCAATTGTGTTAGGTCCCATATTGTTACAAATGGCGAGCCTTTTGCCATCTATCGGGCACGTGAACCGCAGTATATGGCTAGGTGGTATAAGTGGAACGCTGCTTATATTCATACATACATACTTTTCGCTGTCTTCATCCTTAATAATGAATTAATAAACCATTGTAAGATTATAAAAATATACATACATACATACATAAATCACACCTATATCCCCTAAGGGGTAGGCAGAGGTGAACTAGCACCACGTTTCGCCAATTATGACAGGTAGTATATTGCTAGGTGGTATAAAAGGAACGCTGCTGCCAATTCCTCATCACTGATTTATCCTCAGTCGCCTTGTACGACACCCACGGGAGAGATTTGGGGTGGTGACAATTGTATTCTACTCTGCCGTCACCACACGGATTATACAATATGCTTTTTCAAAAAGCGTACACCCTGATATTCTTTATCATAATCAGCAGCCCTTTAATGTTCCCACTTCTGGGACACAGGCCTTCCCTATGGATGGATGGGACAATACAAGGAGAAACTATGATAAATTATGCTGGCCCAGTGCATATTGGCAAGTTATGGGTAAATAATGACGTTCTATTAGTTATTTTAGTACTTCACGCTTGATAACCGTACCTACCAGCTTACCGATCGTTAAAATAATAAAGTACATTACAATATTAATGTTAGCCTTTACGGTAAATAATTGTAGTTTTATCAATAAAGTTAAGTGAAGTATCTAGTTCGATATGTTAATAAACGAATTAACTTGAAGCAGGTGACTTGTGTTAGGCCCAAAGACATTTACATGTTGAAGGTTCTGCAGAATTTTCTAGGCAGGGGTGACAATAGATTATAAAAAAAAAATATGTACAATATTTTTTTTTATGAACGTTTCATAAATTACAAAGAAAATGCCGTGCGGTGACGGCAGAGCACAATACAATTGTCACCTCACCACCCACCATTTATCTCGTGAGTGTCGTACAAGGCAACCAAGTGTAAAAACAGCGATGAGTAACGGTCAGCATTATAAATGACTGTAGACATTTCGACAACCCTATCGACAGTAATTAGGCATATCGATTAACCCCATCAGTTAATCGGCGTGAGAAATTATGAAGTAATAATTTGTCTTGCTGATCGCATCAGAAAGCAAAGGTCAAACAACGTCATAACTTGCAGTACAAAGTACGATACGACTTCTATAAGCTTGTTAACGCTATAACTATATCTTTAACTAACAATTATAGTGGTAATAGGTATCCCACAATACACTTTACCCGAATCGCACTGAATGAAAAAATGTCGAAAAATTATTTGTGATGCGGGAATCGAACCCGCGTCCTCTGCAATCCTGGCAGATGCCTTTATGACTGCGCATATTCTTAAATATGTATTTTCACATTATTTTTTCTAAAATGTATAGTGTGACGTCCAATAAAAAGTAAATCATAAATTTGAGGTCATTAAAAACAGCATTTATGTCTATTAAGCACAAGGCTCAAATTTCACTTTGATTCTCAATACTTACCATTCACTGCACTGCATCAGCGGCGTAATGTCTCCATCGTGAACTGCAAACAAAGATAACGCGATTATAATGACTATGCACCTTCCATATTCAGTCCGCAAACCCGTCTTTCGCTAGTTGCCTTTAGATCTTAACGTGTTCGACTCAAAGAGCAAATTCGATTGAACAGATTTGGCCATTCGTGGCTACTTGATTGTATGTAATATGAAAAATTTTATAGAATGTCAATTTCTGTCTTATACCTCCGATTTCCATTTCGAAATTAAATGTCGTTTATGATCCGGACCCTATAATCAGGCCAAAACGACAGAAATGCAACGATGCAACAAATGGAAACCCCTGTTAAAAAATCAAAAATACACTCCGTGTCCTTTCACTTTGTAATTGTAAGGATTTTTCACGTGTTTTAACAGGGGGCCTAACTAACTAACTCCTAACTAGCTAACTCGAATGCTGATGATAGCTTTAAAGCAATGCACTGCTTACGGCTATAGCAGCCATCCTAAATTTTTAGGCGGTTCGGATTTTGTGCCAAATTCATACAAAATCATTCGGTGGTCATTCGTTCAAAGCTATCGCTAATAGTTTAGGTACATTTGGTGCGAAATTACGGCATGACGTCATAAACTATAGCTTTTCCTTTAGCAATCGAGTTAGGCGGTAGGCCGTTGGTCGTATAATTGACTGGTCAAATGCTGTTTCTGTCGAACTAGAATGATTGGGATCAGTTCAGTCAGTCTGTTAATTTATATTTTAAAAAAACTACTTTCATATGAAACCATGTGACACAGAGTATTGTGTGTGTATTGTATGTTACCTGTTTTTTTTATGCTAGACAGGGAAGCTCTTGGCATTCATCTCACCTGATGGTATGGCGATAAGGGCATACCATCAGGTGAGATGAATGCCGATGAATGAACGAGCTTCACCTGGAACCGTCAACCATGGAGGTGCTGGCTCATCATCATCATCACCAGCCTTTTAATGTCCCCACTGCTGAGGCACGGGCCTTCTATATGGATGGAAGAATATAGGGAGATTGGACCATAACCCACTACGCTGGCCCAGTGCGGGTTGGTGGGTATTAACAACTACAGATGCAACCGGGACCAACGGCTTAACGTGCCTTCTGAAGCACGGAAGAACCCGTGATAATAAATTTTTGGTCACCCATCCAATGACCGGCCTTAGCGAAATTGCTTAGTTTACGCAATCGCAGGCCAAGCGCGCTGTGCCACTGCGCTAGCGAGCTCCTCAGGTGCTGGTTATTTTACCACAAAATTTAATAGTCAGAACACAATATTATTACAAATTGGCGGTACAATACTGCTGTTAACACTATTATTATGGCGATAGGTTCGATAAGATTATTCAATATGATACGATCACATTGTGAACAAATCTTAGTTATCCGCAACACTGTGGCACACTTCAAGCGATCGCACACACCATAAATAGTGTTTTTTTTTTTAATAATATTTGTGTCGTTCCAGATTGTGCCCAAGATTTCTTTATTGCAATTTCTGCAAAATAATTTATGGCTTTTACGCCGTCCACGGATTGCATTCACATTTATCATCGGGTTGCGTGAGGTAACTGTACTTATTTGGGGGTTTGTGTTTTATTGGTAGGTAGGGTATCTCGTTAACTATAATAATTTCTACAGGGAAAAATATGTCGGAGTAGCAGGCTGAGATTCCTTATCACGCAGCTTGATCACTAATTATCGGAAATACAATCATTATTTACGAAAAGATGAACTTGATGGTGAGACAAAATTAAAAATATTAATTATATTAAAATTTTATGAAACTAACAAAAGGACGCTAGAAATTAAAGGACAATTTCAAAATTTTACTAACTATGAAATTTGTCCATGGCTTGTCCTTGTCTTGTACAGGTAATTATTTCCAGTTTTATTATAAAAGTCCTATACTAGTAATTTCCAGTTTAATTACATTTTCCAATCAACCTGAACGAGGCCTTATCGTCATCTGACAGTGACATTATGCATCTTTTTGATTCTAAAACAAAGAAAATTGAGGTTAGAAAAAGTTCAAAAATTAAAGTCTTGATTCGGGATTCGAACCAATTCCAGGCCTCAATTTTTTCGAACTTTATCTAATCGTAAATTTTTTTGTACGGACTAAATTTCCTTACATTTTATAAGGTTCAAATGAAAATCAAAATGATAATAACGTCTAAAAATTAACAAGTAAAACAACACTGTCCCGCCCAATTATTTGGGTGCACTTTCGTCCGTACCTTTGCACAAGAAAGCTCCTACGCACTCTCATCAACTCGGACCTCTCGATTATACATACGCTACGCTGTCACACGACTGCCTCGAATCGTATAGAGTTGTTGATACCGACATCGAAAAAAATTATGTCTTATTACGAGGCGGTTTATGAAGCGATTTTCGCGTTATAGAGAAAGACTTGGACCACATGTGATCATTAATTTTTTCACACGGCCAGCGATTGGTTTTGGATTGATTGGATGGGTGACCAAAAATTTTTTATCTCAAGTTCCTCCGTGCATAGTAAGGCACGTTAAGCCATTGCAACGGCTTAATTGATCCAGGTTGCATCTGCAGACGTTAATACCCACCAACCCACACTGGGCAATCGTGGTGGGTTATGGCCCATTCTCCCTATATTCTTCCATCCATATGAAAGGCCTGCAGTGGGAACATTAAAGGGCCAGTGATGATGATGTTTTGCAAATCCGTTGCTTTAATAAGCGACGAGTAGAAATACGAGGTGCGGTATTAACAGCTTCATTTATATCCGCGCTTCGTAATCTCCCAGCGGCTGATAGAGTCCGTTGGGATAATGACATCTGCGGCAAAAACTCAGACAAGTAGTTATTTATCATCGTGTGGCCTCTTTAATTATCGCTCGTGTGCACGCCGCCTTACCTTGGGCCGGTTCACACTTGCTCACAAATTTGTCGGCTTCAGTTTCGGAATAGATGGTGGGTTTGTAAGGGCGTGTGCTCATTTCTGAATGTTGGTTATTGGTCGGTTCTGTTTTTATCGATTTTTTCTTTGATAAACAGTCATCTCTGTCACGATATGGATTTGGTAAGTATGTCTGTATTTTTGCCAGGGCAGAATGCAATTGTCATCACTCACATCTCTATCGCGGATGTCGTACAAAGCGAACAGGGGTATTTGGGCTCGATGATTAGTGTGAGTTTAAGAAATATTATAAATATTAGTGTTTAATATTCAAATTCAGAATTTGTGCATAATTGTTGGCCCTTCCGGGATAAATAATTGGCGTGATTTATATATGTTTATAGAAATGTAGAATGTGTCTCCGAATCACTCCAGGGATATCGTGAAAGTCGACTGAGGGAGACGACTAGTAGCGAGCATACCATCAACCCTAAGTGGGCTGTGGTCAGACAGGAAGGCTGACTGTAAAACCTTAGCCAAAACCTCGAGCAGTATGGATTGGAATATGTTACCAATTCAAATCTCGCCGTTTATCACTCCCTCGTCATGGTCCTTTTCATAACTTTTCGATACAAAATTCTTCGCTAATGATGGATAGTATGAATCAAAAGGGAGTGGAAGGTTTGATGATGTCTGACCGCCTTGAACAGTATGAATTGGAATGTTGTCACCGCGGATTGTCAACCTAATCACTTCCGTTTGTGATAAATATTCTTAATAAAAGGAGGGGATTGATCGATAAATATGAATTGAAGAGGAAATATACTGCGCCGACCCCAGATAACCTGGGAACAGAGCAGGAAGATGATAATGATTTATTTATAGCCAATCTGCCGAATGACCAGAGTATAGTTATTGAAGTTCTAAAATGAAAAACTGTGAATTAATATTTAAAACACTACACACCTACCTACATAATTGTTTAAAAACTTCACGGGATTGTACTATGGGTGACTTAAGAGCTGCTGCTAATGAATCAATGAAAGAAAAAAGAAAGAAGACAGCCTTACAAAACACCCGAGACAGGAAGGTGGTGACAATTGTATTCTGCTCTACCATTAAGCATTTCTTTTTTTATTTGAATTTAGTGAATTGTATCAGATAGCATTCAATACCGATGGACTGACAAGAGCAAATCAACTCAAAGTTTATATCGCCATAAATTCAGAATCCCCAATCAAATGGAAGTATGGAAGCTTCTATACCATTAATAATTACGCAACTAATCGGCTGTGATGTTTTTATGATTGACCACTGATTGCCGTGCTCGCGTATTAACATATAAAACGAACTAATTTAGAGGTACCAAGTGCTGTAATGACTGGACGTCGTTTAACGTCGATAATTTATTACAACAGGACCCATAATTGAGATGACGAACAACAATGTTAAACACAATACGTAGGTATAGCTACAGTGACAATTACTTTCAGTAAATTTATTGAGGAACCGATAATTTAAAAAGATAGGTTAGCCGTGTGGTGACGGCAGAGGAGAATACCATTGTCACCTCCCCAAATCTCTCCCGTGAGTGTCGTACAAGGCGACTAAGGATAAATCAGCGATGACGAATGGGCAGCAGCGTTCCTCTTATACCACCTAGCAATAGCAATGTACTGCGACTTTTGTGCCCGATAAATGGCAATAGGCTCGCCACCTATTACATGGGACCTAACATATTTGGCGAAACGTGGGTGCTAGTTCACCTGTGCCTACCCCTTCGAGGATACAGGCGTGATTTATGTATGTATGTATGTAGACTTACCACTTTAATTTTTTATTAGGTAGGTATGCAATGTGGCTTAGCTCGCTAGGCCTGCGATTGTGTAAACTAAGCAATGTTGGCTAATGACGGTCATTGGATGGGTGACTTGATTATAGCCCATTCTCCCTATATATTAAACCGCCTACGTGGTGTAGTGGTCTGCTCTCAGGAATTTGATCCCAAGGGTTTTGGTTCGGTGTTTCAAATTTGTACTCGGCTCGGTTGATGGTAGGACTTATTTCAAGTCCGCCTGGCTAGCTACGATCATCTTAACAAAATCTTTCGCTATAATAATTAACCGAATTAATATGTTCGGACAATAATAATTTATATAAGATGCATGATAAGAGGATTCCATCTGCGGACATTATGCCATGTAATAGGTGGCGAGCCTATTGCTAATTATCAGGCACGAAAATCGCGCATTGCTAGGTGGTATAAGAGGTACGCTGCTGCCCATTTCTCATCAATGTTTTAACCCTTTGCCATATACGACACCCGCAGGAGAGATTTGGGGTGGTGACAATTGCATTCTGCTCTGCCGTCACCACCCAGCAATGTCAATCCTGAGATCGACAAGTTAATCTCAAACCGTCTTATTAATAAACTGGTAGTAAGCGTGGTATAGCTATTCCGCGTTTTGTCTTCGTCTCACAAACACGATGTATGCGAGGAAAAGAGACAAAACACCGAGTAACTAGTCTGTACTTAAACCGCGTTTATTAATAAGGCCGCAAGTGACAGCCCTATTCTAATCATGACTTAAGCTTGATGAACGGAAGATTGATCGAGCACGCTACTGGTTTCGGTCGCGTCTATATGCGTAGACGTAAACAATTTTTTACTATCCATTGTGTTGGGAGAACGTCGGTGTGCCAAAGATGATTAACTGCCGCACTCAGAGACGTCAATTAACTTTAATGAGTACTTAATGTCAAAAAATTATAATTTAAAACCTAGTCGCCATTCTTCCCGGGACTATGGTCTAGATTTAAATGATTTTTTTTGACATTAAGTAGGTACCTAGTCATTAGCGTTAATGGACGTCTCTGAGTGCAGCAGGAAGACCCCTAACGTCCCTATGTTATCTATCTCTGCTACCCGATTAGGTTCATAGGGCTTTCTAAGTCAAATATTATCATCAAACATAATCGACCAAATCAATTCATGTGCTCAACATATTACGAAATAGGGTCAACATTTTGTACATACATACATAAATCACGACTATATCCCCAAAGGGGTAGGCACGTTTCACCAATTATGCCAATCAACATTTTGTACTGTTTTGAAATTTTTGTGAAAAGATTCAAATGAATTAGAAAACATTAAGTAACGACCATAGAACGACGATATACCTAATTGATTTCTCTATTTTCACTTTAAACATAAATCCAGTTTTTCTTTCAGTCTTTATCTCACAATAAATAACAATATTTGAAAACATTAACAAATGACAATTTATTCTTAAAGACAGATCAATTAAAGGCTGGCAATTAACAAAAGCAATTAATCAACATTACGAAACTTTCGACGAATCAATAAGCTCGGTTTTTTAATTAAGAATTTAAAATGATAAAAAGTTTTACTCGCTCTCTAGATCACTTGACCCAAATATAAATCGATATCGAGGAACAGGTCTTTTAGCCCCTACTATATCATGGGTGACATCGACCGGGAGACTGTAATAAATCATTGCGGGGTTAATGAAACAGCCGTACCTACAGACCATTAAAACATTTTAAGAACATTGAAACTGTAATCAATTAAGACAACTCAGAATGTTAGCTCTATAGAACAAAAGGAGTAAATGTATATTAAGCAATATTTGCACAGACCGGTCATAGGATGTGTGACCATAATGATGCACGAAGCATCTCGACTCAAAAGACACGATAGATAAGTCCAATACACGGAATACACCCCGTGTGTATTGGACCTACGATCTACCGTGTCTTGTCTTACCTAGGTGGTGGTTTGGCAAGTCATTCTTCCATCCATTATTCCATGTGTCCCGTCACTGGCGATATTATTTAGGAGAATTGATTAGGATGATAATAATTAGATCACGTCATATTCGATGTGTTCCAAACTCGTTTCACAGTGTTTGTTATTGAACTCCTCCGACATTAAATACATTTTTATGAATTTTTTTGTGTATATTTGGTAGGTCGTGGGCTATTTTTTATACCCGCTAGTAATATATAAAATATAGTAATACTTAAAACAGTACAGTAATCAGTCATAAGTCTTGGATGCAAAAAGAACTGCTATTGAGAAACTCAAGTTTTACAGTGGTTCCTTATCAATGCGTTTTATCTAATTACAATCTACATTTAAAGCAGATAATAAATAACGCTCAATAATCAACTGTCCATACACTTATGTAAGAGGTAAGCAACTTTTACCGTTTACTTAAGCGTCAACATTGTTGCCTCGCTATCCACACGTCGTCATCAATATTTATGTCCAGATTCGCCATCAGATTCTCTACAGCGTTAATTTCTGCGTGAAATTGAGATAAAGTTTATGATAATGCAAATTTTACATTGTAAAACCCGATGACTTCTCGCCCATTACCTACCTGGTTTATTTATGGATAGCTTTCATCAATACGAAGTTCACAGTCGTCTATGATTGACTTAAGACTTGGCTGAGTTCAATGCACTGTCGAGAATATCTCCAAAAGATTCTGCGCGAGGATCCCGATAAGCTGCCTACTTGTACCACACTCGACTCAGCGCTAATACATCTACAGATTAAGATCTCTTTGAATCGATACGGGGCTATCTCCGATATCGAACGGTAGTATCGCACCTCGATGCAAAAGGGAAGAAAAAATATTGCCTCGAAAGGCACTTTAATTGCGATGGGTATGTATTTCATCAAGAGCGATATTGAATCGGATTAAATTGGTTTCTCATTTATAGTCCAGACATTTCAGCAGATTTATACAATTTATGAACGCTATAGTATAAGAAAAGATTTTCCAGAAAGACTTGAAACTACAAAATAAGTTTATAATAAAACAAGTAACATAAACAAAAACATGTTAAGTTTATCTTTATATTATAAATCCTGAAGATTAACCACTTCTTCCACATAAATGAAACCACCTTACATGAAGCTAGTAGTACTAACAACTTGTCTATTAAGATACCGTAGCGTATTTATCATAAGATATTAATATTTCCTATAACTTCCCTAGTTACTACAACACTATAATTAAATATGACAAGTAAACCTGTCTGTTTAATATATTGCGCTCAGTCTATATACCATCGATCAGCAATCGATAGCACGCATGATGATCTGCGACTAAATCTGATTAGACTTGTCGAGGAACGAGACATCGTATCGATAACACTATCGATAAAAATATTATCTTGACCAACACTAATCGTTTTGAAATGCGAACATTGTGAGCAGTTACAAGTGAATGTGTTCTTGTAATCGAGTTGCATATCGATTGATATTCGATAAGGCTATGTATGACAGGTCGAATCGATTAACGTAAAGGACTTTAAAATGTTACCATACCATCGTGATATCATCTATTACATGATCCAAACTTCTTAGTTGCTGAGATTAAGATCTGGTAGCATTTTAGTGATGTACGATACCTAAGCATATTAATTGGTTTCTGAGCAATTTGGTACAAGTCTGGTACCTACGGCAACTAATTTTGAAAATCAATTTACTGAGGGCCTGTTTCACAATCGACAAGTAAGTTCTAAGTAGCTTACTTCGCAGATCACATGACAGTTGTAATATGAAATATATGGCAATTGAACTGGAAAGTAAGCTACTTCGAGCTTACTTATCGATTGTGAAACAGGCCCTAAAAGTATTACACCAGACACAGGTGTAATTTGCAGGAATATACCGAATTGTTTCCCAAGATGTATAAAATTTGCTCAGTAGCATAATGATGATAATTTAAAGTTTTTGAGAATAATAACGCTAGCCGCTTCAAGACGAAATACTAGGACTAAAACATTCCTTGTTATGCTTGGAAACGAATCACTCGCTCTAATAACGTTATCGACGCACGACAATGACGCCTCGTTGGCGATACGTAAAACGAATAAATTGGTCACAGAACTGAGATATCGGGCATCGTATCTACGATTCGAATCGCATATATTCCGATTCCGTGTCCGTTTCAATCACCGTGTATCCGCAAGTTATCAGTGGAATCGATCACGAATCAATCTAATCGATAAGTTTGAGAATCGAATATTTTCAAACAGATTTCGTTATTGTTTCTCGAAAAGTCTTTTTTGGTTGCCGACAGTAGATTATTGAAATTGAACCAGTCGAATAAGTGTTTTAGGTTTGAAGAAGATACCGCCAGAATTTTTTATGGCCATGCTGTAACTGCAGAATATTATACAATCACCACCTTCATAACCCTGGCGCCTCAGTTAATGACTCCCTCAGAATGCTATTGTGTAACAGTACACAGTACATTTATATTACTCATAAACGTGTACGTGTAACAGTACATTTATATTACTCATAAATTTAATTTAATTTATATTACTCAAAATAGAATAATGTTACTATATTGAACCACCTTTACTTCTTGACAAGTACTTTTTACTTTTTTTAAGTACCTTTTAGTTCCTATAATTTGTTATAATAATAGCTTGGTTAGTATCTAAAATACATTTAAGATTGGACATTTATCATAATAATTTTACACAGATAATAATTAAGGAACCTAGTGCTATAAGCAATTGAAAACACCAAATTACATTTTGCCCACTTCTTATTTTATCAATGCAAAGTAACAGAATTCTTGAGGCAGACGGATTTAACATATTTTTATACTATCTAAACTACCTATGCTATCACGACATGAAAATACAAAGAAATTGATTGAAAGCTCACGTTGGACCGTTACATTCCAATAATGAGTATCAACAGTCACAAAAAATACGTTTCAATGTTATTCAGTTGGAGCAAGCAGCGTAATGAAACTATTGACTTCAACCAACACTGAAGTGATGCGCTCGCGCCACAAAAATATATCGATAAATTGTCAGACGATAAACCGCCGGCCACACGTTGAGATCGTGTGCGCCAGGCAAAGTTGCATGCCAGCGATTATTAAGCACTGTACGTTTCAATTGCAAGACGCATGCCCACTATATTTATTGCACCTTTACATTGGCTGAATAGAGATAAACACATGTTGCGTTCAGATTAATGTTGTTTTTGTGTTTAGGGTCGTGGTTTAACATTGTTGTGTTATTATCTACTGAATCGATCGATTTGTGGAGTCTTGGATGGTTTGTTCCTTTTTGGACGCCCGGTGTTTAGTTTGCGTAGGTGTATTTCTGATGTCATATTAATTTAAATCAATACTTTTGATCTCGTGGGAAAATATGTGTGATATTCTGTGGTATTTTTTAACGGTCGTACCTAAACAAAAAGACTATACTTTACTATATTCAAAAACGATATCCAATCACACTCACTTCCCAAGGTTCATAATCATTACCAGCTTCTAAAAAGGTTAGAGGAAGAATGGGCTACCTCAATAACCCATACCGTATTACAGCCGGGACCGATTGCCTAACATACCTTCCAAAGCATGGTGGAACTCAAGATAATTTTGGACACCCTTTCAATTGCCTGTCGTTGAAAACATTGCTGAGTTAACGCAATCGCCTCACAGAGCCAGCGAGCTCATCAAAACCCCACAGAGCTTCGCAAATGTGGTAAAAACAAATATTCAAGAAGCTTAAGCGTCGCCGTTATCACCGCAGAACTTACTGGGATAGCAAATTATTGATTCCCCGAAGAAATTCTGCGGTCAAGAAACGGCATACCAAATTACAAGGCGAAAAATGAAACGACCTGTCTCAACCGTCTTCCTTACTGAATAAAGTAAGAAATTCGATGTCCGATTTCGCAGAGAGTTCAATAAAAAAAACCTGTCATTACTAACCTCAATTGAGCAGAAATCGCGCGTCGGCTACAAAGTTGGCGAAGGTATCGTTAAACGATTGTCGATGGTTTTCTTTTATTGGCGCAACTATTTTCACAGTTACCGCACTTGAAAGCTCGCACGCAAAATATCGCTCAGTTACATTCAAGCTGTCAATAAGAAGCGACCAGAATCCATATTACGCCAAATTACAATCACGACACCATCGGTCTGGGGGGACCACGAAATCTGGACCAGACCCGTACAGCTTCCAAACGGGCCAGATAATTGCGTAATAACTCAGAAACCATTACGATAACAATTTCGATTGAGCATTATTATTCTTCCAGAAACACGTGAAATTTGTGCGCCGTTGGGCGACTGTGGCCAGTTTTTACAACGCCCAAAACTTAGGGATGCCAAATGCAATAATATTCTTGGCTTAAAAAATTCTTAAGACACAGAACAAGTTATAGCAATAGCTTGAAATTGATTACTATAGGCGATCTAAACTACAGCTAAGAACTGTGATCATGATCTATAGTGATGGTAGATATAACAAAAATTTATAATATAAGAAGAGATGATAAGCATGCGAGCAAAAAAGTAATGCGAATGCACGTTAATAGGTGAGAAAGACGCCCCTCAAAAAAGTATAGATTGCGTGAAAGATGATAATGAATGACAAGGGAGTGGGTGGTTTTATGACGGCTGACCGAGTTAATTATATAGCAGAATAAAACTAGCTACGCCGACCACAGATAACCCGGGAACAGGGCAGGTGAATGATGATGAATTAATTAAACTACGAATAATCAACACACGTGCAAAAAAACTGTCAAACAAATAAAAATTATATTTTAAAGCTGAAAGCTTCTGAATTACTTCATGTTGAATAAATAAATCCACATCACCAACTCGAAGCGTATAGCCCTTAAGTTAGTAACCCTGTTTTCCGAGATTCCAAGTGTATAATGAAGCCATTAATGTAAGAACGAGCTCAACCGAGGCTATCGAGTATGGGAGGGAAAAAATACCGAAATCGCCCCGAGGGGCTCTCGTGCGTCGACAAGCTGTCTTGGTAGTGAAGAAAAAGAACCAAAAAAGGCATCCGAGTTCGTTAGAGTCGATTCGTGGCCGCCTCTCCCTGTTCTGGTTAATAATGCTCGGCTGTGTCTCGACTTTGGTAAGTCCTCTTGTTTTGTGGGCACGATTTCTTGATCTCGATGAATTCTTCACGGGGCGTTAGAGTGTATAATTATTTGACGGCCTGTTTGGGCGAATGGTCAGATGGCTGGCTATCGGCTAAGAGGTCCGGGGCTGGAACCCTCGTGGGGCAAATGTTTGTGTCACAAATACGGACTTTTGTTTTTGAAGTCTTGGTTGTTTTTGTGTTTGTTTAGTATGTTTTATATGTTATTCCATCATCTCATTTCCATAAAGGCTTAAGCTGCTTACTTTGGCTAGATGATAGGTGTGGTGTCAGGAATATTTATTTAATTTTAGTAGTTATTAAAATTCAAAATATTCAACAGAAGATATAAAAAAATTTTGTGTTCTATGCGTTCGAATAGATAAAAGCCACTTGGATAGGCCCTCAGACCTAGTTGCATAAGCGTTCTTGAGGTCAAAGAAACGCGTGCGTTCTTTGGTTCACGCACTTCTACACTTGCTTCAGGCAAATACAAGTTAGCGTATTGTATTTCCAAGTCGAACTTTACTTAGGCAGTAGTACTGTAGTTGAATGGTGCGAAGTTGTGATTTAATGTAAGAGCTCCCCGGATTCATCGTGAACTTCCAATAAAAACAAATCAAATCAAATCAAATCAAAATTCGTTTATTCATATCTGGTATGATTACAATACACTTATGAATCGTCAAGACAAGAAATTTACGCCATCCGTTCGCAAACTACCAGGAGGCCCTGTCCTGAGAAGAACGGGCAAGAAACTCAGTCAGGTTTTTTCCTCCCTTTACATAAAAGTAATTTAAGTTAATTAATAATTGGAAATTAATAATTTGAAAGATGTCAATAACTTACAACGTCAAGTAATAGTATGTCAATAAAGATACAAATTCTGAAGTTATCAACATCCTTCATTACAAACACAATGTCTATTTTAAATAAAGAACACTCAAGGGCAATCGTTTAATCATACTGGATAAAGATATTTAGTATTTATATAATAAGTATGTAAAAGTTATTGATTCCAAGCATCTTTGTCATCTAAATAGTCCTGAATTTTATAGTACCCCTTTTTCAGGAGTATATTATTTATATAGGGTATACTCAAAAATATGAGAAGCGTCTTTGAAGAACACTTGCTTCAGAAACACGAATCCCTCAGGAACGCTTAAATTGAACCTAGTTTTGTAGATCTCAAAATAGTTGCCCATGACTTCAACGGGCTTCCGACTCCGAATTGATAATAGAAAAGGTTATCCGCTTTCTAGTGCAGGAATGCTTTCAAAATATTAATTAATTGCTTCCCGATAGAAAGAGCAACTCATTTCATCATTAGGGATCGGTTCAACAAATATAAGATGACGTGGCGCATCTACAGTGTGCGTGGAATATCTTAATCATTCATCAACCGTTATAATCGTGTATTGTTATATTCTGTATGTTTACCGATGAGATTGGAGAAACATTTCGAACGTGTATGAAGTGACCAATATCAACATATTTTTTTATATAATCTACCCATATTTGTTCATTTATACCTACTGATTATTTTCGACACTATAGTTAAAAAATACCCATCAATACGAACTACTTTTACTGTGTCGCTCTTGTCCATATAAACAACACAGTGTTGACTGTATTACCATATTTTTACTCCTACCTAATGGTGTTCGAAATGCTAGTTGGAACCTTAGCCTTTGCAAGGTATATAGGTGGCAATATTTATAATACTCCGTTCAAAACAGCAACGGAAACGTCCCATTATCATCACGAGAAGGAACTGAAATAATAGCCCTTACTAACACTGGTGTCGAAAAAAAACAAAGCCGAACCCTACTGGTCTATTAAGATTGTATTCTGAAAACACAATCGCTATTTCGGCTTCGTCATCGCAGCTCCATCGCACTCGTCGGACATGTTAATCCAAGATCATTAACTATGATAAAGACACGCGGTGATTACCCTACAATGAGAGACAAAAAATCGTGTAATCAATTCGGGACGAAGTATAAGGTAAGTCGGTATGAAAAAGAGTACAAGAAAAGGTTCTCCAAAGCAAAATCTCTAGTACGGCCTTCTATATTTTCTACCTTATCCAATTAATAGGTTAATCGAAGCAGCGGAAGCAGAAGACGGCCGCCTTGGTCGAATGTTCAGATTGCTGGGTATTGGCCAAGAGGTCCCGGGTTCGAATCCTGGTAAACCTCCTCATCATCAAACTTTGTGATGGCCACAAATGTTTGTTTCCGAGTCATGGTTGTGTTTATGTTTAATTAGTATATTTTCAACATTTATATACATAATTATATTAAAAATATGTCCGTATCTAGTATCCATAACACAAGTGCTTAGGCTACTTACTTTGGGCTAGATGATAGGTGTGCGTGTTAAAAATATTTATTTATTTATATCTGTTCTTAATTTCTGGAAAGGTTACTCAAGATGAGCATTGTCTTAAATGGAGATGAAATGCGAGAGGAGCTAGAATTGATGGAGTTTCCTTTTTAAGCGTGCTGCAGAAATATGAGTCACTAAAGGACACGAAGAAAGAAATACCTACATAGTTACCAAAACACTGTGAAAAATAACCGACCGATATGATAGAACCGTCCCGAACATTATAAACTGTTCCTACCACATCAACAGACACTATGCCAAGGCACATTAAGGCGACAAACTAACGCCCACGTCCCTCAGGATCAGAGAATAATGAGGTAATTTGTAAACCAAAAAAACAAGCTTAATTAAGTCGATTGTTTCGGCTTTCACGCGGCCGACATCACGGTTCTAAAGATGATAGGGAGGAATGTGAGACACTGGTTTCGGATGATATGTCTTTCCTCTAAAACAGAACACATTTACTAAACTTACTAACTACTTAATAAATAATGATATTTTATTTGAGTAACGGCCTGTTTCACAATCGAAAAGTAAGTAAGAAGTAGCTTACTACGCAGATCATTTGACAGTTGTAATATAAAATATATGTCAATTAAAATTCAAAGTAAGTTACTTCGAACTTACTTGTCGATTGTGAAACAGGCCCTAAGTATAATAACGAAAATATACAACTTTTTAGATTACTCAGTAACTGTGTGTCTGAACCACAGAGTTTTTAAATAAAGATATAATCGATAAATTGATCGACACAGCGATCATATCAATTGCGTATAATTATGTCATATAATGGGGTAATTTTTTCAACATAAATTTATTTCCCATAAATTTGTAAAAAATAAACTACCGTTGTTAAACTTTGATTCAATCTTGAAGGATGGAGGTTCTGGGATCACTTTATTATTAGCATTACCGGCTTTTATACGTAATGCAGATACTCTGATACCAGTATTAAATTATATATCTACTAACCGAAAGGGAGTAACTTTAAAATTGTCGCCATAAATAAGTTCCATGTCCTTAATTACAGTTATTACATTTTAAACGTTATCCTGGAAGAGTCCGTTAAATTGGAATGGAGAGAAATAATAATAATGATAATGAAATCACATTTCAAGTACAGTGCCTTTAAATCTACCTAAGAGAATACTAGCCACAACATTCCAGAGACAATTATTGATCACGACGTCGCTACTAATGTGTTAGTAAAAAAATATATTACAGCATCTCAACACTCTCATATCAAAATCACATTAAGATGTCCAAAAAGTGGTCGCATTAAAAACGTACTTGTTTGAGGCGTAGCTGAAGGAGGTCAGTAGATTCACTTAGACACAGTGATAATCATGTAGATATAGACAAAAAATAATAATGAATGCTTCTTGAGATATGTAATGCACGTTGTACTGAATCTGTTAAAAAGTATAACTAATATTCTATACATAATTAGACTCAACTGCATATTATAGTACAAAGATTTTGGTGGTTAGGAAAAAAAATTCGAAAAATTATGAACTTGAGGCGGGAATCGAACCCGCGTCCGCTGCTATCCGCCACTGCTATTAGCCACCCAAGACACTGTCTTGGGTGGCCGAGCGGTCAGGCACCTGCCCGGATAGCAGCGGACGCGGGTTCGATTCCCGCCTCAAGATCATAATTTTTCGAAATTCTTTTTCTAACCACCAAAATCTTTGTACTATTTTTTTTAACATTTATATAATGTTAAAATTAAAATCGAATAGTGCATATTATAGATTATGCAAAGCGCAGAAGCAACCGAGGAAAAGAAAGTGGCCCAAAATCAGTGTAAATATAATTCATAATTACGCACAAAAAGAATGTAAATGAAAATTTCTATTTCCCTCAACATTCTTTATCCAAATTTAATGTCTCAATTTAAAATATCATTTCAACACCAAATTGTTTAAACAATATTCATATTAATTTCAAAGATAAGACCAGCTCATTTTATTTTTCTTAACATACTGCCTTAACTTACAATGTTGCTGGTGCCTTCGAAGGCAAGACTAATAACTCAATCCCGACTAAATTATATAGAGCCGGGCACATCACTATCATTAAACCACATTCGACTCGTTACGGTGCGTATTTTGACTTGTAACGCCAAGGGTGGATTAGAAGACACCATCGAGTTGATTGCTCTGAGCATTGTTTAGATGAGGTAAGCTCCATGCGTGTCAGTCCCCAAAAAAAATTATGTTGCCGGTGGATTTGTGGATCCTAAATCTTTGTCGTAAGGTTGTGATATTTATCAGGTTACCTGACAAAGTTTTTATGTTAATCAATTTACATTCCAGAGTATTAGAAAAATATTAATAAAAATGTAAAACGGTTTGGTAGCTTTTGAATTACGTATCGAAGGTCTTTTAACGTGTACACAGTATCCAATGCCAAGGGTAAGGTAATAAGGTTGATTCCGTATATGAATCAAGCTTAGTTTTATTTTAATCCCATTTTGAGCAAGAGGCTTGATTAGAAGTCATAATTATATACCACAACTCTCTGTTCCCGGTCAAACTTCACCACAATTCACCATTATCAATCTGAATAAGCGCGAAATCAATAAGAACGTTTCCATTAAAACCTATCAAAGTCAGATCTTGAACGACGCCAATTGCAAAGCAATAACCATTCGTTGGTGCCGGGTCGCCTGCGCTCGCGCACACTTCAATCAACAGAAGCTGCGCTATCAATTTGCGCACTTGTATCATGTGTGTGGTCATTAAGTATATTCGTCACGTAAATATATACCTGTTTGAGGCTACATTTTGTTCAATGCAAGCGTGATACAGCTTTTGCTTTGTAGAGTAATTAATTTTATGATTTAGATCTTTTAATTAATGCCAATAATTTGTGTGACATGAATAAAGAAATATATATTGAATAACATCTCAGGAAAAAAATGTTTATTTGAAGGCGTTATGGTAAAGATAATATCTAAATAAAAGACAAGTAGCAAAATCTAAAAAAATTATGAATAACTAAAAGTGGAAAAAACTTTAAAACATATTTTAAAGTGTACATGCTAAACCAATTACTCTACGAATGTTTAACAAAAGAAATACGATTGACTGCGCCAAAGTAAATTGGGAAACAAAAAACGTGAAACAATTATTGTGTTTAAAATTATTTCGTATTATTGAAATGCAACTTTGTACCAGCCCTGGAGTCACCACGCCCAAACCATTATATTGGAAAGCAAGCTCAATTTATCGATTAAGTTCATGCTTGCTTTCTTCATTGTGAGCGTTTGTTTTGTTGTCTGCAAGCGATTCGGGATTACCATTTGAACTTTAGTTTATTATGATACCAGCGGCTTTGTGAGGAGTTAGTTACTTATTCGAGTCGAGTAGACCTATTCTATCCAAGTTCCATACCACCACCACGCTGGCACAGTGTGAATTGGATTGGTAATTGATTTTTAATATTATTCTTATAATATTTCACTAAAATCGAAATATAACATAAACATTATAGAAATTAACTTTTATGGTTTGATAAAAGAGAAGAAAAAAGGGAATCAATAGAATTGGTATGGACATGTTACGAGAACTAAGAAAGTAAGAAGTTATAGTGTGACTAACAGACTGATGAACAATAAGAACGTAAATGTTGAAGAATAAAGAAGAAAAGGAAGATATTATATGATTGTGAATGGAGTGAATAAGGCGATGATAGCTGACAGGAATGAATGGAAGAAAAAAAACTGCGCCTACCCCAAAGGATATGGTATAAGGGCAAGACGATAAAGATAACTTTTATGGATTTGTCAATTAATAACAAAACACTAATCTACAGATTGCGACACACCATTATTTATAAAAGATTTTTGATAGTTAAACTCTAAAAGACCCCCAAAAAAGATATTTAGAAAGAAGTAATTGATGTCTGTTCACACATTGAGTCTAGATCGTCAATGTAAACATAGAAACAAATAAAAGCTATCGTCTATTTCTTTCCTCAAACTAAAACGTTACAATATTTCACGGCACATCGCGTCGGCAGAGCGCAAATAAGCAAATAGTGCGCGCGAGTGGCGCGTGATGGGTCGACGCAGCTTACAGCGCTTGCGCAGTCAATATTGACTTTTGCGCATCAGGGGTGCCATAAGAGGTTTTCAAATAACTAAATTACTGACTAATATTATGTAGAATGTTTTCTAAAATGTTTATCCTTTTAATTTCAGACATTAAATATAACAATATATTTAAAATTCTAGTTGCTGGATAAAAACTTTTGACACTTTTCAAACTTTTTTATTCAGACAATGCTATTGGTTGATAAAGATAACAAGGAAGCTGTTAACGCTTACGAACAATATTGCTTAACGAAAAATTACCTCAAATTCTAAGGACCAATTTTTAAAAATTTGGTAACTATTTCCACGTAACCTAGTTTCGATGCGTCTTTAACCGATGCAAGTCGACTGTCAACTGTGATCATGAAAGTGAATATTGCTATTAGGCTGTAATTTTTATCGCTTTATCTTTATTATTATATTGCTTATGCAGCATGTCATGTTACAAAAACTCAAAAGGCAGTAAATATTAAAATTGGACTAAAATCAACACTGCTTTGGCAACCCTAGTTGGAATCACAAGAAATTGGAAGCTTTCAGAGCAGAAGCGCAGACGAGAAAACGTGTCTTTTCAGATACACTGCTCCTTCAAAAGCGCTTCAAGAGACACAGTGTCATGTTAAAAGGCCAATGAACGTGGCACACTCTGTATTGCAACACTAATCCAGCGCTGTTTGTTCAATGAAATTTATATGTCACTTATTAAAACATTGTGGACTTGTTTGCGTTTTTATACAAGCTTGTAGGAATATGTTTGTCTAGGTGCGCCGATGGCTAAAAAGAATTTCTGCTTATTTGCTTTTGTTTCTTGTTATAATTTAACTTTCAGTTATAAGGTCACCTGTGAGGTATTCATCTTTGGAGGAAAGCCTTTTGTTTCAACAGTGCGCACGTTTTTGTTATTTAACGTGATTGATAGCTAAAGTAGATAAGAGGAATTTTAAAACTAGCACCATTGATAGAGAAGATAAAAGAGATGTACATGTTATAAGAAGAAACGAAATGCATGTAACTAAGAGTGATAAACATTAATGTTAATAGATGCAGAGGAAGAGGAAGATATAGATGAATTGCATTAGAAATGACATTAATGTATGAAGGGATGAGAGTCAACAGCGTTGATGACAATTTTAATATTCCTTAAAATAGATAACCGATACAAGACAATGTATTCTTTCATAAAATCAAGAATTAGGTAAGTAATCTTGCGAAAAATCTTGATAATGTAATCATTACCGGCTAAAAAGGTCATGGTTATAACAACTGTCACAGCTTTCTGACCTTTGATACTTCTTCAAAAATACATAACATTAAAGTAAGTAAATCAATGTTCATATTCAACAATTTATAATTAAAAAGTATCAAAGGTTAGAATGCTGTGTACCAGAATGCTTCAAAAATACATAAAATTATAATCAATCTACAATATAATTATTGTAGCTACACCTGATATAGCAAGCACCAAGAAGTTCCAGTCCACTAAACACCTACAAGCACTGCCTACAGTTATTGGAATTTCCACAAAAACGTTGCCCAACCAATCCAGAAAGTCACAGAACAAATATTGAACCTCCTAGATCCAATGTACCAATAAGCTACCGTTGGCCTCCGAATGCGCTCCGTCAATATTGGGTATACTTAAAACGCCTTCTACGAAACAGTTTTACTGTGGGATATTGTGAGCAAACTCCTCTATTTTAAGCTAAGAAGCGAATTTGAACCTTCCCACCGTGCAGCAAGAGCGAAACGGCTGCCGGGCGACAGTACTGTCCTAATTGACGCGTTGAACGTACAGTGCTTACAGGATTTCCGGTCAAGGAATCTTTTTGGACCAACCAGGGAAGGATCGTGAGGCTTTCTTCCAGTAGTTTTGGAGTATTGGTTAAGCTTATGGTGTTTGCGTAAATAATTGCGGAACTAAATCTATTTGTCGAGTCCAACATTATAAAACTAAAAACGATTCCCTATCGTACGTGCTGTATACATAAAAAGGAGTTCGTGGTTCATGATTAAGAAGAACCCTTTAAAGGTCTTCAAATTGATTAGGCGGAATAAAATGAAAATATTGTGTCGTATTGTTATTGAATATTGCAATTAATATGACTTAAAGTGTGATGCAAGGAAGAAATCTTACCATCCTACCATATTGTTAAGTATGGATAAAATAAAGATATTTGAGTATATTTAAGAAAAACGTCAGGACAAGAATGGACTTAAATTTTAACATTCATATTTAATCTTCTGTTTTTACCGTTAATTTTTGTAAGAATCTATCTGAAATACTACAAAAAATTGGCTTTCATTCAGTCTTTAATATTAAATATGCTAAACACAACAGAACACAAGCAATCTGACGGATTACTTAGCTAACTTTTGGGTAACAGTCAGAACTCGAATGAATTACATACCTACTCCAAATATTTTTTCCGCTTTGAAGATTGTCTCAAAATATAAAAAGTTAGGTACTTACATTTGGAGTAGCTAATTGAAGGTGTCTTCAAGGGAATGATCAGAACATATCCATCAACACCCCATTAGCTGCTCAGAAAACAATTCCTCCGGCAACCCTTCCCAAAAGCCGTCAGACCCACTGACAGGTACTATATCTACCAGGTACACAGAGAAGAAAAAACACATTCAAATAACTTATAATTTTAACAAATCCCAATGCATTGTCAACAGTTCTGTTTAAACTGTCACATGGGATATTATTTGACAATAGGGAACAATGGAATCGGGATTTCGAGTGGCACTTGTTCAAACAATCAAATATTGAGGATTATTTGTGGTTAGTACTTACTTTGCAGTGTCAACGTTGCTCTAACTATTTCGTGGTATAATAGCGGATTAAGAAGAAAAAAGTTGGTGAACGCGGAACTTTTGATCCCGTGCAGAGAAGGAGAAAGGTTTTTTGCAAATTGATACTGAATTACTGAGGATTTAGCGCAAAATTTGGTTTCAAAATTATCCTCTTCTATCCCTCTTCGCAATGTTATTAGGGAAATATTGTTCTGCTCATCATGAAAAACTGAATGCACGACAAATTAGGTAGATAGAAAGACAATTGCATCATTTCTACACACAAATCTAAACTTACAAAACTTAAAATTAGCACACAAATTTATGAAACACACGAATTATTACACTACACAAGTACACAAGTAGAAAACAAACTTTAGATACGCATTTTACGGTTTTTCGTTGGTTTGATTTAAATTAACTAACATTTCTGTGTCATTCAATAGTCTCTGTGATAAAAAAAATGTGATACACTCTTTAAAGATACTTACTCAAATTTCAGTAGCCACTTAATCCTCTTGATGATTTACATTTCTATTACTGCGTCTAAAGTAATAATTTTTACAGAGACATCTTTTGAAAAACATGAATAATTAAAAAAAACGATTGAACATAACTTACATATATACATAAATCACGCCTATATCCCCGAAGGGGTAGGCAGAGGTGAATTAACACCCACTTTTCGCCAATTATGTTCGGTCCCATGTAACAGGTGGCGAGCCTATTGCCATATATCGAGCACATAAATCGCAGTACAAATTTATATTGCTAGGTGGTATGAGATAAATGCTGCTGCCCATTACTCTTTGCTGTCTTTACCCTTAGTCGCCGTGTACGACACCCACGGGAGAGATAAGGGTGGTGACAATTGTATTCTGCTCTGCCGTCACCACACGACCGTAACTTACTTTTGAATTTGTAATATCCTGTACCTTCTTTTTAAGTCAAAGCATCGTAGCACTTTAATATTTATGGAGAAAGATAATACAGGTTCTACGCCATGATATCCCAAGGAAAAATTCTCATAGAGAGCTTTTTTATATTATAATTTTAGATATTATTGATACTGATACTAATCTTCGACTGTTAGATGAAGATGTTTGGCCTATGATAAAATATTTCCAAATGATACATGGCGGGTGAAAGTTGGTAAATGTTTAGGAACGGATGTTTTTTATTAATCATTCGATGTATCTGTGTTCGGAATATGAATATTTATAGGTTGTCATGTAGAATCAAAGTGTACGGGTGTTTTATTAGCTTGGTTTAGGATGGTGACATAATTATATGATAAGATTCCTTTGCTTAAGTTTACAATCCGAAATGCTTTGGGTGATGTTAGTTTTTTCGACCGAATCAATCTACCGAAAACAGAAACATAGCTTTACCATATTAGTCAATTGATAGATAGACATAAAATAGAAATAACGCACACCCTGAATACGGCCGCTACACTATACATTAGCTTGTCTTGCAGCCGCCAATTTACATTTACATACATAAAATGATATAGTTTTTGGTTTGGACGCACAGTGTTTATAATAAGGTTACTTACAGACATTATAATTAAAAATGGATAACTAAAAATATTTATTTTTAAATGTATTTACGAATTATATCTCTTTAATTAATACGTTGGTAAAATGGCCCATTACTAAGTCATCCAGTCAGTCTTTAGGGTATCTTTAGGGTAGTGACAATAATACCTAATAGTGGCGGCATCAGGGGTTTAATTTTTTTTAAACTTCCTAACCTTATTTTCTTTTTAAGACATTTGTTCGGTGTAATTCGAATTGGCTTTAATATTAGGCGTAGTGCCGTTGACGTTCATAGGTCCTAACCGCGCCCCTAAAACTATAACTGTTCAAGCACAGGCCCGTTGTTATCCTAGATTACGAAACTGCATTGCACCATACCACCGAGGAACATTTCTTGTCTAAACACACACACCGGGAATCGAACCAACGGCCGCCCACTCGCATTCCAGTGGACTGGTTTCGGAATTAACTTATTAGTGCATCGTGGAGAGTTACGCTCGATTCAAGTTGTTAATAATGCAATAGAATTTTTATTTATGATATTAAATTATTGTGTTCAAGTGAGAGCTTGGTAATCACAGTGCTGGTATTTGAATGATATATTATTGGTTATTGGATATATGGATATATCGCGAAAGAAGTATGTAAGGATCATAGCAAGTGGAAAGAAGTGATCTCTAACTACCCCTGTGGGAGAAAGGGGTGACGATATGTATGTATGTATTGGATATATGGATATCTAATATGTTAAATTCGAATAGAATGTTATATATTATTTTATGAATAATGCCGTGTGGTGACGGCAGAGCAGAATACAATTGTCACAACCCCCTATCTCTCCCATGGATGTCGTACAAGTCGACTAACGATAAAGGCAGCGATGAGTAATGGGCAGCAGCGTTCCACTTGTACCACCTAGCAATATATTACGAATTAGTGCCCGTTGTATGGCTATAGGCTCGCCCCCTTTTACACGGGACTTCAAATAGTTGGTGAAACGTGGGTGTTAATACACCCCTGCCTACGGGTATATAATATGGGCGTGATATATGTAT
This sequence comes from Cataclysta lemnata, assembly GCA_963931975.1. Classification (NCBI taxonomy): domain Eukaryota; kingdom Metazoa; phylum Arthropoda; class Insecta; order Lepidoptera; family Crambidae; genus Cataclysta; species Cataclysta lemnata. The sequence goes on from OZ008363.1 coordinate 3,862,149, forward strand.
GTATCTAAATCCTTAGTCGCCTTGTACGATAGATACTTAGGGGTGGAGAAAATTGTATTCTACTCTGCCGTCACCAAACGTTTACTAATAAATTATAGTTAGATTTTACCGCGCTACGTGCAGATAACATGCCATTGGAAGGTATAACTTCTTAAACACAACCAACATAGGCAGAAGGGGCCATAGCCTTAATGAGTATTTAATGCCAAAATTTTTCATTCAAATCTAGACCATAGACCCGGCAAGAATAGCGACTAGTTTTGACTTGTCATTTTTTGACGTTAAGTACTCATTAACGTTATTTGACGTCTCTGAGTGCGGCAGTAAGTGTATGTTGGTTTAAATGAGTCAAGGTATAGGAATATGACCTTTCTACGAAATCCTAAAGTTCGATTTACAGGGATGCTACCTAGATAAATAACATTATTATTTTTATCCCTCTAGTGTAGGGGGTGTAGTTTTGATTTCGTCAACTATGTTAGCTTTCACGTAATAAGGATCCAATTGCCATCTATTCTATTCTACGGCCGCCCTGGCTAAGAAACAAGTTCACGTGTAAATTATATGAGCTACGAGCTACGTCATTATAAAATGCTACGACAATAGCTACGGTCATAAGCTACGGAAAGCTAGCATTATAATGATAAAGATAAATTCTGTACTTGAATTCAAACCCTTCGCTGCTATTCACATTATCTGGAGGTACTTTATTAGCCGCCATGTGGTGACGGCAGAGCAGAATACAATTGTCACCACCCCTATCTCTCCCTTGGGTGTCGTACAAGGCGACTAACTGCCGCACTCAGCGACGTCAATTAATTTTAATGAGTATTTAATGTCAAAAATTTTCATTCAAATCTAGACCATAGACCCGGCAAGAATAGCGACTAGTTTTGAATTGTCATTTTTTGACGTTAAGTACTCATTAACATTATTTGACGTCTCTGAGTGCGGCAGTAAGAGTTAAGATTGCAATGAGTAATGGACAGCAGCGTTCCTCTTATGCCACCTAGCAATGTAGTGAGATTTTCGCGCCCGATAAATGGCAATAGGCTCGCCACCTTTTAAATTGGACCTAAACTAGATGGCGAAACGTGGGTGTTAACTCACCTCTGCCTACCCCTTCGGGGATAAATAGGAGCGATTTATGTATGTATGTAATAAAAAGCCAACAATACCGCCCGACACGACCGCCTGCGCAGCCTAAATCACCGTCAAGATAATAATAACGTACAAACACACAGTCCGCGCTCTAATTTCGACCTTAACACTAAGGCAATACCAATGAAAAACTTTCTTAAGGTAAATACAGATTGAGTTATTGCGATTTCGGACTCTCTGCCACTGTATTTAGGGTCGACTGCGATTGGTGGGGTTGAGGTGCGCCCGCGCAGTAGCTAGCGAGGCAATGTTAAGTGACAGAGCAAACTGTCATTATCACCTTCAGCTTTGGTTGTGTTTAGGCTTAGCAGTCCAGACCTGATACAGTCGAAATCAGAAATGTTGTGAATAGAAATTATTGATCGTTACTTATGGGTCTAAAATTACTCTTTACATACGAGTACTCTCATATAGTTCGATAGCCAGTAGCTAAGCGCGATCGCCTGCTATTGCGTAAGCTAACCAATGTTCGCTAAGGCCGGTCATTGGATGGGTGCCCAAAATTTTTATTCTCGATTTCCTCCGTGCTTCGGAAGGCACGTTAAGCCGTTGGTCTCGGCTGCATCTGGAGTCGTTAATACCGACCGACCAACACCCGCACTGGGCCAGCGTGGTTGATTATGGCCCAATCTCCCTTCCTACATCCATAGTGAAGGCCCGTGCCCCAGCAGTGGGGACATTTGACGGCCGCCTTGGTCGAATGCTCAGATTGCTGGGTATTGGCCAAGAGGTTCCGGGTTCGAATCCTGGTAGGGGCAAACTTTGTGATGACCACAAATGTTTGTTTCCGAGTCATGGTTGTGTATATGTTAATGTAGTATGTATTTTCAACAGTTATATACATAATTATATTAAAAATATGTCCGTCATCTAGTATCCATAACACAAGTGCTTAGGCTACTTACTTTGGGCTAGATGATAGGTGTGAGTGTAAAAATATTTATTTATTTATTATTTATTTAAATTGGTGAAGCATAGAGAGAGGTGGAAGAAGAAAACATGTTGTGCCGACCCCGCCTAGAGCGGGACAAGAGCAAGAAGAAGAAGAAGAAGACTTTATAGCCTGAGATTGAGTAAACTAAACAATTGGCAAATTACTGCTATTAAAGTTCCCGGTGAATAGCAATAGGTATATGACTATGAGTATATGACTATGAGCAATAGCGGCCGAAACGCTAGTGTTATTAACACCTCTGCCGAACCCTAATAAGGTCTCCTTATTCCCGATATTCTAGGGCCCTTCTAAATGCATACATACATACATAAATCACGAAGGGGTAGGCAGAGGTGAACTAGCACCCACGTTTCGCCAGTTATGTTAGGTCCCATGTAATAGGTGGCGAGTCCATTGCCATACATCGGGCACAAAAGTCGCAGAACATTGCTATTGCTAGGTGGTATTAGAGGAACGCTTCTGCCCATTCCTCATCATTGATTTATCCTTAGTCGCCTTGTACGACACCTACGGGAGAGATTTGGGGTGGTGACAATTGTATTCTACTCTGCCGTCGCCACACCTTCTAAATGCCCCCTTAAATATAGCATGTTGCACTTTAACCAGCTACCCATACAGCCCGCTCCGCAATCTAAAATTAAAATGGACTTAACTCCTTAAGTCTCCATCCGGCCGTAATAGGGTAAGCGTGCCAGTGCCCGGCCGTATTGAGTTTCGTCACAGCACGCGGCAATCATCTTCAGTTATAGACTAACCACGGCTGTCAGCTGAGGAAGCTAACACAAGCATCCTGTCTGCCGGAGATAAGAGATACTTAGCTTGATTGTTTAATACGAGTATTTGATTTCCGGCGCTCGCTCGAGATAAAACTTTTTCTGTTGATCAACGTAAATATGGCTGCTTTAAACATAAATTAATCACCGAGATAGGGTTGGTTGGTGCTTTATCAAGTTTTGTTGTGTATGTTGTCAAGATTATATAAAAGTTAAGAAATGTAGGCTTTTCTATGTTTACCTACGGAGTTCTTGATGAAAATATATCACACTTAAACATACACTAGTGGTCGCCCGCGGATTCGCTCGCGTTATTTTGGTTGTTATAAAGCCTTATAGCCTTCCTCAATGAATGGACTAGTCAACACAAAAATACAATAAAAATACACAACTGAAAATAATATGCAACAGAAAAAAAAATTGTGTTGAATAGAAAAATACACTTTTACCTGAATTTTTAACTGTAAGGTAATTTATTTTATCATCAATATTCCCTTAAGATTTGATTTTAATGTGAACATAGAAAACTTATTTTTGTGATATTTCCTAAATCAAAGAATACTCTTACACTATATCGCCACTAACAGCGAAGCATTATATATTATACTCACCGTACGTGTCCCAGCTAGAAGCCGGACCACTTACGATCAAAAAGAATCACCTTTGCCGGATTTATCACGTTTTGCGTCAGAGTCGTAAATTACAGGCCCATTCACCTTAAAAACACCTTGCACTCATTTTTTACACACCAAACGGCCAGCGTGTGTGCGGAATACGGGGAAATGTGTCGAAAATCATTAAAAGCACCCCACAAAGGGAGATGTTTTGTGTTCCCGACAACGCTAGTTTCACAGATATAGGTGCAAAGAATGAGATGGAGGAAAAAAACCGTATTTTGATGTCTAAATAGACACGTCAGGTAGAGAGCCCTTCTGGGCAACGGTACAGCCGGTCGCAGGGACGGATACCTCAGGCCGGGACAAAAGGAACTCTGTTGTAAAAACACAAGGTCCACTCTAGAAATAATCTGAGACATACCTACTTGAAAATGTCATTAATTTCATCGGTTGGGCGTCCGGCCAGTGATTAGTAACGATACCGTAGATTTTTTTTGTTAGTAATATCTGATTATACGGAATTTGATCAAGATGTGGAAATATTAATAGAGTTCTTTTATAAATCATCCCACAATTTTGTATCGATGCCCGTTTTTTATGAAATATCTCGATCGGTTTCCAGAATAAGGGTTGACTGTTCAACTATACGTTATATATACACCTGTTAAAGTATAGCTTTCTATTGTTTTTAAATAAAGTACATATATGATTTGTCAAGAATTGTGTATCGTATTCGTAGCATGATGCGCCCAATCTTTATTTATTTATTCATTTTGCGCATCAACTTAGGTAGATACCTACTAACCACATTCAACACTACCATTTTAATTTGTCATGTATGGTTCAATGAATAATTTATGTATGTGTATGGCGCATTTTAATCGAAACCTTTTAAATACTATTAAAAGTTACAGTGCAGATAATAAATAATTAGACCAGTGTGTTATTTCTTCTTGTTCTATTTCGAATGTTAGATATTAAGCTGTTTGTTTTAGTGGTAAAAAATAAATAAAAAAACGTCTCAGTGAAAACTATCCAATCGAAATGTCACAAATTTTTTTTTCTTCTTAATAATATAGACTCCTTTGTCGGTTGAATTATTAATACTCGCATTGCTGTCAATTCCCCACTAAAACCTTACACGGAAAGGTTACCATTGCATTGAGAACTCCGAAGTATTACGACATAATGGCATCTAACAATAGGAAATTCATTCTACCTGACCGTCTGGCCATTGTTCACCAACAAATCTGGTGTATTCGACTTTTTACTTCAGTCCCTTGTTAGCAAGTCTTCGTATAGAGCTGCGTTTGGTTGGACAATGGGAACTACATATTTATAAGTGGGTAAGCACAGGTGCCTGTTCCCAAATTCAAGGGACGCTCGACTTATCGCGATACAAGCCTATGATTCTATTACATAGCATTGATATTGATAGCCTTGTGCAATATTGTAGTAACAGTATAATATTGAAAGACCCGAGATTCGTTTTTTTTTTTCTTTTTAAAAATTATAACCTTAAGCGCTTTTTGTTTGTGAATTTTTAATTTAAGCTAATAGATTTCAACTTTTTGAAAAGGTCAGTTACAGAATTTTCTTTTTAAAATCATAATAATGTCAATCAATAAAAAACCTCACATTTCCACATAAAGTATACGTTTTAAATTATGTACATGTATATAAAACGAACATTAAACAATTTTAATGGAGAGAAAAAACTAAATGAAGAACTGAACTGAATAATTTTTATTCCATTTATATCACAATGTTTAAAAAAGATTCCTAAGTTGGATATACTAGAATCAAAATCCTTCATGCGCCAGGCGTGTGCGGCGTCTGCTGGATTCATAACTCAGGGCTCAAAATTTTAATGATCAGACGAAAACTTAGCTTTCCATTGATTCACCGTGCGGCTGCCGATGTAAGAGTGATGGCAGAGAGAGAAGTCCGGAGCAGCGCTTAACATTTAAAAAAATGAAAAAAATGTAAAAATTTTTTTTTAAATAATTTGGATAATAATTTTGACATTGATAATAATAAAAATAAAATAAAACGCAATACTTTTAATTTTGCTTTTTCCAGATTGACAAATTCGCCGATAAATATAGGTACAATCATATGCCCAAACAACGAGATAATTGAGAATCGTGACCGCACAGTTTATTTCCAACACGGCTCTCCTCAAACCTCGCGTTTTTTGCCCTCTCTCATGTTCCGAGCAAGAAGAAGGATCAATCAAAATAGTGTTGCCAGTATAACAAATAACTTTTTTAAGCGTAAACCAACGGAGACCAATTAGTTCTACCCAGAAAGATGACTCTTTCGTCGCTGGGCGAGTGAAGTTTTTTTTTTGTTTGAGAAGGTCGATTAGGCGCGCTCCCGTGCGTTTATTGCGTCGGTCACTGTACAAATATTTTGTGTCCCTATTTTCTGGTCGTGTCACGGTACCGCGATTCCGGAGTACATACACTGTCAGCACAAAAAGAGCTTTATTAAGCCCTTTCTTCGCCTAATGTCTGGATAATCTCTTCTTCTCTCTACCCTTGTTCCAGTTAAAGGGGGGTTGGCACAACATGTCTTTCTCTTCCACTCTCCTCTATCAGACGTATAAGCTCAGCATGAACTAACCGCTTCCTCATATCATCTTTCAAGCAACCCATCCATCCATTCTTCGGTTTTCCTGTAATTCTAGGTAGGTTCATATCGATACAAAAAATCATTAAATCTTTAATACTGTTATATTCATCCCATCTCATCGCATGTACCACGCTAACATGTTACTCCTCATTTGAAATAAAACAACTTTTACGGATAAGACTCGCGTATAATTAGGTGTTTGGCATTATTTAACCCGACGTTTCGATCACTTTACAGCGGCCGTGGTCACGGGGAGACTAAAGATGACAGGTGTCTTCATTATAAGTTACCTTCAAATTATTTAATATGTTACTCCTCAATTTTTCGATCATCGGGGCTAATGAAAAACCAGGTCCGTTTCTATCCGACGACTTTATAAAAACCCTTCAAACTCACTCTAAATGAAAATAATTGAGAGGTTAAAAAATAATCGGAGAAATGTAGCAGAAAGGAAATGCAGAACGTGAACTTTATGATACAAATTAAATGTATTAAGTATGTCCTTAAATGAACAAACGATTTATTTTGCCCTGAAAATCTAATTTTCGTATAATGTTGTTGGAAATACAAACAAAACTACTACGTTTTTCATGTTTATCACCTATGTCACTGTTGATTGTTTCTACGTAAATACTTTTTAAGAGTTGTCCACAAATAAACCACACACAATTCTGAACAAAACAAATTCTCACCAACTCGATAATTTAATAAGAAAGTTGTATAACATTCTGTTGCCCGTAGATCTCGGGGCAATGTAATTGATGCCAGAACAATATCCGTTGAGGTTATAATTGATGAAGTCGTGGGAGATACATCATTATTCTAGGGGTCATCCGATGGAGTACGGACCAATATTGAGACTAGAGCATCCGTGGAGTGGCTATTTTTGTACTAATTGATAATTGAAAATGGGTTTTAGAACAAGGAAATATAATGTCAGAAGTATTTCGAAAATTATTTCCTTGAAGCGAGATAAATTTACTTACACTTTTCTTTTGAAATAAAACAACTTTTATGGAATAGACTCGCGTATATTTAGGTGTTTGGCATTATTTAACCCGACGTTTCGATCACTTTACAGCGGCCGTGGTCACGGGGAGACTAAAGATGACAGGTGTCTTCATTATAAGTTTTAATTAACTACCGTCAAATTATTTAATATGTGGTCTAATTTAAGCAGACGGAGCCCACTGTGTCTATGGATTTGGCAGTATGAGGACGGTGTTGGGATTTAATTATCCTTTTTTTTTTCTTTTTTATTTGATTTCACTTTTCTTATTTAATTTTCCGTTTTAATTGAAAAGTAAAATGCTTATTCTAAATACTAAACGACAAAATTTTAACCTTAACGAGTACCAAAAAAAAGTTGAGAAACATCCAAAATTATTGTGTCCTCATGCTTCTCTCATACTCTCATTTATTGGGCATCATCATCTCACTTGATGGTAAACGACGATAAAGGCCGAAGATGGAATTGAGCTTCACCTGGAACCCTCAACCACAGAGGGGCTGTGCTACCTTATCACAACTGTCGGAACACAATAATGCTGATAACATTATTATTATGGCGACAGATTTTGACAAGATGGTGGTAGCTAGTCAGGCGGACTTGAAAGAAGTCCTACTACCAACAAAACCAAGTTACAAATTTGCCTGGGGATCGGACCTCAGGATCTTAATTCCGATGGGCAAACCATGAGACCACGAAGGCGGTTAAATGTATTGGTCTGCGATTCACACGGTTAACAGTTGTATAATGTTCAAATACAAATCAAATCACAATCAGCGGCGTGTGCTTGGAAAAAAATTAAGAAGTCCTCTCCATACCCTTCCATGTTCTCTCCAATGTCTTCATCTAAGCCCGTGACCGCGGTTGACCCAACGCGACCAGTTCTCGAGATAGCCGGGTCCGAATAACTAAACGAGGTAACGATATCGGCGAAATTACAGTTTATGGTTTTTTTTGCCCTCCCACGGTATTTGTGCGTGTTTATTACCGTCGTCGGTAATGCATAAAATCATCGTTCGAATCCAATATAGACTTCAAGGCACCAACTGCCGTTCTTTCACTAGAAAACCGTTACATTGCAATTGGGTAAAATTACAAATAAAAAGAAATTGAAAACTTTTTGAAAAATTATTGTCCGGGAAAATAGTACCTTTTTTTTTAATTTTCATTCATATTTATATAACTTTTATTCAAATAAAAAATCAAATCATAGGTCAACATAATCTAGGTATTTATACTGCGAATTAGGTGCCCGATGGATCTCTTTTTTTTTCGATAAACAGGGAAGGTTTTGGCTTTCATCTCACCTGATGGTAAGTGACAATAAGGGCCGAAAATTTTATCATCATCATCCGCGGGTGTCGCACAAGGCGACTAAGGGTTATTTATGATGATGAATGGGCAGGAACTTTCCACCATAAAGTAATGTTGCGATTAACATGATCGAATTACTAGCAATATCGACATATTATTGCAAAATGCTGACAATTTTCTCATTACAAACATTTGAATTTGGCCAGGATTAGAACCGGTGACCTCTTGGAATTAAATGGAACTTGAAGCTGCGCAAGCGCAGCCCTAAGAGCCAATTCGAAAAAGTGATCGATTGAAAGCGTGCAATTCAAAATGATAGCCAACTTCGGCATTATCTAATCCAGGGTTTCTCAAACTGTGAGGCGCGCTCTATTTGGGGGGCAAAGAATGATCCAGGGGAGTGAGCGGCTTCAGAAGTATTTTTTCGATACATTCATTCATCACTAGTACCTTTCCAGTGTGATGGATAATATCAATCAAAAGGGAGTGGATAGCTTGATGACGTCTGTCCGATATGAAAGGAAGATGAAACATACTGCGTCGACCCCAGATAAACTGGGAAGAGGGCAGGAAGAAGAAAAGTTGTGAGACGCTTAGGTTGGGAACCCCTGATCTAAGAGAAGCCGTATCCAGTTCCGAGTCAACATTTACCTCCATAAAGGAGAGCGGATTGAACGCGTGATGACTAGCCACGTACTTTCGGTAATTGCTTAATCAAACCCATGCTGCATCGCTAGTGAGGGTTGCCACTGACAAATAGATTGCTTTTTCTCAAAAACACAATTACGGAACAAACAAAATTGTGACCGAAAAAATTTTAAAAATTATTGTCCTGATGCGTGAAAAGAACTCACGTCCTCTGCAGTCCGCAAAACACATGATAGCATTCGATGATGCACCATTGCAGCCACCCATTCCTGGTTATGTTTATAAGCCGTGACGACGCACACGGGATTAATAAGAATAAGAATTACTTATTATTATTATTTTCTACCCAGTCGTTACCATACATATTGTTGCGAATCCAACCTCTTTTATATTTATATCAAACGTTTTTTGTAAATATGTCATTTTTGAGATCTTGTTTTTGATAGAAAATATTTATTGTTCCCAAAAATATTATTTACAATTTGTTGGGAGAATTCTCTCTTGATAGTTTTTCAGTGTGAATAAATTCCGTTGACGATTAACATCTTCTTTTACTTTCTAGCCTAAAAATGCAGTCCATATCATTAGTAATATTCACTAACAGATATAATAATTATATCTATATGTATGTCCGGTCAAAAATCGTGTGTTACAATACTAATTTCTTTGCGGGGTCCCACAGACGCAAGTGAGTCCGCTAAACAACCAATAATCTTAAATAAATAATGGACATAACCATAACAAATCATCCAAAGATTATAGTCGGCAATCGACAAACAAATCATTTCTCGATCGCTGCGTCGATCGTGATCAATGATCTACGGGTCGCTCGAGCGGGTTCGGGGGAGCTCGGGCGCCTTCGGCCCCGTGAGACGCGAGTCCATTGGTCGTGAGCTTTGGTCCCCGAAAATTATTTAAAAGAATTCCAAATGTTAATGTGCGCATATTGACATGTCAAGCGGTCATAAAGTTATTAAAGACGCATTTTAAGTGGACAGCAAATTATTAAGTTATATTTTCTAGATTCAAAATATAAAATCAACGATTTACATAAGGTAGGTATCTTCTTTAATTAATTCATTTTGAGATAGCTATTAGTTTGGAGTTAGGTCTCCGAAAAACTAATTAGCTAGTTTTAATAGCTAGTTTTAGGTGCTTATTAAGATGTTCTTGTTAATTCAATATGGTAACTTTATGCAGCAATATTTCTTCAACATTTTTATAGGTAGTGCATGTCATATGTTGTATTATGCATGTCACTTTTATCCGCTATTTACATACATACCCATGTAATAAATGGCGAGCCTATTGCCATCTATTGGGCACGGAAATCGCAGTATATTGCTAGGTGGTGTAATAGGAGCCATTAGGAGCGCTGCTGCCCAATCCTAAAAAAGTATTATTTGCTTTGGTTATACGGTTGATTGCCCGGCTGTATCTGCAATCGTTAAATACACATCTGCACTGTCTGTATTATATTCTCCCTATAATGTTTATATATTGGAACTGATGCGTCAGCAATAGGGATATTTAAGGGCTGATACAAAAGGCTCGCCTCGCCACCTTTTATGTAAGATCTAGACTAATTGGAAATGTTCCAGAAGGGGTAGGCAGAAGTAACACCACTTTTGCCTACCCCTTCGGGGATACCTAAATGGGCTTGATTTTTTTATGTTGAACGATTTAATTAAGACTAAAGACTTAAAAAAAACAAAATTTGGTCGAGAAATCGTAGGTTACTTACATTTTAAATAAATTAAAGCTAAGACTAAAAAAAATTAAATAAATAAAATTTTGGTCGTGAAATTACTTACATTTTTAAGCGATGCAATCTAAATTGAAGATTTAAAGAGATGGTGGTTGAAAATAATTTAAGTGAAAATGATCACATAGGGGTAATGAAACATAGGAGCGGGTATTTTATTTGAGCTCGTGTAAAAAATATAAATCTATTTGCATCGGAGCTATTTGAAAACTATTTGCATCTAAAGAATCTGAAGAAAATACAATCCATTTTCAAAATGATTTTATACCAGATAGTGTCGGTTTGTTTATTTATTTATGAATTATTGCGTCATTTTCGGCTCCGAGATTGAATAGAGGTAACAATGGAAGATGTCAAATGGTGATAAAAAAAAGCTAGTAGAGTTTATTTCAACTGTATTAATTAAATAATTATGTGAGTAATGGCAGCGGTACAATAAGCTCTTTTTTCTCGTTGTTGGAGAGACAGAATTATAACAATCACTTTGTTTTTTAATATATTGTTATAAAAAAATTAAAAAATAAAGTTATTCATTAAAAGTGTGAACAGTTTTACACAAAGAGACACTTAAAGTTATGTTTCGTTTGCTATCGGAACTTTACTGAGCTTTTCTATGGGAGCTTATCAACACAATTATATTTCTATCAGGTTTTGGTCTTATACTACGATAGTCTTCGTCATACGACTTCTTAAATAGGTACCTACGTACCATTGTTAAAAAAATAAAAGAGCGTGTTAGGTAACGTGGGTATGTAATTTTGAGCATCACACCTATTTTTCACGCATTAGAGAGATAGGGGGTTGTGACAATAGTAGGTAGGTACATATTCTGCCCTGCGGTCACCACACAGTTAATTACTATAACGGATCTCAATTTTTCGACAGTTTACGATCTTGAAAGATTGACTACAATTTAACGGTATTGTCCATTTCACGGCAACAGAGTTCTGTATGTAAAATGCAAGGGTTTTGAAAGTTTAATTTTTATAGAAGCTTTTTCTGTCAAGTTTTCTTCATCTTTCTGGTCTGCTCCTAAATTTTTAGCCGGGTGCAGTATATTTAGCTAGATTTTTAGGCAGCCGCCTGCCAGACACCTTTTCTCCTAAGTAGGTACCTATCGATGTTGTGGGTTACCCCTACTGCTACGATATACACCTCTTACGACACCCACGGGATGTCAAAGAGGGTGGGAAAAACTGTATTCTGCTCTGCCATCATCATGCATATTTTTTTTGGTTAAGTCAAGTAAATAAGTAAATAATTTAGACTAAGTTAATACTTTAAGAATTTCTTATTTCGAAAAATATATTTATCGCCGATTTTCCGGCCTTTTTTACATTTTGTTGACACTAAGTTGTAAAAATATACATAATAGAAATAAAAAAATACGTAAATACATATGAAATAATTAAAAATATATGTATGTAGCAAAATAAATGTAAAAAAATTCAAAAACATTTGGAATGATAAAAAATAAACATATTTCAATAGAAAAATTATAATTACCTATGTTTCCTTACTATGGAGGTTTGAGTTAGAAATTGTAATGATTTCTACTTTACCAAATTTGAGATAAAGTGCGAAATTGATTGTCAAAATTAGTCGAGGTAATCTCACGGGTCAGTACCTACTTTGCGAGTTTCCCCCCTATTTGTACAACATAATGATAATTATCATTATTTCCAATTCTCTGCCTTGCAATAATACCATACCTGGGGGCCTACCGCCTAACTCTATTGCTGATGATAGCTATATAGCAATGCACTGCTTACGGCTATAGCAGCCATCCTGAATTTTTAGGCTGTATGGATTTTGTGCCAAATTCATACAAAATCATTCAAAGCTATCGCTAATAGTTTAGGTAAATTTGGTGCGAAATGACAGCATGACGTCATAAACTATAGCTTTTGCTTTAGCAATCGAGTTAGGCGGTAGGCCCCCTGTAGGTTATGTGAGAAAAATAAGCGTTCAAATTACAGCATGACAGAAAACAGAAACTTAAGAATTTGCTGTGTGTGAATCTCTAAATTACTTAGCGCATGTTTCACAATCGACGGGTAAGTTCTGAATAGCTTACTTGGCAGTTCATTTGACATAATATATTTCATATTACAACTGTCAAATTATCTGCCAAGTAAGCTAGAACTTACCCGTCCTATTACAATGCCCGTACCTATTACAATCTATTTACCTACCTACGGGGTTACTTGTAACTCGATTAGGTAGATGCAAAACCGTGTATCAATACTAAACGGGGTGCAGAACAATGTTTACCATCCCATAGACATTTACACATTTATCACTTGGCCGGCGACGTGCGTTTGTCTAGAATACAAATTGACATGTGTATTAAAAACGCAAACGACGCTCGGGGCGATAAAACAAATTCCAGCAGTTACCGGGAAAGGCTGGAAACGTGACTGCACTGCCGCATACGGCACCCCGTCGCCCCGATGGGACCTCTTTGTTTTTAGCATACAAAAAGCCAGCCCCTTCTCTCAGTGACCGAAGCAGGTACATCGGAACTCGGACCACATGTTGAAAGGTTTTAAATTTAAAAACGAAAATTTGTCACTTGTCTCAAAAAAGAGGACGCCGTGCACCACAAAACGACGGCATCCCGAAAATGTGGCCGTGCAGTGTCAAAGTCAGACTTTTTCAGAAAGCACCACCAAATTTTTTAATAATTTCGAAGGTAGGTAGGTACGCTAATTAACTTACTGCTCTTATCTTCATTAGTCAGGTCATCTTGCATTAAACTGTATAGCTGCAGTCGCAATCCATTCGCATATTAATAAATACGGCACAACACAAGCTCACTTGTCAATTTGTTTGAAAAAAAAAACTTTTTGACACATCAATTATTTCAGGCGATCATTATTTTTTAATGTCACTGGCACACCGAACGGAACTGTCAATAGTCACGCAAAATTGTGTTTTAAGTTAATAATTAATAAAAACGATTGTTTATTGATAGGTTACGAGAAACAAACAAAAATACAACGAAACGACGTCCGTTCGCAACGCGGCACGATCCGATATAACTACAGCGGGAGGACTCCGAACGCGCCGCCGGCAATACCATCTCAATCTTGCCCGTCGAAACGAGACAGTAACATGACAATAAACGATTGTAAGACGTCAGGAGCGAAAGAGACGGCCGTTTTCTCATTATGCGCGCGTCGAGGCTGACATTTCAATGGCGCCGTCCCACTCGCACAGAAAGTTATTTCCGTACAAATCATACGCGGTTGTATTTGTGCTGCGTCCCGTTCTCGCGCGGATAGTGCTAACCAGATAATGTCTTAATCGCATTTTCTTAGTGCTATGCTGACTGATGCACTAACATAAACAATGATAATTCATGGATTTGCATGAGCGATCAAATGTCCTTTGTTGGGGTTTTATTTGATTTGTTAATTAGTAGGATATCTGTGGGGGGTCTTAGCAATTTGTGTTTTGATGATAAAAAAGTTTTTTTCATTATTGAGTCAATAAACAAAGCTCTTTATGGAGTCACTGTTGAAGTACAATTTAACGACGTAATTGAATGCGGTGAAGTACTTCAATGCGACGAGATAGGTCAATGACTTAACTATAACCATCGGGAAAGAAAAAGGGACCCGTGTTGTTTAACTATGAATGAAAATGAAATTTAAAGCCACAAGAGTGAAGGATTCAATGAAGTTACTGGTACACCAGTGATATTTACTACCAAACCAGTCATGCTTATTGAAATTTAACAGTTTTCAGAAATATTTCCAAATTCCAATGTATAACATAGCGATCATATTATAAATAAAGCACGCATGAGGACATTAATGAGATTGGATGAAACGAAATAAGTATTGAAGGACCGTAGCCAGTGAAAATAAGTGATCTCTGCCACCCCTGTGGAGAAAGGCGTGATGTAAACATATCACAACATTCACAACCTATCACATTTACAAAGTAAAGTACGAATTTACAAACACATTTAGTTAAATTCACCAAGAATTAACAGTATCTCTTATTAAATATTGACTTATCAATTCGTCTAGAAACTGATCTCTAGCCTAAATTATTGTTAAGACATTGAAGAGTAGTGTACAAGTCACTTGTATTGTAACCAAACCGATTATATCAACTTAGTAACGAGACCTCCACAAATTGATCTAACAACCGAAAATGGTATTTAATCTTGTGCAAATAAACTGCAATGTCCTGTGAAGTCAACAGGCAAAAGAGACGCCTCATAAAGAGTCAATTATCCAGCACACCTCGCCTCCACGGCTAAGCAAATGCATTGTCTAGATGTTCCCAATAATTATCTATTTGTGAAGTGGTCCGTCAACAAAACTCATGACGCCTGTTTGCCGTACCGACTACTGAGCTAATGTTTGTGTTTCTGTGACAAGCCGATGGATGGAGCGTGATGGGTTTTCTGGGAACTTTTGGGTAAAGAAATAAAAAGAGCAATCGTACACGGGAGCTGGACTAGTTTGGTCCAGTTCAAATAACGGTGTCAATATTTCTTCTCTTTTAGTTTTGATATTGCTTCTTATGGTTTCGAATACAGATTCTGATCTTGAGCTGAGCATTTTTGATAATAAATTGAAATATGTAGAGATCAAATCCAGAATCATAACCATTTAACACACTTCCGAATATCGAAGACATAGATAAAAGGAAAAAAATAAAACCAATAGAAAATAATTGAGAATCATTTAAAAGCATTTTATACATATTCCAATTTAAAAAAGGCAACAATCTTGGTAGGACAAGTAGAATTTTCATGTATCTCAGAGAGATCGAAGGACTAGATAAAATGTTATATGTAATTTTAACATTTTTTTATAATATCGTCTGCATTGTAAACGAAATTAAGTCCTCACGTCTTTAATAGGCACCAAAAGATCACTCCAGTCCAGGCAAGGAATATTGGTTAGAAGAACATATTTAAAAGAACGGCAGCCCTCACGTCTTCAATAGGTACCAAAAGATCACTCCAGTCTAGGCAAGGAATACTGGTCAGATGAACCTAAAGAAAGACTTTGGCTTCCTGACAAGACGCCAGGGCCATGAAAGTGTTTAACCGTGAATAAAATGATAACTGGAGAAAAGATGGAGTGCATTGAATAGGTTCAAATTATTCTAGCAGCTATTTAACTAAATAAAATAATCAATCAGACTTTTGGATAAATGCTTATGAAATCTCTGTCACTGATGTTCTTTGTCAGAAATATACCAGAATATGTCATAATATGCTGTTAATAAGCTAGAAAAAGAAACGCTATCGCATTTCTTGGAAACCAAATCTGACTCATTGGCCAAGCAAGCAAAATAGTGAATATTGAGATGTCGGCAACGTTTTTGCTCAAACGCCTTATGGACCACGTGTTTTTGCTATCCATGGAAATCGCTGCAGGGTACTTGAACCTCGCATTACCACCTAGGGAGATACATTGGGTAATTTCACTTGGTTATTTTTTGTTCTATTATGAATGTGACCTACGGACAAAACGGACGACCAAACGTTGGTAGAGAAAAATATTTGATTTCATCGTGTTCTTCTTCTTCTTATCCTGTTTCCAGATTATCTGGGGTCTGCGCAGTATGTTTCCTCTTCCAAAAATATCGGTCAGACGCAGTCAGACGTCATCAAGCCATCTACTCCCTTTTGATTCATCCATCTATCATACCGGAGAGATGCTAGTCCTGAATAGTGATGATGAAAGTGACGATAATGTCATCATATACGATTTTCAAATTACCCTAAGGACTACAAAGGGTGTTGAAGATGTATTTTAGATTGATAGATAGAATATTCTTTATTGTACACCGATAAATGTTCAATTCAAAAACAAACAAAGCTATATTAGCTATCTCTACCAGACAACCTTTGGATGGGTAGGAAAGACAACGAATAATATGAGGGAAGTTGTTGGTGTACCAGTCATAGATTGGTTTTTTAACAAATTAAGATGCCAATCAAAGGCGACAAATCACACCTATGCCACCAAAAGGTACACGAACCCTGTACGCGAACCCTACACCGAACAAACGACAAAGGAATGTGGATGTCAACCTATAGTGCGGGAATTCGCGTCAGTCGCGAATGGTGGGATGAATCATGCATCGGTTACTCGAATCGTATACGAAAACTAACGTACGATCAGAGTGCCGGAGTGCAATGCATGTCTCAATGCATGAACAAAAAGGCAGCGCATCGATAGAACGTGACAGTTACATCTTCACGAAAACTGTATAAACAACCTTGCTGCCTACCCCTTCAATGGAAACCACCACGTGCCCCGAAGAACATAAGGTCTATTTTCCCACGAAGCGATACTGGAAAGGATTTAATATCGAACCCGTTTGCGTTACGAATGAAATGCACTAAGAAAAGGGACGGACTACAAAAAGCAATCGCGGTAAAGCAACTAAACTCGAAAGCTCAAAGGACTTGAGCTGTATTTTGTTTTGTCTGAGAGAGATAACTTGATCAGCGTCTTAATGTCGCCAAGGGCGTATAATTTTGACCTCAAATCAATTTTCAGCCTTATGCAAAACACAACAGAGACGGTTCTAGAAAGCGAGAAAGCCGCTTAGGGCTATTCGACGCGGGCGCATGGTAAAAAGAACAATTTACAAGTTCGTCTGGCGCAAAGAGGGACGGAGCATGTTTTAGTGCGCGCGAGACAAGGACGACAAAGAGCGGTCCAGAGACGGAGGCTGTGTATTTTTTCTGACTTATAATGCCGGTTTTCGGTCTTTAATTAAGTCATTTCGTATATTTATAATGAATAACAATATAAGTCAACGGTACCAACACCTGAGTTGCTCTTGACGTAAAGTATGGAGATTTTTGGATATTTATTTTTTACGAGTTTACAGGTTGTCGTGGATTGTTATTTGTAACCGCAACTGATGTAAGCCCTTCTTCGTTACAAGAAACTTTAATTTAAATGTAGAATGTAAATTAAATTTTCTTTACCGTCTGGTTGATCGAGTGGTATAGGCATCTGTTCAGAAAGCAGAGGACGCGGGTTCGATTCCGGCATCAAGACTATAATTTTTGTCGAACTTTTTCTAACCACTATTTTCTTTGTGATATTTTTTTTTACATTTGTAATAGTCAAATAAAAGTCAAATTATAATTCTACTTCAAATAGGTTATAGATGTAGGGCACCACAAAACGTCATATTTTGATGTAGATATACCAACCAACCTATCCGAAAAGGGCCCGAAGCAGGCATGCTGCCTAAAGCCGCTTCTTTTGTATTTAAAATTGTTTTCACACTTCCAACGAGACAGATAGGAACTTTACTGATTACGTCCCCCTCAAGGGAGCAGTTAATAAGGCTGATGAGAATTATATCGGGTGTAGAGAGCTGTGGCCGCTTTAGGCAACAAGCCCGGTTTGGGCCACCTTCCGCTATTTATCAGACTGTAGAAAGAAACACTTCTTCTCCCTACATTTATCCTACTTTACGTAGAGTCGACACAACATGTCTTACTCTTCCACTCTCCTCTATTAGACGTGAGCTTAGCATGAACTCATATCATCTTTCACACAATCCATCCATTGCTTCTTCGGTGTTCCTCTCATTCTAGGTCCATGCACATCCATACTTGACATACCTCTGGCTACGTAGGAAACAGTCATACCACCTAATCACACGCCCTACCACACTAACCTGTTACTCCTCAATTTTTCGATCATCAGCGCTACTCTCAGACTTCCTCTAACATGCTCATTTCTAATCCTGTCTTTCCTAGTCACCCCACACATCCATCTCAACATTCTCATTTCCGCTGCATGCAAACACTGCGGTGGAGAATGTGATTATTTGCCAATCTTTTTATTACACTTTAACTACTGTTACTAAGCATTTAGAAATTCATTTAACTTAAATCAATAATCGGGCATGTAATGAGAAGAGATAACAAACATGTTTGCAAAAGAGTAATGCAAATGGAAGTTGGTAAGTAGAGGGGCAGAGGAAGCAGAGGAATGTTCGGTACGAACGTGAAAGAACGAAGAAGTTCGGTACGAAGAAGGAGTGGAAGACCAAAGAAGAGATGGGTGGATTGTGTACGGGAGGATATGATAGTTTGAGGAGTGGATGAGGAGATGACGAGTGAAAAGAGAGAGTGGAGAAAGAGATCATACTGCTCTGAACCCAAATAGGGTAGGATAAGGGCAGGGTTGTCTCTGAGATTTCAGACTATACCGATATGATGTATTATGTATGTTTGTATATGTAGTTATACTATTTATTTTACTAAAATTTGTGATTATTTTATTTATCTAGCACCATTATTCTCTAGTTTCGTTGCACCGTCTAGAATGTTCTTACTTGTTTTTCTAGTTAACTGGTAGAAAAGGCTGAAAAGCGTTAAAGTTCACCATTTGTATATTTTGTGCAATAAAATAAAATTTAACAAACTAAGGGCCTGTTTCACTATCGACAAGTAAATTCTAAGTAGCTTACTTCGCAGATCATTTGACAGTTGTAATATGAAATATACATCAATTGAACAGCAAAGTAAGCTACTTCGAACTTACTTGTCGATTGTGAAACAGACCCTTTATAACAAAAAATGGCTACATCGTTGGTTTGTAGACCCGAGGATTGTAGGGAATTAGCTAATAATATTAGCTAATAGAGAATTAGCTAATTCCCTATAGGTATTCTTTACTAAAAGACGTTGGCTTGTCTAGAGCTTACGTAATTTCTGTGAATGTGAATATTATTATGATTTTGTTGACGAATGAGAATAATCATTGTACCTTGTGCCGTCTACACCTGCAAATACGCTGATCAGCATACTCGAGAATTGTGTCGAGTAATGTGAAGTCATTAAGAACTGTGGGATTGTTTATTTCATTGAAGTCCCAAGAATACGAGAAGGCAGGAGTGTCTTATTTTATCTAGACGTTGAGTCAGCTTATTTCTATGCCATGGGAATCTACTACCACATAATTAGGTCGGGTGAAAAGTCTTTTCGCATATAAGTTTGTTTCCAACTATTATTTTGCATTTGTTTTTCTTTGTGTCTAAATGAACCAATCTAATGAAGCAATTCGATACATTTTAAAATGCATGAGGCCGATACTTTGTAAAAAAATCTTGGAATTTCATACAAAAAGCAAGGAAACTTTAAGAAAAATTACTACTGTGCTATTACATAAATAGCACCTAAACCTATTTATCACCGAAAGGAGTAGGCAGAGGTGAATTAACACCCAGGTTTCATCGCTAATCAATAGGGGGTGAGCCTGCTATCATTTACGTAAATTGCAGCATATTACTTGGTGGTATAACCGGACAGCGAGAGATTGGGGGTGGTGACAATTGTATTTTACTCAGCCGTATCTAATAAGCCGTGTGGTGACGGCAGAGCGGAATACAATTATTATTTTGATTTTTATTTGAACATTATTTAATGGTAGAATGCGTACAAAAATGTCGAATCGAAGATCGACTAGTATAGTAACTTATCACAGTTGGCCCAACAGTTAGAATAACTTACCTACACAATCCTTTAAATTACTATAATGGTCATTTTTATTCACGTAACTTATCCTATGCAATTACTTAAATCAATCTTGAAATCATTTCTAGCTATTTCTAGATAATCGAACAGAAATCTATATTCCAAATCAATTAACATGTTTAGTTATTTCTGAACAATATTTTAATATCAAATTAAAATATAAAATCTAAATTTCTGACCGATATGCATGGACGAGGAAACATACTGCGCCGACTCCAGACAGACTGGGAACAGGGCAGGGAGGAGAAGAAGTAATTTCTAAATATTAAGACCGACCATCCACATTTTTAATTACATAATCATTTTCATTAAACCATTAAACGGACCCGAGCCTAATATCACCGTGAAGATGACCCGTAACTTCCAAAAGGAAAGCGATGCTTTAACACCGGGGTTCTCACCCGAACCGGTCGGAATAACCGATCAGGGGTATTAACAGGGTTAACCCGGGTCTCCACAAAAAGTAAACATTTTGATAACAGAGACGTGTCACAGCCAGCCGCCATGGAATTTATGTTAATCGATGGGGCTTATAAAAAAATCTGTGTCCATTATGGTGCGTTCCGCTTGGGGCTTTTGAGTCGACGCTGTTGAAGCGTCACACGACGCGGTCAATGTCATAACATACTTACACATAACCACCAGCCTTTTAATGTCCCCACTGCTGGTTCCAACAATTTGTGATAAGATAGCAAGCCCCTCTGTGATGGATAATTCCAAGTGAAGTTCGATACCATCTTCGGCCTTTATCATCACTTACCATCAGCTGAGATAAAGAGCGACTCGATAGTCAAAAATGTATGATTAGTTAGAATATGTCAGTTTTATACATTTTTAATATATTTGTTTGAATAAATTGGTCACTTGTCTAGCACTGTTTTAAGAAGGACGGTCAAAAGGGGACAACATACTTGTAGCTCGTAGCGGAAAAAACCTTTTTCTATCGGTATATTGGAGTTTGTCTCTTTGACAATTTTATGGGCCCCATGCGTAGACCATACGATTGGACCAGGAAAACTTACACCAATGGTTATAAATGTTTATTGTTCTCGTGTTATAACTCAATTAATGGGGAAGGTTTAATTTAATTAGAGATACATATTACGTGTCCATACGCTTTCTTTAACTTTTGTTGTGCATTAAGCTAAGGTTTGTTCGGAAAGGTTTATCACGGGATATATGGTCTAAATTGTATTATTCTGATCTCAATTGTGTACCAAGCCACAACGTACATTCATATACCTAACGTTGCTACAGAGAGATATAATTCTGATGACTGGGAGCGCAAAATTAGCGCAGAAAGTGCCAACCCACACTCATCCTAGGGATGTCGTAAAAGACGACTAAGGGAGATTTACCCGGTGTAGGCCAATAAACACCATAGGTACCCGAATGGTGGAGGGCAAATCATCAACATCACCGACACAATATATAAAGACAGTTCGTGTGAAATTGGCGGCCCGCTGCAAAATATATGCTATAACCCGTGAGTTGTCATTTCAATCACTCTCTCCGTTCATCGGTCTTTCTGTATGATCCCTTATTTCACATGCATTGTGTTATATGTATAGTAGTACAGTGTTCACATATTGTGATGAATTATCACTAGCACCTTAAGGGCGCGTACTGATCTTATAACAATTTAAAAAACGCTATCCTATCTTACAGTTGAAAAAAAAATTTCCTTTTCATGTTAAAGAATTTTTCATCTAAATTATTAAAGTCACCCAAGAATTATTGAATAGTCGCTATTTTACATTGAATAGAAACCGTTAGGTTACGTTCATCTTATTATCAATTAAATTCAACCCATTAAAAAACCGTTGCAAATTATTAAAAAATAATTACTACACCGTACAGTACACCGTATTGCTATAATCACATAAATATCGAAACTGGTCTTCCGTACATGAGCCGTTGTATAAATAAATTGCATACTGCGCATACGCAGCCGAGTATGTTTATTGTGCGTAAAGACACACTACACTGCTGGATCAATTTTCTAAATACTCACTTCTACTTAGTAGAGGTACTAATGTTTAGAATCAACTCTAAACCTTTCGGGAATTTACCTGTTTACTATAGAACAGACAAGAGGAGCTCGCTAACGCTGTGGCATAGCGCGCTTGGTCTGCGATTGCGTAAACTAAGCAAAGTCGCTAAGGCCGGTCTTTGGATAGGCAACTAAAAAAATATTATCTCGAGTTCCTCCCTGCTCCGGAAGGCACATTAACCCGTTGGTCCCGGATGCATCTGCAGTCGTTAATACCCACCAACCTGCACTAGGCCAGCGTGGTGGGTTCTGGCCCAATCTCCCTGTTAAGAACTCCTTTATGATTATGTATATTTTGATAGATATTTATATGTGGCATGACAAATGGAAGTGTAAAATAAGGGAGAAAGAAAATAGACGAAAAATACAAGAGCTTTAAAAAAACAGACTAATTTTGAAGAGCTATCGAAGATTATTGCTTTTATTGATTAGTTATTTACACTCCCTATATTCTTCCATCCATAGGGAAGGCCCGTGCCCCAGCAGTGGGGACATTGATAGAACAGCCACGAATGGTGGAGGGCAAACCACCAACCAACGGCAAACCCAAAGAGCTTTGATGTCAGGCAGACGGGCAGCCAATCACTGTCTCCGCTCATCGGTCCCTTGACATAGTCCTTTCCGTCTAATTTCTATGTATTCATTCATCACTAGAAACTTTACGGTGTGATGGATGATATGAATCAAAAGGGGATGGATGACGTCTGACCTATTTAAGTGGAAGTGGGAAAATATCCCAGACAAACTGGGAGCATGGTCCATTAATATCGGTTAGACGTCATCCACTCCCTACTGATTCTCATCCATCACACCGGAAAGGTGCTAGTGAAGAATGATTAGGAAAGAGACGGAAAAGACCATGTCGAGAGATAGTTGACCGGAGAGAATTATTGGGCTGACAACATTCCAATCCATACTGCTCAAGGTTTTGGCTTAGGATTTACAGTAGGCAGTCTGTCTGTCTGCCAGCCTTCTTTGGGTGATGCTATCTAGACTTCCATCATCATCACCAGCCATTTAATGTCCTCACTGCTGGGGCACGGGCCTTCCCTCTGGATGGAAGAATATAGGGAGATTGGGCCATAACCCATCACGCTGGCACAGTGCGGGTTGGTGGGTATTAACGACTGCAGGTGCCGGAACCAACTGCTTGACGTGCCTTCGGAAGCACGGAGGAACTCGAGACAATACATTTTTGGTCACCAATCCAATTACCGGCTTATTGCTTAGTTTGTACTGCTAAGTTAGTACTGTCTAGGCTTTATACATACATACATACAAACATAAATCACGCCTATATCCCCGAAGGTAGCCAGAGGTGAACTAGCACCCACGTTTCGCCAATTATGTTAGGTCCCATGTAATAGGTTGCAAGCCTTTTGCCATTTATTGGGCACTATCTAGACTTTCTGTGGTCTACATTCTTAAGTGGGCCTGGGCGGCTCACTTGGTGATCTAAGCGTAACTGGTACAAGCACTGTCTATTGAAACACAGCCCCATCGAAGCTCCATTTGCTGCCTATTAAGAGCTACTTATTTTAATCTTGTACAAAGTAGAATATTGGCGCAATAGAATTTTCAATCCTAGCCTTAGCCTATCCTATACACGGTTTCCCTGCGCGATCGAATAACGGGTCGTTTTTGCAAAATGTCCAGCGATCTCCACTAGATGGTATCGCAACATACATACATACTAAATCACGCCTATATCCCCAAAGGGGTAGGCAGAGATGAGTTAATTCTAACGTTTCACTAATCGTTACAGTTGCAGAATCACCAGAAAGTTTTTAGGATCCGGATCTACAACAGATGCCTGACTGAGGTCCGCGTCATAGGTACAAATACCCGCCTCTACCTGAGATTGAAGAAAGATTTAATCTTTAAAACCATAATAACAAATAATTCCAATTGCAAATTAAAAAACTTATAATTGCAAATTCCAAAACAAAAACAATTAAAAATAAATAATAGTCACACATTTTATGAGTCGTATTTTAATCAGCATTAATATTGAGCACTTGTAATAATCAAGCAACATTAGGCACCTTTATGGTCACAGTCCAATCCTGTAGGACCATGAAATTAATAAAACACGGATTTTATATCGGCGCGCGCGCAAGCGAGCTATTTAGACTAAGTACAGTCGTGCTCTACAGCACGTTCATATATCGGTGTATCGAAACCTCTGTCACTTTTACTCGTAGTGACAGTAACAGAGATTGGTTTCGATGACAGTTTCATTCAATACTCTTAATATATCTGCTTTTTATGCCCAAAGATCTTTGTAAGCAACCCTCCGGATTTGGTGTAGGTAGAAAATGCATCATGCATTTATCCCCTAGGCCTGGAGGTTATGTCGGACTCGAGAGACTGATGACCAGAGAGAGTGATTGAGATGACAACGTTCCAATCTATACTGCTTAATGTATGCGTATGCCGTTGTTAATGGTTTACCCTCCACCATTAGGATGCTTATTGGTGGACACCAGGCCAACAATTTCCCTTTAGTTTTACTGCTACCGCCTGCCTGACACCAACCCGGCTTAGATATCGATAATGCTAATTCACTTGTCAATGAGGAAAAAAAACTGCGGACCCTTCATTTTGTCACCCATTATTTTCGTCAAATCACCTACTGTATGGTTATATTATTGTTCAATGTAACAAAGAGACCTTTTCTAAGCGACATTAGAAAATAATGTAGAAAAAAAAATAGAATTTCTGCAAACACTTGTGTCGCCGACGTTCTTTTGTTGCAACGCGAAGATTCCTCTGTTTTTGAGAAAAAGATCGCATCTCCAGCTGAGCTGTATTTATGACTATAAATCATGTCGTCCCTTCACTATTTACAGCCGTTGTTCTGTTTATTCAGACGTTTAATAATGTTGTTTGTATAATATATATATATACGTACGGAATCTACATATTTTATTTTATTGCACACACATACATAAATCACATACATAAATCACTATATCCCCGAAGGGGTAGACAGAGGTGAACTACCACCCACGTTTCGCCAAGTATGTCAAGTCGCATGATATAGGTGGCAAGCCTATTGCCATTTATCGGGCATAAAAGTTGCAGTACATTGCTAGGTGGTAAAGGAACGCTGCTGCCCATTCCTCTTCATTGATTTATCCTTAGTCGCCTTGTACGACAGAGATTTGGGGAAAATTGTATTCTACTCTGCCGTCACTACACGTTTAATAATGTTGTATGTATTTACGAAGTCTACATATTTCATTTTATTTTAGTATCTGCAGAAAAGAATCCAGCTTTCATAACACACACATTTCGCTAAATAAATTGCATAGAAATCGACAGTATTTTTAGAATGATCGCCGATACAACATATAGTCAATAAAATATCCTTAGAAAAAATGTATGAGTTTATTTCGTCTTCCATTCTTGTCCTCATCAAGGCCTCAAGGGGGTGGCCCTTTTTGATTCAATATCACATATCATACAATATACAGAAAGGTGTAGTGATGAATGAATGTATACAAAAGTCATGAAAAGGACCATGTCGAGACATAATGTGGTTGTTGGTGGTTTGCTAAGGATAAGTCAGTGATGAGGAATGGGCAGCAGCGTTCTTCTTATACCACCTAGCAATGTATCTACTGCGACTTTTGTGCCCGATAAATGGCAATAGGCTCGCTACCTATTACATGGAACTTAACATAATTGGCGAAACGCGGGTGCTAGTTCACCTCTGCCTGCCCCTTCGGGATATAGGCGTGATTTATGTATGTATGTATGTATGTATGTATGGTGGTTTGCTTTTCTGGTATACCTACATTGTTGGAGGTTTGTACTCCACCATTAGGGTGCTTCAAGGTGCTTATTGGTCTACATCGGGCAATCCCCCTTAGTCGACTTTTACGACACCCCTGGGGTGAGTTGGGTTTTGCACATTCTAGTACATTGTTGTTTCGCTTCTAGATCAGCATGGAAGATTGAGAAAACTACAACTAGCATTAAAATTAATCAAAATATGTTTTATTTATTTAATGTACAATTACATAATACACATGAATCATCAAAAAAGAATTAAACGCTAAAGATTGGAAACGCGTGAGTCACACAGTCAAAAGGTTAAAGGATAATATAAAGCAAAAGCTACACCATCAATTCGTAAACTACCAGGGGCCTAGTTCTGAGAAAAATAGGTGAGAAACGCAAAGTGTTAAATCCTCTCTTTACAACAAAATTGCATATACAAACATTAAATACGCCTATATCCCCGAAGGGGTACGTTTACCCACGTTTCGCCAATTATGTTAGGTCCCATGTAATAGGTCCCATGCCGTCTTTAAAACCTTAGCCAAAACCTTGCGCCGTATCGATTGGAAAATTGGAATGTTGTCATCCCAATACCTAACTGTTTCCGTTCACCGGTCTCTCGACATGGTCCTCTCCGTCTCTTTTCAATTCATTCGTTCATCACACGTGTGAAAGATGATATGAATTAAAAGGGAGTAGACAACTTGACCACATATGAACGGAAGAGGAATCATACAGATAAACAGGGAACAGGGCAGGAAGAATAAGAAACCTTTAATAGCGCTAAAGCTCGCTAGCGCAGTGGCATAGCGCGCTTGGCCTGCGATTGCGTAAACTAAGCAATCTACGCTTTGGCAGGTTATTGGATGGATGACCAAAAATTTATTATCTATATTAATATATCAGTCATTAATACGCACCAACGCGCACTGAGCCTGGAGTTATGGCCCAATTTCCCTATATTCTTCCATCCATAGGGAAGGCCCGTAACCCAGCAGTGGGGACAATAAAGGGCTGGTGAGGATAACGATAGCGCTTAAATGAGAAATAGGGTAAAAAGATGGCTGATTGTCGTTCAAGGCAGGACAAGACACAATGAGTACTAAGTTGACAAGTGGCGACATGCAAGTATCTCCACAACTATGTTTACCCTCAAACATAATGCCAGTTAGCAAATAAACACAGGGCGAGCGTTTAGCGTGGTGTGACTGAGGCCTATCCACTAATTATCACGTCTACCCGGATTGAGTTATTTTAGTTTTTTCTTTGGTTCATCCACTTAATAACATTCTTCACGCCGCATTGTAACGGGGTGGAGTCGCTTGTAGATTGTTATTCGTAAAAAATTTATTTCTTGACCCTTAATCAATAGATCGAAAAATTGAGGAGTAAAAGGTTAGCGTGGTACGGGCATGTAATGAGGAGGGATGAATGTTACGTAGCTAGAGGCATGTTAAGTGTGGATGTGCATGGACCTAGAGTGAGAGGAAGACCGAAGAAGCGACGGATGGATTGTGTGAAAGATGATATGGGAAAGAAGGGAGTTTATGCTGAGCTCACGTCTAATAGAAGAAGTAAGAAGGAGACATGTTGTGCCGACCCTACTTAGAGTAGGATAAGGGCAGGCAGAAGAAGAAGATTCAATTGATTTAGTAGATATATTTTATTTTATAGGTAAGTATAGTTTATTATAGCTTTATATTTCATTTTATGTAGTATGTGTCCATCCATTCGCTAATGACGGCCAAGAGATCCCAGGTTCGAATCCTGATGGGGGCAAATTTTGTGATGAAAACTGACATTTAATTTTGTTCCCGAGTCATGGATGTTTATAATTATATTTATGTAGTATTATTGCTATCTATAATTAATTATAAAGTATATTGAAATTTGTCGGTCACCTAGTATCCATAATATAAGTGCTTTAGCTTTTAATTCTTCTGCGGTGTTCTAAGCGAAGAAGCAGCCTATTGGGTACTTATTAGTAGATTATATACTAAGGGCGATAATACAAAGCATTTCTCAGATCACATGTATAGCTGAAGGCGAGGCCGATAAATAAGTATGCGATCTGAAGCTTCCTTTTTTATCGCTCGAGGTAAGATCATACTTTTATCAACCTCTGACCAGGAAGTGAGATTTACCGTACGCTTGGCGGTCGGAAAAGTCCACTTTACACATATTACACTGAAGCAGGTCCAGTCAGAATACCGGCGCTGCTGTGTCAATGGATACATTGACACAGTAGCATAAGCCGAGACTTGGGCCTTTTGGCCTCGTACGACGCTATAACATCTATCTATTGTCTTTTAATATCTATCCTAGTCTATTGTTTTTTTAAATTAATAATATTTACAATTTCCTTAATATTTTGTGCCATCTGTCATTTTAAACTGTTTTATATGCGAGGTCAATAAAGGTATTTCTTTCTTTCTTTCTTCTTCTTTCACTTTATGGTCAGGTGTGACATAAAAAATATTTTTACTCAAGGACCTCTCTACGACTCCTATGTTCTCACACCCCAGCGCACCCAAGCCAACGCTAGCGGTCATCGGGCGGAAGTCTACGTAAAACCATTCATTCTACGCTCTCGTGTTGTGGTCACCATGCATTAGGGATTTAATCGGAATGTCCCCACAATTATCACGAACTGTGTCACTAATTTGTAAACACAGACCCTCTTATTATAAAACATGGTTTAAAATTGGCACTAACGCTGTTTTTCATTCAGCAAATAAAAGTGGCAGCATCAGTTGTAAGCTATGACTAACTTTAGTCCATGTTTTGCATTATAAGATTTATAAGTAGGGGAGAGAGTTTGAAATAAAACAACTTTTACGGAATAAACTTCGAATATTTCGGTGTAAGGCATTAATTGTTATTATTTGACCCGACGTTTCCATCACTTTACACTATTTATGTATGTATGTATTCTAATTGAAAAAAATGCATGTATTTGTGTGACGTATGATATATGAAGGTGATAGGTGTAGATGAGGAGATGACGAGTGACAAAAGAGAGTGGAGAAAGAGGACATACTGCGCCGACCCCAAAAAAGGTAGATATTTCACTAAGGATATTTATATTAATTTATAATTATTCGAATGGCGTGTAGCGAGATGGACTTGGCGTCTGATTCTGATAATGATAATGTAACAATCATATTCAGGCCCGTATGGCTGTTCATAACGGAGTGCTGGTTCCGACATTAATGTATGGAAGCGAAAGTTGGGTATGGGAGAAGAAGCATGAAAGTAGAATAAATGCAGTAGAAATGAGAGCGTTGAGGAGTAAGGCTGAGCGACCGATTGTATAACAGTGTGATAAGAGAAAGGTGTGGTTTGAAAGAAGATGTAATGACAAGGATTGAGAAAGGGATGCTCGCATGGTTTGGTCACGTCGAAAGAATGGATGAAAGGAGAATGACAAAAAGGATTTACATGGCGAAATTGAATGGAGAAATGGCAAGGGGAATGCCTAGGCGGATCTTTCATAATCAAATTGAAAGTCTATTGAAAAAGGGCCAGGTCAAGAGTACCCGAAACCGACGGGCATGCATGAAGAGATTGATGAGATTGGATGAAGCGAAAGAAGTATGTAAGGATCGTAGCAAGTGGAAGGAAGTGATCTCTGCCTACCCCTGTCGGAGAAGGGCGTGACGTATGTAGGTGTACAATTATATTTCAATGGTGTGTAAGACAGCGATGAGTAATGGGCAGCAGTGTTCCTATCATCGATGTTAGTAATATTTAACCTCTATTTTTCGCTCCATACCCAGCATGGAAGACCCAGTAGTCAGGTTAGTGTAAGGATAAAAATAGTTATCATTATAATAACATTTCATATTCCAACTTTTATAGACCGACAAATTATAATTAATAATAAAAAATGTCTCATTATTTTACGATACAGTGGTAACCCTAGTTCTTAGTTCACTTTTTATAAACTCTTCTTAGAAACTTTATGGGCCAGAAGTAGAAAAAAAGGTCCTAATCTCGAAGCGGTGCTTGTATGGGAACGTTTCCTTTACGAAATGCTAAATAGGTGGAAATATAGTAGCAGACTGGACGATATTATTAATTTCATGACCTTTCGAAATGTGGTAAGTTAAATATTAAAATTAATTTAATTTAGCTTATTGGAATGCCGTGTGGTGACGGCAGAGTAGAATACAATTGTCACCACCACAAAACTCTCTCGTGGGTGTCGTACAAGGCGACTAATGTTAAATCAGTGATGAAGAATGGGCAGCAGCGTTCCTCTTATATTGCCATGTTCCTCTTATAGTTCCAGCCTATTGCCATTTATCGGGCACAAAAGTTGCAGTGCATTGCTATTGCTAGGTGGTATAAAAAGGACGCTGCTGCCCATTTCTTATCACTGTTTTATCCTTAGTCGCCTTGTACGACACCCACGGGAGAGATTTACGGTGGTGACAATAGTATTCTACTCTGCCGTCACCATACGGCCATCCTTTCTTTACGGGTTTTTTAGTTATT
Organism: Cataclysta lemnata; assembly: GCA_963931975.1. Taxonomy (NCBI): domain Eukaryota; kingdom Metazoa; phylum Arthropoda; class Insecta; order Lepidoptera; family Crambidae; genus Cataclysta; species Cataclysta lemnata. The sequence continues at coordinate 3,892,914 of OZ008363.1, forward strand.
AAACTATTAATCCTTACTTAGATCCATACCTAGGTAACTTTTTCAAATAATAGTCTTTTATCAATGGAAGGATTTGTTTATAATAATCATCATCACCCACCCACGAGACAATAATTACAAATCATACAAATTCAAAATGATTAGTAAAATTAGTAACTATTATAGGTACCTACCTACCTTTATTAATTTTTTATGATGTTTTTGGTATCCAAATCTATCTATCTTTTCCGAACCTCGAAAACAAAACTCGTAATACTGCCATCTATTGATGTCACCAGGAAGAATGTGAAGCAATAAGCATGTAAAAATTACAAAAGTATGCGAATAGCATGTGTTCTCTATGTGAATAGTTCACGTACATATGCCTAGAGGGCAGGAGTATTATGAGATAGTTCAGTTTTTTTTCGCTAGACGGCGCTCTCTTATAACCCGACTATTGAAAATGATTACGTGGTAACATTCAAGATTGAACATTGAAAGCGATACTGCATTTGGTTGGTTTACATGAATAGTATTTTGAAGTCGATACAGATGAAGCTTGTGTCTACGGACGAATCCAGTGGCAGTTGGTGCCGCATTTGCGACGGAGTGTTGATGTGTCAGTTTATTGAATACATACCTCGTGAAAGTGATGAGTTTGAAGTGTATTTTGTATAAATTGTGACTGAAAAATTGAATGAAAACCATAGTTTTGTAGGCAGCGATTACAGTGCAGTGTCTGTTTGTGAGTAAAAGTGAACTTTGTTGTGTGAAATCGTGACATAAAGCGGTAGACGGTGCGATTATTTCAAGTTCGCCGGCTTATCATGTTGTGGTAAGTATGATCGATATTTACCCCCTTTTATAGACTTCACTGGGTGCCTTTTTTAATGTCATCACATTGGCTGAACCTTGGAACATAAATAGCAGTTACAGAACAGCAAACTTTTGATAGCATGACGTGTTTTTAACGAAATCTTACTAGTAGTAGATTTTGCTTGATAAGTTCTTGTAGGTAATCGTGCTTGTTACCGACTCGAATTGTATTCCTCTTTCTCACTTACTAGGTACTGTATTGTATGCGGTCAATTAAGCACTCCCTGGATTAGAATAGTCAATTGAGCGTTGCTACTCTTTGACCGTTTAGTTTATAAGTACCTACCATTGTCTTTTGTTTACTATAATTTTTCACTTATGATTTAATTAAAAGATGCAATCTAATCTATCAATCTAGTATGGTTAGTAAATCATTACTTAATAGCTGACTTAAAATTTGATGCAAGCTTAAGTTCAAAGTTACATTTATTTGTAGTTCACTTTTCCAATAAGAAAAGTATGAAACAAAGTTAATGATGTATTAAACTTAATAAAGTGAACTGGTTTAATACATTATTTATAATTTTGTATTATTGTATGCTTTTTCAGTAACAATTCTTTTAAAATATGAGTATCCATATTGAGAAATTATACTCTATTATTATTGATGTAAAAGGTTTAAACGAACTGCTTTGAAAAAAATTTGGGCTAATTGTTATAATATCAACACTTACAAGGAAAAACATTGTGCCACTCTGAAATCATCCCCGTGTCATATCATCTAAGGGAGATCCCAGTGTAGGTAGACCAATAAGCACTTTAAGGCCCGAAATGGCACAGGGCGAACCACCAACAACTGCATACCCAAAGAGGTTTGGTGTCTGTCCGACGGCTGACTGTAAATCCTAAGCCAAAACCTTGATCAGGATTTATGTAATGTTGCCATCCGAATCACCTCCATCAATTGGTCTGGTCTTTCCAAATGCTCCTTTCCATCACTTTCCTATACACTTATTAATAATTTGCACCACTCCGGTGTGATGGATGATATGATTCAAAAGGAATTATTTTCTATCATAGTTAGTAAGTATGCAGTACACACTTGATTATCCGTAGATATAGCAATTCGACCAGCTTGACAAACCTTTTTTTTTTGTGCAGAGGTAAACTGCATTTACGCATCATCCCTGTAATACAGTGCAACTACAGAGGTATGTGGGACTCGGGGTAGAGGCGTTCTCCCACTACACCACTAAACATCCTCTCAGGGCATCCAGCCAAAGCACACTATGGCAGCCATCCGGGGTCATCCGTTAGGATATGCCACCAGACAAAACTTGGACAAACCTAGGTATATGATAATATGGTACTATGTATTACTAAATGATTACTTAATAGACATCATCATCACCAGCCCTTTAATGTCCCCACTGCAGGGGCACGGGCCTTCCCTATGGATGGAAGAATATAGGGAGATTGGGCCATAACCCACCACGCTGGCCCGGTGAGGGTTAGTGGGTACCTAACAACTGCAGATGCAGCCGGGACCAACACTTTAATGTGCCTTCTGAAGCACGGTGGAACTCGAGATAATACATTTTTGGTCACCCATCCAATGACCGGTCTTAGCGAAATTGCTTAGTTTACGCAATTGCAGGCCAAGCGCTTAATTTACTTAATAATAGACAAACCTTAAATTTTTAGGACATCCTGATATTAGGTATTGCCTTAGAAATGTAACCCTCCAAATGCCGATCACTGTATAGCCTGTATATGTTACCGAATGGTAGTTAAATGCTACAGAAGCATGAATGGCCTATTGTTCCTAGGTAGAGGAGGAGGAATATCAGTTCCCTAATAGAAGGGATAATATTACAGGCTGATTTAAAATAAGAGTGTGAAGGTGGATACATAAAAGGCTACTAAGTGTTACAATATAATGAGGAATGAGCAGTGTTCCTGGGTAATGCACCAGGTAATGTTAATGTTCCTGGTAACCTACCAAATTACAACGATTAAAGTTCCCGGTGAATGGCAATAGGTTCCTGACGTAAGGTGATGAAATGTGGGTGTTATTACACCACTGCCTTATGGGAAAAGATGTGATTTTATGTCATATATAATAAATTTAATACACAAAATAATATCGACGAAAGAAAAGGTTGCAACCACAGATATATTATATATAAATTGATATATCTGTGGTTGCAACCCATAAATGATACGATATTAACTGCCGCACTCAGAGACGTCAAATAACGTTAATGAGTACTTAACGTCAAAAAATGACAATTCAAAACTAGTCGCTCTTGCCGGGTCTATGGTCTAGATTTGAATGAAAATTTTTGACATTAAATACTCATCAAAGTTAATTGACGTCTCTGAGTGCGGTGGTTAGTGTAATTTCGGTACGTAGGTACCTACTTACCAACGAGAAATGAGAAAACGTTATGTTCTCATTATGGTGTACGATAAATCTTCTACCATTCCATCACTGTAGACTCCATAACTTTTAATCCAATCAATATTTGATCATAATTATAATGTCATCAAACTTCTGTGTTATAATATTAATTTTGTCACGTTTCCCCATTTTCATAACTTCGCCGTTAATTTCCTAGGCGTCAAGTGAGTTATTGATGAGTTATTGATTTCACTTAACACTTGCCGTTGCAATCATATACCCTTGTATGTACTTAAACGTGTGCTGTTGTGTGCTTAGGAAGGCACGTTGATATGATAGTCCGCAGTTGTCTCCTGTTATCCATCCATCAACTCACATGGAGAAGGTTGAGTTTTTAGGCATGGTGGGATGTTCATTTTGATATATATATATACTAGATTTGACTTACCGGATTGATTCGGCTAAATAGGTATGACGTTCGTACGGTTAGATTTTGGCATATTGAACCTAAGTTCGTCAATATCGATTAAGGATTTCTAAAATTATGTTTAGTTTTATTAAATTCTGATATAGGTACCTTATACTCTAGAGCTAGACTAATGAGTTGTCAAGAAGAAATTAAAGAAGAAAAAGCTAAGTACATATAAGAAACCCTTCTTAGAACTTTCTAGGCAGAACTTAAAAAGTTTCTTATCTATATCTTCCCACTTTGAAGTCCAAGAATCTCAAGAGCCAAGTAATGAGTACTTCATCCGTATCTGCAACTGGAAGTAATTACGCCACATACAGCCCTCATCTAGTTTGTATTAAAACGCCTATAATTTGACTCATTCAACAACGGCTCTCGAATTTCGAATATAATAGCTTGATTAATTTGACTAACCAAACTTATTAGTCATGGAACAGACGTTGGGTTTGATTGAAATGCGAAATTGTAATTTCGCAAGTACCGACCATCTGACTGGAGGTGTAGGCCTGGCACGGGACGTGGACAAAATCTCCTCGGGGAAAGGAAAATGTTTTCCTCTCCCTCTAAACCTACTCTCAAGTGGTGGAGAGAGATTTTGTCCACGTTCCGTGCTAGGCCTACTGAACCTGTGAGGCGGATAGAGAAGATGTCATACAGACATTGACAGGGATACAGAAGATGACACAAATTCTTCGAATTTGGCCGTGAACGCTGGTCCCCACCGCACCTGCCTAGAGAAATAGCCAATCTATTAGAACGAATAGAATAAAAATGTATGAAACTGACATATTACAGAAAATACACCATGACGGCCGTCGTTTTAAATGTCAGTACACTCACACTCACACACAAATCCCGCCTAATCCCCGAAAGGGTAAGCATTGGCGAATCAACACCCACGTTTCGCCAATCAGATTCGGTCCAATGTAATAGGTGGCGAGCCTATTGCCATATATCGGGCACGGAAATACACAGTAGTACATTGCTACATATGAGGAACGCTGCTGCCCATTATAAATAAATAATAAATAAATAAATATTTTTTTTACACTCACACCTATCATCTAGCCCAAAGTAAGTAGCCTAAGCACTTGTGTTATGGATACTAGATGACGGACATATTTTTAATATAATTATGTATATAAATGTTCAAAATATACTACATAAACATATACACACAACCATGACTCGGAAATAAACATTTGTGGTCATCACAAAGTTTGCCCCTACCAGGATTCGAACCCGGGACCTCTTGGCCAATACCCAGCAATCTGAGCATTCGACCAAGGCGGCCGTCAATACTCATTACTCATTGCTGTCTACGATACCCGCGGGGGAGATGTTAGTGGTTGCCCTGCCGTCACCATACGGCATCGTGGCGGCGGCATGTCAGAGTGGTTGTCCAAAATTTGACATTTATTCGATAGGAACATTGTATCGTTTGCTACTTGGCAATAGGCACTGATATGGTTACCGACCGAAACGTCGTAAGCAATCTAATTTGACTAGCCTTAGCCTTTTGCTTTAATATGGGTATTTAAATTTATAGCTCGTGAGAACTGAGGAATACAACAGTCGGAAGCTTAAAATCACAAAGGTATCCTACTTAACGATGACGTGTTGAACGAAGCAAAAATTCTAGAAAAAAAACTCCGTTGAATTGATGAATTCCGAAAAAACATCGCGTTCTCAATCACACGAAAAGAACTGCGTGGAGTTAAGCGTGAAACGTGTCAAAGTAAGCCAATTTAGGTCTTAAGTCTCCTGTTTTGGGTCCACAATGCGTTGCAAGCTGATTTCTTAGGAATCTTTCCAAGAATGTTTCGTTTGCTAGCCTTTTTCAGAGAATATAATGTGTTACATTTATTCAATCTTCGAATGATTCGCATGAAAGAATTTCTCACACACTGACTAAAGTCTAACAGACAGTGCATATTTTCCCATTCTTCCTATGATATGGGAATTCGAATGATGAGGATATTAGAATTAAGCAAATAAACACCTTGTTGATAGCCTACATAGTGACACATATATGAGTAGAGGTGACTCAAACATCCACTTAAGTTAGGCTCCATGTTCCATAGGTGGCACTGGCGAGTCTTCTGTCGCGCACAAAAATTACAGTACGTACATAATATATTGCTAGTACGACATCCACGGGGTGACGGGGATGGATGGGGGTGGTGACAATGATATTCTGCTCTGCCGTCACTACGCGATATGTAACTTCGTAGTTCGGAACTATGATATTAATTCCAGTTTTCTTTCATTTTTGTTAGATTTTCGTAATACCCATACTAGACAAGGCAAGAATCCAAAAGAGCAAACAAGCAAGGATATAAAATAGAATTTTCGTGAAATAAATCGTAGCGTACTTTATCGTTTCAAAAGATTAAGTTTAGTATCGTAGATTCGGAACATCATTTCTTAGCCAAATGTAATTTGAGCGACTGCGGTTACTTGGTAAGCCTTTATTGTCTAGTGTCTAATATTGAAGCACTCGGATATTGTCTATTTGATATTAACCCTCCGAACTAACTGTTACCTACATCAGACAATTTTGACCGCATCATGGAATATATGGGTGCTAGTTCACCTCTGCCTATAAGCCCTTCAGGGATATAGACGTGATTTATGTATGTATATATGTATGGAATATATTGACATGATTTATGTAAGTAATGTTGTATTTAACTTTTTTAATTATTACAATGAAATGGAATTTGTATTTGTAGTAAGCCTTTGTAAATATTGTGATACATAAATTATATTTAACTATATCTTTATAAATTGTGGAAACTGACTGAAACAAATGATCGATTCTGTAATTTAAAGCAAAACTTAATTTGTGATGAGTCTGTTGCATGAAAGTCCTGAAAAAAGGAAATACAGACACACGATCAAGCTTTTCAAATTATGGCGATTAAACAAAAAAATCGATTGTGTGGATTACAGCAAAACTTAATTTTTGATGAGCCTGTTGCACGGAGATTTTTTTTTAGTCAACCTGATCCCACTGCTGGGCAAACGCCCCCGAAGCCCTCCATCTCGAGCGGTCCCGCGATTAGTCGCTATAAATCTCGCGGCGACGCTAATTTTAGTAGCTTATACGCTTAATTTGGTGTCGCTATCACGCCTGGCTCCCCCCATGTCCAGGGCAACGCCCCGTACGGCCTTACTATTTTTTCCACGGTCTCGCCCAAGCCGATACCACAGTATACCCAGAACAGTAATACGTCTTCATACCAACTGGCCGCTGCCCAATTAGAATGTGTGCTTTCGTACTCAGCGCCGTGTAGGCACGCACTGTGACGCACACATTGACAAAACATACAGGGGCATAAGGGTTCGGTGTGATCGCGCGTGTACAAGGTAAAAATGCAAGTTCGCTCGCTGCTCGTTCTCGCCCGGCACATTCGAGCTCGCAGCCACCGCTTTAGTTTACGCCGTTTAAAACCCTAGCGTCATTCAACACAAGAGTAGGCTAATAACTCGCTAACAGGCCGCAGATAAACTACTGTTCTGGGTATACTGTGGTCTCGCCTAAGTCGATACACACATGCGTACGAGCGCCGTACCATTCGGCATCGAACAATGACAACTTCACATCTGGGGCGCCTGAGTCAGTGTGACGTCACAATCCGTGTTTATAGGCTCGTCGGATCACATAAGAGGAGATGAAAGTTTTATCTCTTGCATGGTTTGTTTGGAACTGCAAGTAATGCTCTTGATTGAAGACATGTTTCTTTAATCTTTCAAAATTGAACAAATGCTTGATGTAGGTTCTATAAGTTAAGCCAAGGTGCGAATTAAACCCAGCATAGCGATAAAGTATTACTCATTTAATTAAATATTACCCTAACACATCAAATAACATTATTGTATTTTAATTGGTCAGTATTAATAATACGATATGATATCAGCTGATATAATTAATCTAAAAATTGAACATGAGCTCTAAATTCAGCTTAGGTACCAATCTTCAAATAATGCACCGGCTAGCTAAATTTTCATCCTTTTAAAGTTCGAAATATTAAGTTGTCTTAGCAAAATGTTCATCTGTGAAAATTGTCAACGCTTTACTCAGCAAACAATCTAGCCACGGTTGCTTGTTTTGTGCCTTTATGAAAGAAATACAAGTTACATTTGCTTTACAAATTTTACAAAATAATGATTAACTATATCGTATTGGTTGAAATACTAGTACTTAAATGTCAGAAGTTTTATAACAGACAGTTTTATAACAGACAGTTTTATAAAAACAGTTTTATACCTGACTTACTGACTTCTGATACGACACTATACTTGAAATGGTTGGTAAGAATGAATGAATGAAATAAAGTTTATTTGGCAAAAAGAAATTAACAATAATAAAAAAATAATAAACACAAATTTAAATATTATTAGGCCAAATAGGTCCCCGCTCAGCTTATGCCGAGGCACATAATGCTTCGACGCTGGTATTCTGCGGATACCATAATTACTTATTTTACTAGGTACTTATTCCTTATTACAAAATAGTGTTAGACAATGCGCAAACAATACAGCTTCTTCTCTGCACAGGAATTTTTAACGTTATTAAATAAATACATAAATATTTTTGAATACGAGGCATATATCGTTTAACTATTTAGATATACTATACAAAGATTTTAGCGGCTAGAAAAAAAGAATTTTGAAAAATTATGATCCCGAGGCGGGAATCGAACCCGAGTCCGCTGCTTCGCAGCCGACGAGGGCCCGACCCCCGCCCCAAGATCACAATCCCTCGAAACTCCCCCTCCAACCACCAAAACGCTGGTACTTATTTTTCTAACATTTATATAATGTTAAAATTAAAATAGAATAGTATGTTATACACCATAAACCAAATATACATATATAAATAAATATACATATATACGTAACAATGTTGAATAAGATACTTCAAGTCTTACTGACATAAATGGTAACATTGAAACGATACTTGAACGACACACTGACCCACCTTCTTCGTATCACGGCTTAATCTGCGCCTACGCGATCATCAGTGCGATCTCATCAATGAACGCAACCCACATCATTATCATTCATTTTAACTTCGGTGATTCGCAGCCACAAATTTGTCTAGTATCTGACTGTGGAGTCATCAACGTAGGCAGAATACTTAGTCTTAATTAACGACTTTTATTATGAGAAAATGTAATTGGATCTGTTCTGGAATTAATATACTGAATTCTGCTTAAGCTAGGGTTTAAGATTTCCTTAGGTAAGTGATCAGATAGTATGAATATATTATACCATACATGCATACACACACCATCACGCTCATAGTCCCAAGAAGGATGTGAGCAGAGCCTTAGGTAGCATTTCGTTACACATAAAGCCGCTTCTGAAAGTATGGGTCATGCAGTGCCTCCAAATAATGATAGGTTGCCAGCCTTTCCTTTACATAAAGAGGGTTCCAAACCCAAAAAGTAACAATGATAATAATCTCTCAGTAAACAAACAAAAGCAGGACAGATGTTACACTCGAAATCGTCTCAGCAGTCCGCAAATCTTATACCAATATTGAATTATACATTTATCACTGCGTTACAATGTATAAAAGGAAACAGAGGAAAAAATGTAAACACCGTAAATTTGCAACAGTTTACGGCATCAGTGACCCGGAGAGAACTGAGCTTTATTTCGAGACGATGATCTCAATGGTGAAAAGGACCGCAATGTCGGTCATTGTCATTCCAGCTGAGTCGACGCACCACTTTTTCCGTCGACAGCAGTACCGTATCTGTGCGAAACAAAGACATAACACGATCGGATTAAGTTATAGCTCACACTCTGTAGTTTAGTTGGTCACGATAGTTCTTTGCTCTGGTTTTCTGAAGATTTCCCATTGTGTGGATAAGCGCAGTGTGCAATACGAGATATTCAGAGATAATGACCATGTCGTATGCTAGCAGAAGCTAATATTGATACTTCTTCCATCTAACCCCCATTCTTCAAGATGTTTCTAGATGATGTTGCTTAAAACTCTTGTCTTCTTCTCCCTGCCCTGTTCCCAGTCTATCTGGGGTCGGCGCAGTATGTTGCCTCTTCCATTCATATCGGTCAGACGTCAAGTGATGAATGAATGTATAGAAAAGAGACGGAACGGACCATGTCGAAAGATCGATGAACGGAGAGAGTGAGTGTTGGAATGACAACATTCCAACCCATACTGCTCAAAGTTTTGGCTTAGGTTTTACAGCCGGCCGCCTGCCTGGCACCAACTCTCTTTGGGTATGCTGTTGTTGGTGGTTTGCCCTCCACCATTAGGGTGCCCCAAGGTGCTTATTGGTCTACACCGGGCAATTCCCTTAGTCGACTTTTACGAAACCCATTGGATGAGACTGGCCTATTCTACGTTATTTGTTCGCTCCCAGGCCAGCATAGAAGGCATGCTTAAAACTCTTGTGCATTTACGTAAATGATCGTTATAACCATCTATGCTACAAAAAAAGGCTTAAAATGCCTTAAAAATTCACATAGCCAAATTCAACATTCATGGATTATACCATCTGTGCTACAAAACCAGACTTAAAATCCTTTAAAAATTCACATAGCCAACATTCATGGCTTACAAGACTTCGACGTATTTCTTAATTATTAACAAAACCCGCCGCATTTACCGCGACATGGGTGAGTTCATCGTGAAATACAATAGGATAAAATCAGTGGGGATCGTTATCAAATCCATTTTGCCATTTCTGCGAAAGAGACCAAGTGCGACGACGAATGCTGCTCGGTGTCCAATCAGATGAGGCCTCTCTAAATGACTTATCTAGTTGGCAATTTTGTTAGCTCTTGGGTGGCACAGGGAGTCAAGTGACGCTGGTGCAGGTGCTTAATATACCTAATGGACTTAGACCTCTCACGGTTTCACTAATTCCCATTAAACAAGGTTCAAGTTACGCTGGCGCCGCTTAACAATAACAATACTGCAACCGTGGTAATGACTGTTGCATCATCAGGTCATTCAATTGTTCGCTTGTGTTTGGTTTGTTTAGGTGTATTTATTGTTCCATTGACAGTTGAATTTGTCGGATTTAAAGTCATTTTACGCAAATTACTTTAAGTTGCATAACGATTTCGATCCGAAAACTTTTACACCTGTGATGTTCTACCTAAAGCGCTATTGTACCTACTGAAATACTGATATGAAAGGTAAAAATTCTTCTACACCTAACTCTTCCATTTTTTTAAATAGGGACACCGGACGGTTGTCGACAATAACCTAAATGTTGATTTCAATGGTAATTTTAAATCCGGCCCATTTGTTCCAGTATGATTATCAGTAGACTCGCCTCTCGCCTTCCTTCAGACCTACAAAAGTTAACGAAATGTGTGAAATGTGGGCATTCCTACACCTCTGGCTACCCCTTTGGGGATAAATAGGCGTGATTTATATACATGTACATATTTGCATGTTAATTGGTCCGTTTTCGTTTAATTATTTAATGACGTTAGGACATTTATTTATTCTGGTATTAGCGACTAGAAAATCGAAATTGAATCAGAACATTTTCTCGGTTCAACGAGTGGAGTAGGTACCAGAAAATTGTGGCCGGTGACGAAAGAAAATCCAGGTCAGTGAACCCAGTTATCACAAGTAAACCAACCGTTTTATCCTAGATACTTGAGACATCTAGACGTGATGCGCTTGCGCAACAGCGGCGTCGTGAGCGGTGAACCGGGCTTGTTTCACACCGAAGTGAATAATTATCTTGACCATATTTGCTTTGGGCTTTGAATTGTAATGCGACACAGGTCCCTCTTTGAGGAAGGCCAGTTAAAGCAATTATTTTTAATGTTTATGTTCCTCTTGAGTATAGGCATTGTTTCTTTGTGTCTTACCGAAAACCACTGTAACAATACTTTTTAACAATCTTTTTCACATTTGAATCAGTTCATATTTAATATAATAATGTGCCCGATAAATGTCAATAGGCTCGCCACCTATTACATAGGAACTTAATTGGCGAAACGTGGGTGCTAGTTCACCTCTACCCCTTCGGGAATACCTAAAGGCGTGATTTATCTATGTATGTAATATAATAATCTTGTATAAAAATTAATGCTAAGCGGAATTAGTAACTGTTAATATGCAGATGAGATAAAAGCTTAACATGCCTTTTGAAGCACGAAAGATTTCTTGACGACTAGGTAGACTAGATAAAAAAGACTACATGAAGTTCCATCCAACCTGTGTCTGTGTTAAGTATTGAATTATTTAGGAGTTCTACACTGTACCCAATAAAATGATACTAAGAACTATATTATTCGACATACAATAATCATGGGATAATAAGAGTAAGAGGGGGTTTAACCCACCACTTCGGACTGCAGATGCAACCACTATTCAAAAGTGCCTGACGTCACTAGCGTGCAAGAAGTTCGAAGGAGCTCGTAATTCACAATTACACACCGAGAGCACTTGCTCGAAGAATAATCATTGCTGAATCTGGTAGACGCTATTTAACTCAATTATAAAACTGTAATGTTCATGTGAAATGTTTCTGATCACATCGCGTAATTCTTGCACCTTTTCACATTGAAAATCTTAATGAGTTTTCTAATTTGCACTGCTCACATGTTGACGTGTAGTTTTTTTAGAGTGATCCGTCCGAGAAACCGGTGATTACACTGAAACATTATAAATGCAAAACTATACCGAACTGTTTGTAGTTAGCGCATGAAACGATTATTCATACGCTTTGAACGTTGTGTTCTTTGGAAAACTGATTCAGTCTTCGAATTTTTTTGTGACTCAATGTTTCCGTATGGATTCACAAAGAAGTCATAAACTGTAACATGCTTATTTAGTCTAGTGATTGTGTATTGTGTTTGTCTCGAGTGTCCATTTGGATAGACATTTTTTTTATTAACTGTGTTTCTAACTAAGCCTAATTACAACTGGTGTTAGTGCTGAATAATAATTAGGTGTTACCTAAAATAAAATATTTAGTAAGTTTTCTTGCTGGTAAACATGGTTGTACATTTATAAAGCAGGGCTTAAAAAGGCGTCTTAAATATAAAATATTGCGGCCATTAAACAAGAAACTAAGTGAAACGTAGTGCTTAAGACGACGTACGAGGAAACTTAAGCCCGAACAAGTAAGAAGGAAACAAATTGCAGAGTTTTCACTAAAGCTCAACTTACTTTTGTTGGTATAGCTATTTAGTTAGACTTCCTGAAATCTTCTTGAGAGAGGATAATTAGATTAGCGCTAACTCTTGATGTTAGTGCAGTTGCAGTTGTTTGTTTGTTTGCAACACAGGATGGAGCATGTTACTTTTGCAGAGTTATTAATTTTGGCAAGCTCTTCTCTACCAAGGGCGTAGGTGTCTCCTTTACCATTCCAACGAATGCAATATTTAGTTGTTTTGGCATAATATAAAAGGAACCCGAAAGCTTTGGAATATTCTATAGTTTCCTGCCTTCAAATGATCTTACCTAATACTGTCAGCAAATTAAAGCACCAACTCATCCCAAACTCAAATGTGTTGTCTATTTTGGTCTTTTAATTTTGCATCGTTTCATTTATATCCCCATCCCTGTCTTTGTTCTCTCTCTTGATGGACTACGTGTCCGTGTCCCTACCTTTAAATAGAAACCCATTCACACGTCGTTCTTTATTAACTTTTCGGAGAGTTCGCGCAAAAAGGTCCAATATGGACGATCCGTTGGTATCGCCATATTTAGACCTGACTTGTATCGCGTGCTCCCACTGATGGCCACTACGTCAATCTGATGTTGTTGCTTGATTAACAAGCACGCCTGGTATTTATTTTAAAATCCTTATATTAAAAAGGGAAGACGGACGGTTAAGACAGTTTTGGTTCCTTCAATAAATTTTGGCGAACAATTATAAAATGTTCTAGAGACCAATTAATTTTTTTTACAAATTTATTTCAAATATACACCTAAACTACGGTTATCGATTATAAATAAAGTATTTTCCAGAAAAAATGTAATCGTATTTTAAGATTTCATTCTTATACTAGTTCATACTAGTAAAAGAACACAATCTTATAGTAATATCAGTAAAATGTTTGTAATCTTGAAATAGTATTTGTTAGGTAATGTTGGAAGAATTTCTGTCCTACTTCATGTAGCGATATCTGTGTTTTATGTCGTTCTCCAAAATTTGTTAGCACCCTCACCGCATTTTTTTCTTCTTCAGACAACAACTACAATATTTTTATTTTAACACTTGTCTATTCTTACTCTCATCTCTTCGATCCACGTTAAGTTAGTTCAGCTTGGGAATCTATAAATACTGAACATGTTATCTTTCTAATTCGGTGTGGTGCGCGCACACTGCACTTGTAGGATGAGTCACGTCTCCAAGGGCACTGCACTCCATGTTTTGATTTTGTACACAACTTGTTTTCAATATTATGAAAACACCTAAGACAAAGAGCGTCTATATCAAGTGACTTTGCGATTTGATCAATTAATTTTAACGCATCGCACAAAGAATTATAATTCTCACTGGAATAAAATTATTAGGTAACGCTTGACAGCAAGTGAAGAAGTACACTTGTTTGCTTGATAAGTTATCGGATCTGATTGTTGACTATTTACGTGGAAAATAGTTTAATTTAAATGTACTTGGGATTACAACGACTGTAATACAATGACAATGTACCAATTGTTTCCATCAATCCGCATTAGTATAGCATAATGGTGTCAAAGTTCAAACACGAAGTTTGTTTCTCTGGAATGTAATGTTCTTAGATCTTCTATCCACTTGTTGATCGTAGGAATAATAAATGTAATTATAAAAAGACAAATTTGCAAGTCTGAACTGCATTGCTTGATGATCCTCAATTACCTCATGGAAAACTGCAAAAGAATCTTCTTAAAAGTACACGACTTGCCATAAAACAGTATTACGGAATATATAAGCACTAGAACTGCAAATATTATGCCAGCGTGAAGTGGGCGATGGAGTAATAACGTAAATCTCTAAAAGCCTCATAAGGCTAAAGTTTAAAATATTTCATGTTCATTAAAATGGGAAAATGAAATGTTAAAATCTGAAGAAAGGTGAATAGAGGAATGTGTAAATAATGGTGATATAGAAGTGAAATGAGTATAAGGCTCCATAACAAATAGATCAGACTAGTCTCTTACTGTGGTATAGGATGCTTCGTCTCCGAATAGTACTAAGAGCGGAGCAAGACAAAAGATCATCTGCATCTGCGGTAGTTTATACCTATCAATCCGCACTGGACCAGCGTGGGGGGTTATGGTCCATTCTCCCTGTATAATTCCATCCATAGGGAAGGCCTGTGCCCCAACAGCGGGGACGTGAAAGGTCTGGTTATGATGAACTGAAAAATCTTTCTAATATTGTGTTAACTATAAACGCAGAATGTTGGACACTTATCAGATAAACGAAGCACTTTTCAGGCCGGCTTCCTGGTACGAGATGCTCACGCGTCTGGACTTCATCTCCACTTAAAACCAAGCGAAAAGAAGTCATTTACACACCTTAAACAAATATATCTAAAAGTCGTTCTACTATAACGAATATCGTAATAACGATTCTCACTTCAAAAGAAATACATTCGTCCACAAAAGCCACAATTTGTACTGATTGAGATTGGTTTCGGATCATAAAAGCTGAGAGGCTACAATAAATCAATGCTTGTTAAAACGGAAGCAGACAGATAGACAGGCATGACGTTCTGAACACAATGAGGGTCACGCACGGCCAAAGTGAAATTGGACGGAGAATTAAAAGAATGACATAAAATGCTTGTGATATAAACTCCCTTTGAAGTCAATCACGAAAATAACCGAAATGTGTCACAGGAAAATGGAATCGCTTGCTGTGATTATAAGTTTTTTGGACTCAAAGGGCAGGTTGATTTTAATTTTGGAAGATTGCCTGTTTCTCATCTTCACTCTGATGAGATGTCTCCGGGCCAGGTGTCCGAATGTACTTCGTTGGACCTTGTGTATATATGTTCTTACATCTGCCGGAAACTTTGTCATCGTGATTCAGGTCTTGCTAATCCTGGGTCTGGCTCATTTATTCAGTCATTAATTTTTTATTGATTGCAATTCTGTTCAGCCATTCTCGGTTTCTCGAATCTTGTTTGTTTTTGTAGCCTTATGATGCGTTCAGAACAATTGCAGTGCAACAAAAATAGCCCAAGTAAGGTACAGTCAAATTACTTTCAGTGATCAATCACAATGGTATGATAATAGTATAACAGTTACCATCTGCAAATAAAACGCTCTTTATTCCAATTTCAGTTACTTTCACTGTAATAGAAAATAATTTGTGACAAAAGTGTCCAATTATGAACTCTATATAACATATGTCTTTATCGGCCCCTGCCTTACGTTTCAAATTCTCACACGTCTCATCCATCATCTCCTGAAAATCCACCCCTCTAGAAACTTCGACGTACGCTACATCATTTGAGCCATTTGTTTCTTTTCATTATCCCCCAGTCCACGGCACAAAAGAAAGTGTAACATTCTTTACTTGTAATATTTCCACTTGTCAAATGTTCTCTTTTGTCAGTACCACGTGCGCAAAACTATTATTCAACATGCATGAACATGTCAACGAAATAATATTGAAGGCAGTGATGCATTACTTTCACTATCTATTTAGTTTTGACGTTAACGATGATGAGCAGTATGGTTTAAAATTCTGTTTCAAGAAGATTCAATTCATTTGTTATTACTTTATTAATGAGTGAACTTATATGCAATAAGCATTCGATTTGCAATCGCTTCCATAAGCGTTAGTAGCGGAAATTGGCTATAGCTGTAACTGTAGTGTATTTAGGTAAAGGTTTTATTGTGTATATTTTTAGAAATTTGCCTTTTGGTGACAGCAGTGCAGAATAAAATTGTCACCGCGCCCATCTCTCCCGCGGGTGTCGTACAAGGCGATTTAGTGTTAGGACAACAATGAAGTAATGAGTAACAGCGTTCAGCTTATACTACTCCTACCATAACGAAACGTGGATGTTTATTCATCTCTGCCTTTCGGGGTCGGTCCTTACATCAGTACAAAACACCACATCGTAGAGACAACTCGATACAGACTTGTCGAGGCTATATGCAAGAAATTATATAAATTTCAATCCTCCAAAAACAAGAACGAACAAGAAGAAGAAAGGAAATCTTATGCATTGCAAAATTTTATTTTAATTTTATTGAATATGATAAATGTAATTAATTTAGATTCGGAAAGGTTTAACTTCAAGAAAACAATTGGATGGCAATCCGCATAGGTTTTGGATTCTTTCGGAATGGCTAAAGCTGTAGAAGAGGTTGTGATATTCTGAACTAGTCGCAGACCTTGGTTTATCTTATCAGCAACTCGTATCGCGTTGATTATGGGCAATTGAATACATGAAAATTAGGGCAAATGCTAGTTGCAAAAACAAGGTGGCACTCCAATTTATGCTTTGAGAATCAAAACATGAATAAAGTCAACATGATTATAAGAGGAGCTGAGCTCTCTGTCGACGTCTACATGCATTGAATTAGCATACATTTTAACATTTCTCTCGGGTTAGCCTCTGCATAATGTTTTGCAGTTCTGAAAATATAAAGTCCTGGACGTAAAACAATGTTACGTCTCTGTATTATGATAATAATATAAATGAGGAGCATGCCGTGTGGTGACGGCAGAGCAGAATACAATTGTCACCAACCCAAATCTCTCCCGCGGGTGTCGTACAAGGCGACTAAGGTTTAAAACAGTGATGAAGAATGGGCAGCGTTCCTCTTATACCACCTAGCAATATACTGCGATTTACGTGCCCGATACATGGCAATAGGCTCGCCACCTATTACATGGGATCTAACCTAATTGGCGAAAAGTGTGTGAAAAATTCAACCTAGACATAGAATCTACAATTACTCAGTATGAGTGCAATAATGACGATATTATATCGTATGAGCATACGGTGGTATTGTTACCATAGTAGTGAATTAGTTTTCAATTAAGGCAAGCCCTGATAACCCTATCGGATATTGATCACATAGTTAATCGTTAATTACATCTGGGTCATTTCTATGGGCCAAATGGAGTTACCTTGTCTTGACACTAATAATTTATCCTTGCTTGAATGCGTAACCATATTTTGTCGACTGTTTCCACTGACGTGAACTATGAATAATGATGCTATGACTTCATGAGGTAAGAATCGGCGTGTGATTTATCATTTTGCCAACAAGGTACAGAGAACAGGCACCCAAAGAATGGAATCTGTTATGTACGTACACGTACAATAATATAATTATGTTAGACAGGGAAGCTTTTGCCCTTCGTCTCACCTGATGGTAAGTGACGATAAGGGCCGAAGATGGAATCGAGCTTCACCTAGAACCTAGACAGATTTTGATAAGATGGTGGTAGCTAGCCAGGCGGACTTGATAGAAGTCCTACCACCAACCAAACCGATTACTAATTTTGTACCCACATGGGTATCAAACCCGGGACCTCTAGAACTTAATTCCGGTGGGCGAACCACCTAGCCCACGGAGGCGGTAAAAATATTATTGGAAATCCCATATTTTTTGGTTAACCTCAATCGGCACTTTCACCAAAACCCAAGGAAAATGGCGACAATTTAAACGCAGTAAAGACGCAAGCAAACCCCTCACTCCATTTTCTGCTCAAATTGGCCGTGCAACTTTTGATGCTACTTTCCCCTCTTAGTCTTATTTGGACTAGCCTTCTCGTCTTTATAAAATTGCCCGCTTTATTTATTTATATTAATACCTAACCGTTAATAAAAACGTATGTGATAGCCGTATTGATTGACTGTAGCAATAAAATCATTATTTACTTTACGGTTTCATGACATATCAGATAAAAGTGCAGTTGGAGATTATAGCGAAAGACTTTAATTAAATTTACCATCAATAATGGACGTGTTTATGGCTATTATTACTTCAACAGAGAAAGCAAATTTTTACAACACCTAATAATGTTGTAACTTATCCGATCTTGTGATGTGAGAGTATCATTAAAAAGTAATGGTTAGATATGTAAACAAGTAAGGATAATTAATATGTGTCCCTTAAATAATAAAAAAACCTTCAAGATAAATTACGGTAAACGTTGGAAACCCGTGTAGCTAGCCAAGCTGGCGAATTCAATCTGATAACGCCCCAGCATCAAAATAACGAATACCCATCTTTCTTTTACAATACGGAGTTTCACTGCGCGATCGAATCAGAAATGTAGACAGCCGTGGTAGAATTACAATTTTAAGCCGACAATTTGTAAACCTTTTGTGACAGTTTACAGCAGTCTGATAACGTATGTCGCTAACAATTGTCATCGTCATCATTATCACCAGCTTTTTTAATGACCCCACTGTTGGGGCACATGCCTTCCTTATGGATGGAAGAATGTGCCATAACCCACCACGCTGGCCAAGTGCGGTTTGGTGGGCATTAACGACTGCAGATACAGCCGGGACCAACGGCTTAACGTACCTTCCGAAGCATGAAATAACTCGGGACATTACATTTTTGGTCATCCAATGTCCGGCCTTAGCGAACATTGCTTTTTTTACGCATTCGCAGGCCGAGCGCGCTAAGACACAGCGCTACCGAGGTCCTCAACAATTCTCATGCATACAGAAACAGACCTGATTATCATCGAAGGAATAGGAAGAGGTGATTTGACATCAGCCTTTAATCTGGTTGGATCAGCAGATTCATTGATGGGGTGTAAGCCTTTCCTGCTGTATTAACCACGGTAGATGTTGCAAGGATCAAATCCTCAGATAATGCAGTTTAAGTCACCCATCCAAACACAGCCTTTGTGAACGTTGTTTCGCTTACAAATACACAGTATCGGCCGCACACTGTTACGACAGCGAGGTCCTTTTGAAGAATAACGTTAATTAACATCACAGACCTGAATACAAAACACTTGTACCACTTGGGTACGAACTACTAATTCTGACACCAGACAGACATGTACCTACTCTAATAAAAAATATTTAATTAAGTCTTTTCTTCGTCTCACTTGTAATATTTGATTAAAAAAATAATTTGTTGCGTTAGGCCCTTTATAAAAAAGAGCAGCTGGCTCTAGAAACCAGCCATTTATTGTTCACACTGCTGGGTCACAGGCCTTCCCTTGGATGGTAGAATATAGATTGAATAGACCACAACCTGCCGCACTGCCTAGCTGACTTGTTGGATATTAACTGATGTAGATGTAGCAGAGATCAACGGTTAATGTGCCATCCGAAGCAAGAAGCAGTCATAGCGAACATAGCTCAGTTTACTGAATTGCAGACCGAGCTAAGCGGGGAATTCACTACACGGATATGCCCGCCAGACATGCATGCGCGGACCTCGTTTGTATAGGCCAGACTGACTATGACAATCCTACACTAGGAAAACATCGCACAGACCTAATAGAAGCCAAGGTCCAGCGGGCATCTGTAGGCATGGCCGTGAAGTGAAATCCCTGCTCTAGCGCCTTTGAGCTCCCTCTGATTTCACGTTTAGGGATATCTCAAACAAAACATTAAAGAACAATTCTTCAGGAATAGACCAATTAACACGTGTTTTCGTGTCCAAGTCTCGCCGCATTCTAATATGGGGAATCTCTTTAACTGCCGCCTTGACGATGTTTCGCGACATATTTATTGATGGTTGTTTTACCTACTTACGTTCTCAAATTAGTGTGAAAGGAATATATGGGGCTTTAAACAGAATACTGATTGCTTCACAGATTTGTGTGATTAAAACATTTTCCACGTATATGTTTATTGTTTCTTTATTTGTACAGTGATTTCTAATATCTTCATCATCACCAGCATCCACCATCAATTTAATGTCCAGACGTTCCCTGTGGATAGAAGAATATAGGGAAAATAGGCCACGCTGCCACAGTGCGGTTTGGTGAGTGACTGCAGATGCAGTTGGAATCAACGGCTTAACGTGCCTTCCGAAGCAAGGAGGAACTCGAAATAATATATTTTTGGTCACCCATCCAAAGACCAGCCTTAGCGAACATTTGTAAGTTAGCGCAATCGCAAGCCGAGCGCGCTAAGCAACCGCGCTATCGAGCTTCTCTCTTGAAAACGAGGTTCAGTTGCTTTTGACGGAAAGAATCCAATCGATATATATGCCACGGTCATTGACATCCACAATCAATATCTGATGTTTTGCGCTATGTTTTTTATCATATTTGGGCCTGGCTTCGGAATAAGCTTTCGCATTTTGTCTAACATTACTATAAATCCACCGTCACTCCAATTTCTGATTTCCCCATCGGGAATGAATCGATTATTGCATCTGTAATGGCAATTTTAATAATTCGAAAACGTGATGAGCCTATACAGTTCAAAAACAATTTATGTCTATAGCAATCCTCAGCGTAGATACCTCTAACATCTGTTCTCAGATTTGCATAAACTCGTAAACTGTTTTACAGTTGTGCCCTGTGCGGGTAATTGGTTTACGTCGACACTACTGCTTTACACGACCTTCTCTCTCATCGTCCCATTATATAAGAGCAGTGGGATATTTCGTTAAGTCTTCGAGCAAGTCGCTTTCCTGACAATGATTTAATTCTCTTCAGTCTTCAATCGGCTTCAGTCATTTTTACTTGTCTTCGCCACATTAAAATTCAACTGCCATTGTAAATGGAAGTCGCCATTCCCGTGATTGTCCACAATGTCTTCGTCAACACGAGTTGTGTAAAATTATTGTGTACCTTAATTATCTTCGTGTCAGCTGACGTGTTCATTATTATTTGCTCATTTGTATTTAAGCGTACTTACGTGTTTTGTTTTTTCTACAAGCCTGACCATGAGTCGACCTCTAGATCTAGATCTGTTTACTTCCAACAGCACATGCTTTGCAGATACAGAAAGAGCCATTGTCAAGTTAAGGGCCGTTATATTTCCATTTGGCGTTTCAGCCTGCTAATAGAATATTCCAGTAGCGGAAAAGCTCCGTCCTCGGCACCCGATGACTAAAATCGGAACCCGAATTCGCTGTATCGATCCATTGCACCCTGGATTGCACTTGAAGTTATTTATATGGTAGGGGTGTTTTAAGCACCGTGTAATTTATCCGCCTCTATTACAATCGTGCAAAGGTTGAAATTGCACTTGTTTCCGCTATAGGGGATTTTGGTGAGGGAGCTGCCCCACGTGTTTCACATGTATTATTGCGTGATGTGTATTTTTTGTCGGAGACTTGTTATTCGAGTTCTTTTTTTTCAAGTGGTTCTGGCTGTTTAGTTTTGTTTGCAGTTACCGTTTGGGTAAAGATTTTTTATTTTCAAATCTCTCTACTGTTCAATTTATACTACTAGTTTTGGTATGTGAAAATTCATCCAATTTCTATATTTCACCCCCAAATACAATGTTATCTTTATTATGTTTGTTTCTTACCTACGATGTGTAGGTATGCAACATTATCAGTCATCAACAAAACACAACAATGAGTAATCGAATTGGTGAGATAATGAAAGTTATCTCGAATCCGAAATCGAGTTTTTAATATATTGTTTAACATGTAGAAAGTTATTACCATTTATTAATTGCATAATATGACTATATGACACAAAATTCTAAAGGATGGGTATAACAGCGTGCTTTACAACAAATATTAGGAATTTGACCTAAAACAATTGATCTTTTAATTTAGGAAGGATCCTTGAGATACCTACTCCATAATTTGCCAATTATAATGAATATATACATTTAATAATATTTATCTACCGTTCGCTTTCTCTTCTTCCCATTTCCACTTCTTCCTCCTGCCCTGTTTCCAGTTTATCTGGGGTCGGCGCATATTATCTATAACACTGAAAAGTGATATATATAAATTTATAGATATATATAAAAGAGACGGAAAGAACCATGTCCAGAGGGTGATTGAGATGATAACATTCCAACCAATCCATGCTGTTGTTGGTGGTGTGCAGTCCACCATTCGGGTGCCCCAGAATGCTTATTTGTCTACACCGGACATTCTTAGTCGACTTTTACGACATCCAAGGGATGATTCGGGGCTGACACATATTTTATGTTATTTTTTCGCTCCCAGGCCAGAATGGAAGACTGATTAAATAGTATTTTTCTATGAATAGTTGTGCTGTTCTGCTGTTTTTGCTATGCCAAGATACGACGATAATTACGTCTTTTGCTTAGAAAAAGCTACTGATTCCAATGAGTAAAACTAAATTTCCAAGAAAAATTATCGCCCCAGTTTTCTGATCAACAGGCCACTCAATTAAACTCTTTGCAGGTACAGAAAATTACTTTAATTAAAGTTCTTAAACGAACGGAGTGGTCTATAATCTAGCTGCCGTTTTCCGAGAACATCTCAACAGGTTCCCTTTGAAAATGTATACAGTTTTATTAAGAGTTTTACATAAACAGATTCCATTTAAAGTTGGTATTCCGCCTTCCTTTTTTGTTCCAGTTTTCCGTCGGTTTGTTTTGCAACAAGTCTTTGCCTACGATGAAATTGCTTGAAGCTCGAGATGTTTCCCTCTCAGTATGTCTAGTTTTGTCATTAGTATTCCGTTCAGATTCACCGTCTAACAAGAAATTGACATCATCCCCTGAGGGTTTATTGTGGGTTCTTTCGCTTATTAAGAAGAACTAACTAACTTTTTGACCTTTACAATATTCTATGGGGATTTGATTAGTTCACAAAACGAACAATTCTCACAATACAATGCCTCTTTCACTTCGAAATCTCAGTGTAGCAATCGATTACATTAGTTTGCACGATTATATTATAATCCATTTTGAGCTCAAGTTCACCAAGATCTTCGTTACCATAATTATTTGTATCACAACCCTTATCTGGAATGTAGACTTCGAGTCGGATGCCTTTGGCTTTATATGATATTAAATTAATGTAAACGTATTCATATTATTTCCATTTTGTCAAATGAAAATTCGATGCTTGTTTCAGCACTGCAATCGATATTACTCCTGAATTCATTCTTACGATAACTACTTTTGAATAATGCCAGAAAATTTAAAGACAAAGTGGTAAGAGGAAGAAGAAAAGAAAGTGGTAAATAGTACCACGTTACAAGCACACATCATAAGCACTTTGGGGCACCCCAATGTCCACAATGGTGGAGGGTAAGCTACCAACAACAGGATACCCAAAGAGGGTAGCGTCAGGCAAGCGGCAGATCAGTGGCCCAACTCTGCAAGCCGATTGCAGTCGTCTTAGTCTACCAGTCACTCTCACTCATTAGGTATGATAGCAACGTTTGAGAGAGATGGCAACACAAAACCGATTCCAATTAATTTAAAGAGTAGCCCCTCAGATCAATTCCCTGTATTATAATAAATATACAATAGCGAATTAGTCAACTCAAATAAATTGGTAGACCAGGGACGCTGTTCCTCATTATAGACGACGGCCTTCGACGGCCGCCTTGGTCGAATGCTCAGATTGCTGTGTATTGGCCAAGAGGTCCCGGGTTCGAATCCTTTTCGGTAGGGGCATACTTTGTGATGACCACAAATGTTCGTTTTCGAGTCATGGTTGTGTATATGTTTATGTAGTATATTTTCAATATTTATATACATAATTATATTAAAAATATGTACGTCGTCTAGTATCCATAACACAAGTGCTTAGGCTACTTACTTTGGGCTAGATGATAGGTGTGAGTGTAAAAATATTTATTTATTTTATTTATATTTATAATGCTTAGTCGCCTTTTACGGCAATAGCAGAAGTGATAGGTGGTGATGGTAATTCTAGTCTGCTCGGGAGTCACTATGCATGTGATCCACGATATTGATAAATAACCAGAATATATGCGAAATTTAATACGCTTGCCTTAATTGGTTTACAAATCCTAGCTCGACCCTCAAATATTATTATTAATGGGATTTTGATTGAAAGGCAATGGATGTGAGCTGGCCGCGTAACAAGAGATTTTATAACGATGATAAATAGTCAACTAACCGAATATAGGTATATCTCAGGATATGGGCTAGTTGAAGCAATATTTAAGTCTACTAAGCGCTTTAACTGGACTTTGTACGATGTTTCAATATTGATAAATATTTCTCACATAATTCAACCCTCTTAAGTTTTTCCTTGTTGGCAAAAAATAACGTTGTTTACGTATGGCTGCCAAGCATTTTTTTTTATGTTAATTATTATTAACAAAAATACCACCAAAATTTGGATCAATTAACGCACGTAAATTAATCACGCATTACCCCTTAAAGGGTAGTCAGAAGAGTTTTAATACTCGCGGTTAACAGTTGTTTTAAGGTCCCATATAACAGAGAACGAACCTATTGCCATTTACATGAACTTAAATCTCAGTAATTTGTTGTATATGTTGCACCAGGAATGCTGCTGCAAATTCCTCGTTATATCATAATGCAGAATCTTTTGAAAATCACTGAACTTCGCAGTCAATAATATGAACATACTTCTTAATGAGGATTATGATATTATACGTAATTGTCTATGTATACATAATAATAAAATTGAACATATGTTCTGCTTTATTCATATTACTTTAATTAATAAAGTTACGTACACTCCCAACTTAATTACAAGCTATCATAATAACGTAGTTTTTTGTAAACCTGCAATTATTCTATGAGAATATTAAATGAGGCAAAATTTTAATGCGCCAGCCTTTGTTAGAGATAATGGTTTTGATGTTATATTTTGTTGTAATTATTTTGCCGCGAAAGAGCCTTTTGATCTACACATTGGAGTATCAGCCCAATATCACTTTGTCCACATTTGCCTACGCGGTATGATTATGTACTAATATTGCCGAAACGATATCATCGCACATAATGGAACCAATCGTCCGTTTCAGTTACTCCTAATTGGAAATTTCCAATTTCCCATAAACCGTTTTCTATATTCGCCCCTCTAACGTCGTATTTAAGTGATTCAGTGATACACACACTCTCATCTGATATGAATATTTTTGATTATACGTTATGAGTCATAGCTGTTTCGGATTCCTAACTGTTCCCGAGGGTAACTCTTAGGTTGAAAGACGGTGTGCGTTCAACCGCCAGCCGGTGCTTTCTTTATCATTTTTTATTGGATTTTTTTTGGCAGAACTTAAATTATTGCTAAGTACGCTGTTTATATGCAAACGGTCGTGTTGTAGCGAATTCAAATTGAAGATGAAATAATCTTGAACAGCAGAATAAACCAATGATTGAATTGAAAATGAATATCTTTTATCTTATTTGTAATACAACAAGCTTTCATTGAACATGACTAACGCTAACTAAAGATAAATTAAAGACAAATATATTAATATATTGATAAATTAAAGCCTTGCCTATGTATGGAAAAATACTCCCTGTATTCTTCCATACATAGGCAAGGCTTGTGCCCTAGCAGTGGGGACATTAAGGCTAGTTATGATGATGGAGGGTTGTGGGATATTTAGAAGCACACAAAGTTTTTCCTGAAAGACGTGATGCCAGATAAAAGTTTACCCTAAAGTTCTTTTATTTAGAGTTCCTTTTACGTGAGTTCTTTACTCCCAACGCCAGTGTTGAAAATAATCCTGCAATTTGAATCTTCAATTCCATATTAAACAATTGCTTAATTCCTGGCGCTTTCCTTTTAAAAGGCGGCACTAAACGACTATTGTTTCTCAACAAAGGGCTTGTCGCACGTTCTGCAAGTAAGTGTACCTTGTTTATGTTGGTATAAGGCTTACTTATCAGTGTCTTAAAACCCATAATTGCCATGCCAGGTTATTCACTGACTGCCATCAATGTACTCCTTTTTATGGTGACAAAAGATTCAAACTTTATTAAGAAGAAATAAATATAGCTTTGCTGCCGACACGATAAGAAGAATATACGTTCTCTAAAATATAAAAATCTCATGTCACATGTGTGTATCGTGTGTTTGATATCAAACTCCTCCGAAACGGCTTGACCGATTGTTTTGAAATTTTTAACTGAATATTTTATTTATACGTCTTAGAATAGGTCATATGCACAGATATATCAATTTGTAGTCATAGGCTAGTTTTACCCCTAGGGCCCTAGATGATAAGGGCAAAACAACGTATAGCAAGTTTTTCGATAAATATTTCTCAGATCAAAACGAATATTTGTTAGCCTTCTAAAGGTATCGATTATCATCGCATTACGTCACCGTTTCGATTATTCAAATGCTTTCTATTGGAGGGGTAGGTCGGGACTAGGGGGCAGTGACAAATTGCCCGGAGGCCAGACGGAGGCTTGTTTAATACGAAGGGTTGCAACTACTAAGTGTGGATATATAGGAGGGTGGCTGACTGACTGAATCAAAATAAGTTTCGGCCAATGTAGCGACGCGTCTTTCTTGGCAGCCGCATTAGGTTTCCGTTAGACCCTTCCTTCTAATTGATTTACAGATATGGGATTCCTTGAGAATGGATTTAACTTCTTGACACTTTTAAATTCGAATTGATACTTCTTCTGCAAAAGCTTTCTGCAAAATCTGGAATCTTAAGGAACACTAACTCGACCTGAAATCCTGAATGTTTATTTTAAACTCTTACATTAATTTAAAACACTTTCGCTTGCTGTGTGCCGTGTGGTGACGGCAGAGCAGAATCCAATTGCCACCACCCCCAATATCTTCCGAGGGTGTCGTACAAGGCGAGTATGGGTTAAGACAGCATTATACTGTAATTTACATAGGACTTAACATAATTACACACCACTGCTTACCCCTTCGTAGATAAATAGGCGTGAGTTATGTATGTATGTGACAGCAAATTGTGCAACGTTCGTTACGTAGACGTTTCAGGAAGCATTCGATTTCAGTTTCTGGGCCAACTCGTTAAGAGTTTTACGTTATCGTCCGACTGTTGCCAAACCGTAACAATAAAAAGTTATGCAGTAAACACAGGTAGGCCTTTGAAACTCTGTATATGTACAACACTAATTAATGCCGTGTGGTGATGGCAGAGCAGAATACAATTTGTCACCATCCACTTTATCTTTATCGTTAAGTAGAGCATTAATATAGAAAGAAAATTTTATACCAAGTCGTTCGTTTCTCTAACTAACTGATTGCCTCACAGTTATTCGAAACGCCTGCATCAAACTAAACAATGGCCTTTAGACTAACTCCAGACTGTCGCGACGGCTTCAACCTTGCTACGTGTTTCATGGTCTTACTTCCCCTAAAGTAGACCCTTCTAGTTAGACCAATAACTTGAATGGACTCTTTTTCATTGCTTATAAAGTTGATTTCACAGTGCCACCACCAAGATCTTTGATTATATAAACGAAATCAAAGAAGCTTGGACTTTATGGTATTGGACTTAAGAATGTTTGTGCAGTGGCGCAGTTCTGTGGGGAGTAATGGAGAATCGCTTTAGGTGCGCCCTGCGGCCCCACGTTGGGCGCCAGTTATGAGGTGTCAAGGGACATTTTATAGACGTTGAATGTTTGTTAACACTTCCTCGTAAGGTTCGTATCTTAAATTGTATTACGTTGCCAAGTATAAATACATTTTTGATTCATAATATGAATATTAATTATGGCGAGCTTAACAAAGTCAAGTTCAACGGTAGAAACATTGTTATCGGGTCTCATCAACGCAATAGTTAAAGGGTACAATATGAATACATTTATTAATAACTGTATGTTACTGATTAATGTATAAACCACAACATACCGACATCGCCGCTAGAGAGATCAGAGATAGCTCATTCTTTAATTGTATCAAGAAATGTTCAACCGCTGATTTGTATCATCGTAATTCATTTCGCAGAAAAGAAATGTAGTCTATTATTCATACACGCTAAACTCCTTGAAGACTGGGGCGTATAATATAATACGCATTTTAATGCAAAATAAACCAAAGACGGTCGTGTCCCCACGCTCGGAGATACCCGCCGAAGCTTTGATCGTAACGAGTCAAAGTTAAATGGAGTGTAAAAATTGTTTGTAAATAGCCGCGACGAGGTTATCGGGATTTTCTAAATAAATACGAACTCTTGAGGTAGATTTTTGGTTAGACTCGGTTCGGCGTTGGGATAGGTCTTTGGGATTCTGTTCAGCAATCCATGAACTCTTCGTTTGAACAGAATACCTACAGGAAGAATAGGCATGATGACTAATTTTGAAAAACTTACACCATGTTGTTTTTAAGTCTACTTTGCCCAAAATAAGTTATATTTTTGTAATTTTGATAGAAAAAACATGTTTTTAATAATGCATTTGCTTTGTCTACCTATCACTTTCAATTATTCTCAATGAGTGAGAATCACGGGTAGACGAAATCAATTGCAATAGGCTTACATAATAAGCCCGCAGGACTTGTGCCACCTAAGTATAGATGTAGATAAGTTCTTACTGATTGGAATTACGTGGACATTTGAAGTGACCTTCAAGCTCGTTTAAGTCTCCCAAATACCTGTGCCTAGAGTACAAGTCTGGAACGCGCACTGTTACTAGGAATTTCGTACCAAAACCTGAAATTTTTGCGTCCTATTTTTCTATTTGCCAGTAAGATAATAATTCTAGAACCGTCCGCAAATATTCTACCTAAATCGGGGATCCCTCAATGTATTCTTGTCGATATATTCAATGCGAATAACTAATGCTTAAGTGGTTATATCTCATCCGTACGGCAAATTCTTCAATAGACCACACAGCAGCCGCGGCTCAACGCTTTCTGATGATATTAAATACCTTTTAGTTTGAAACCATCCAATAATGTTTCACCGGCAGCATGAAGTAAACATGAAACATTTTAATTAGCGTTGAAACAATAGAATGTGATATTGTGCAATTTTTCCGCGGCTTCCGCTCAATTCTGCGCATTTCACAGTGCTGTTTGTTGTGTACCTACATTTGTAATTACAGTGACCATTAAACCGCGAACTGGTATGAAAATTAATATTATCTCCGTCATTGAATACGTCCGGTTGGTACGAATTGAACGCGCCGTCACAACTTCCATTTCGTGGAAAACTATGTGAATGGATTATGCAGTTTCAACTGTTTCGGTGTGAGTATTAGCAGAGCTGGTTAGATGTTCCCAGTGGTCCGGTTCTGGCTGGTTAATCGAGTAAAACTGGCGTTCATCTGCATTCTGGAAAGTCTATTAGACTGTTGGTTCAGATCGCGCGTTTGGTGATGAGCTACGCGTAGAATGGTTGCCGATTTTCTGTCATAATTTATATTCACCTTTACCTCTCCCGCGGGAAGCGTAACTGCCAACTGAGCGTTGAGTATAACGAGGAACGCTGCCACCGTTCCTTATGCTACTACCAAATAAATGCTGTGCTCTTTAAGAGCCCAGCAATACAGTCGCTGCCTGCCATCGCACCGAACCGAAATAAACAAGGGCACGGGTACACCACTGTTCACCGTCTTTAGGATTTGTAGAAGTGATTGGTTTATCCGTAAGTCATGTTTTGGTTACATCTGTTTCAGGCATATGCAGATCCAGTCTGCTTCAGCCGTTTCAGAACCCATAAATCCTATTGGCTCTTTGTCCCTTAAGTCTATATAAATAGATAAATCAGGCTCTAGAAATAAGGATAATTAATATAAATAAAGTAATCTTAGCGAATTTTAAAGTTCCAGTGACAAATTATTGCTTTTCCAGCTGATCACATCTTTGTGCACAGCTCATAGTCTTCAAGCTCGTTATAATTGCAATAATAATAAAACTTAATACCAGGGCGTCAACCTTACTAAGGGATAAAGCCGTAAATGCTTAGTTAATCCTTGAAAAGCAAAAGTTGATGTTTGAATAAAAGCACATTGAAGGGTTTAAAGGTGAAATTTTCTCGTGCACCGTGAATAAACCGTTTAGTCAGCAAAATCACAATAGTCTTTGAAGCTCGTTATTCCATTTCTCTCAAGTCGATTATAGCCTTTGGATTTAAAGCAACTGAGGTAGTTGAAGAGAAAGGGAATAATTGGTCTTTATTAACAGAAAACCACCTTCCAGGCGGATAATTTTTGGTTTCGATGTAGATAATCTATGATTCAAATTCAAATATCTTTATAGCAAATAAATATGGGTTAATATTATAAACAGATGTAACGTTTAACTATAACAAGCTTCTCCATATTTTACCTCAGTGGTGTGCAAATTTATTATGTTTTCTAAACATTGACATCATTTAAAAACTTATTAATTGATTAGTAAGCTTTGTAAATAAGGAACTTTAAGAAAGAACGAACGAAGACACTGTTACTGAATTTTTTACTATGTATCTTACTCAGTAGAGTATCATATTGGCGCAAAGATTTTTCTTAATATAGATAGATGATACGTTATGATGATAACAATTCAAGCTTAACAAACAGGAAATTTAGACAGTAATTAGGTATATGCGATGACTCACAATACGTTATTCCGATTTGTAGGGCAAGAAATATCAATCACTTCGGCCTGCGAATTACTAGCAGCACATAAATTATCACGAGTAAAGCGGGCTTTAATACTCTCATCTATTTCTGTATGTCCAGCGTTGTGCTGACGGATGCCCAATGACCCATATAAAAGACAGAAACAACCTCCACAAGTATTGATTTTGCAGCAAGCGTGCTTATTTTTAATGAGTGCTTTAGTTGGTTCCCTTATATACTCGATATTCCGAAGCAATAGTTCCTATATTAGTGCTATTACTGTAACTTGGAAACTTATTGTAAATACAACTTATTGAACAAATTAAACTTTGAATTTGATTATGAGAGATTTTCGATTACTTTAGAGTTCTCCATTCACTTCCGACACAATTATGTATACATTCTCTTATTATTTATTTATTTTTATTTTATTTATTTATTTATCATTTTCTTGTCATGTTCATTTCTGTGGGAAAATTGTAATCAATGGTAATTAGTTAAAAATTATTTAAAACCAGACGTCTATTCAAGTTAAAAAAGCGCTCGTCAAAATATATCCTTGCATCTTGCAAAATTTTCTTTTGTCCGACGACAGTACAAGGTTTTGTGCCAAAACTTGGTTGCCTCACTAAAGTTGTTATTTACGGGCATCTTTACTTGCGAATTCATGCACAAGTACCGGCATTTGCACACACAGCACGTACGTCACAGAGATGAAGATCCAAAAAGCTGTTGAGGAATTTCTTTGCTTATATGCCAAGAGGTTCTTCGCTTATAAAATCGGTACTATTTTAAAGATACAAATTTGTTCCATATTTTACTATAGGTTCGTCTATTGTACTGTTACAAATTTGGTTTGGTTGGTGGTAGGACTTCTTTCAAATCCGACTGGCTAGCTACCACCAACCCTTCAACATCTGTCGTCATGATAATCATGTTAACAGCATTATTGTGTTCCGACATTTGTGTGTCACTCTGTGATTGACGGTTCCAGGTGAAGTTTGATGCCATCTTCGGCCCTTATCGTCACTTACCATCAGCTGAGATGAAGGGCAAGAACTTCCGTCTGGCATAAAAATCCCTATTTTAAAAATTAACCTACAAATAATATTTTGCATTTATAAGCCCGCTGAGTGCTGTAAACCTCATTTTTGTGCGCTCACCCTAATAATGTTAACTGAAGCACATGACTAGATAATCTTGCACATATTTTATTTACAAGACTCTTTGGCGCGGAAAAGGCGAGGCGTCATTAACACGCTCTTAACTTAACCCAGCGCTGAGAGTTTTAAAACATCTGTGTAGTATTTTTAGGAACACTTAAAATAATGATGGTTAAGTACATGTTTTTGATCAATTATCTTTTACAAGTTTTAATTTTGTACTACCGGTACAAAGTTCTAATAGTAATTTATGAGAGAGATTCAACTGATTTAATAGTTATGAGTTCGTTTTTTTAATAAATTACTTAACTGGTGTTAAGTTCATATAAAATGGTGCATCCTCTACTGTACTCTAACATGCATTAATCGATTTATTTTCAAATGATTCGTTGCAGTCATTAATACTGGGCCAGTGTGGTAGGTTTTGGCCCATTCTCCCTTTATTCTTCTTCCCATAGGGAAGGCCTGTGCCCCAGTAAGTAGTGGGGACAATGAAGGGTTGTATCTCTGCAGCTATAAACTAGAAACAGTGTCTCGGCAGTTAGACCCATGGTGGAAAGTAAGACATTTTTGAAAGAAACCCTAACAGCTATAGTAGTTACTTCCGACTCTCCGTTAAACAGAAGCATAATTCCCACACATTTTACGTCTGTTAACAACGTGGTGTTACTGTCGCGAGTTCAACTCATAACGCTCAATTAGCGTGACCCCCAACGCAATCATCCAATTGAACGGCGCGCGCTCATCGCGCAGTACAGTTGTACCACAACCACAATAATAAAATTGATAATGTACAGCGTTGTGATTGAGAAGTCTCTTCTTTTTGTTATGATTGAATCGTCGAGATTGTGCAGTCAGTCTCCCATTGATGACGGTTTGCTTGATAAATACACTTGTTTTGTTACAGGAACGAGTTCGAGTGATGGAGTGAACAAGCTTTATGAGGAGGTGCGTACATAATTTGATACAGCACTTTATGTAGCCTTAAAACTGTATTCAATCAATATGTTCAATCAAAATGTTAGAAAAATTAGTACAAAGATTTTGGTGGTTAGAAAAAGAATTTCGAAAAATTATGATCTTGAGGCGGGAATCGAACCCGCGTCCGCTGCTATCCGGGCAGGTGCCTGACCGCTCGGCCACCAAAGACACTAATTAACTTGCCGAAATTCTTCTAACCTTTACACTTCACGTTGTAAGCCAACGGGTACCCTCGCAATGTAGAAATAAATTTCAAACATTCCAAAGCAGATATTTTTACAAATATCGTGAGTTCGGTTAAGCTTGGGTTTGCTTTATAAACTATTCGATTTTAATTTTAACATTATATAAATGTTAGAAAAATTAGTACAAAGATTTTGGTGGTTAGAAAAAGAATTTCGAAAAATTATGATTTTGAGGCGGGAATCGAATCCTTGTACTAATTTTTCTAACATTTATATAATGCTAAAATTAAAATCGAATAGTTTATAAAGCAAACCCAAGCTTAACCGAACGCACGATATTTGTAAAAATGTGTGCTTTGGAATGTTTGAAATTTATTTCTACATTGCGAGGGTACCCGTTGGCTTACAACGTGAAGTACTAGTTGCGTGGCACGTATTTTTTAATTTGGATTTTCTTGACTCCAGCGTAAATAAGTAATAATAGATTTTATTCGTCTCATGATTACTATTTCAATGGTGACAATATAACTTTGGGAATTGGGTTACATTGTGGTTCTACATTTATTTAAAATTATGTCGTCTGTCATGGAAGGCATATTTTACTATAGATGTAGGGTTTAATTTACAGTTTTTTTAATCAGAAAATCCTTCTGATAGCTTGCCACAAAGTGTAATTTAAACTTTGTTAATACTTAGATGTTCCACCAACATTGATACTATCAAATTCACAGTTTTAACGTACAACCTTCACAATAACATTTGCAATAAAATTAAAACTACACGGCTCACGGTATTTAACCTTGCAACAATTAGAATTAATTACGAACTACACGCGACTGCCTTCGGGATAATTTATCAATTGTAGCGACCTATTAAAAAATTAACATTACTTGTCCGTTGAGGAAGTCGTGGTTAACTATCAAATGTCGGTTTCCATAGAACTGTCTGATATATAATAGATATTTAAAATTTTGATCATAAATTGAATTCTGAACTTCATCATAGCATCAGTTCATTAAAATCCACACTGCATTCCACTGGGCTTCACTATGGAAGGAAGAATATGTGGAGAATGGGCCATAACCTCCCAGGCTGGCCCAGTGCGAATTGTTGGGTTAATTTAACGACTGCAGGTGCAACCGAGATTAACGGATTAAAGAGCCTTCCGAACCATGGAGGAACTCGAGATAATATTTTTCGGTCACCCATTCAATAACAGGCCTTAGCAAAAATTGCTTAGTTTACGCAATCGCAGGCCGAGCGCGCTAAGCCGAATCCGCCTGCCTGTGGTTCGCGGTAAGTTTGTACACTTCAACTTGTTGACTTAACGACTTCGACAGCTATCGTACAGAACCATTAAATTTCCGCAAAAGCGTGGGCTTGATTCATTTCATATTGCCACTTGAATTGGTGACTTCTATATCGTAAGTCAAAGTTCGGTGAAACTCTCAGGATTGCTATAAAGTTACGGTTGGAATATATACTTCATTGTATGGTTTTCGGATATTTACCTGAAAACATACTTTATCGACCCCACATAGGAACAGGTCAGGGATAAGAAGAAGAAAAAGGACATTAACCTAGGAAATATGAGATTTCTTTTAAAAATATATATATCAGCAAATAAATCACACCTGTTTATTGCCAAATGTAGACAAAGGTGTATTAACATGGATTGATGGAACCTAACATAGCTTGTGAAATATCCACAGCTATTTTTAATTGAGGGTTAATCTATTAAAATCTACCGGGCAGCTAGGTGGCGTCACAGGAACGCTGTCCATCCCTCATCTTATTTTTAAACCTTAGTCGCCTCGCTGACACCCACGGGAAGTGGGGGTGGTAAAATTATATTCTACTCTGTCGTCATCAGGCCCATTTTTATTCATTTACTAAAACAGTATATTTTTATTACTTTTAGGATTACTTTAAAGTGTAGGTATTGTAATTGTCAATAAAACAGTTGATTCCAATTCAATATTTAATCGTATTCTACAGTTAAATCAGCCTAATCCCCCAAATCATTGCAAGTAACCGTTGACATAATTCTTTTTCGACTTACGTGTTAACATCGATAATCTGTTCAATATTTCTGTATAATATTTTAAGGAGCTTATGACGTGTCAGTATATGGAGGTTTTCTTTTGTGGAGCCTCAAGCTTCTAGGATTATGGATATACCTCTAGTGGGCTCTGCAAAGGGAAAACTAAAATTCATTGGAGCAGAGTCTATATATTTTTCTGAATATGTATCGTCTTCTGTAATTTCATGCCAGAGAACTGTTAGTGCCTATAGGCCCTGTTGATATACAACAGCATATCGATAACTGAGAAATAAATTTGATTCAATAAATTTTTATTGCTAATCTCAACAATCCAAGTTTTTTTCCAGTAAAAAGTGTGTGCTGTGGTTTAGAACCTCATGTGGACGTAGATTTCAAGCGAATTCTTTTTGAGCATATTTCACAGCTTTAGATTCTATTGGATAAAACTACAAAAGCTATTGATCGCCACCAAATAGCCTGTTTTGCATGTTTGCTCCTAAAGTATTATCGCTTTGTAACTAAATTTGAATTCTTTTAGTTCGAGGCTGTCTAGAAATACAAAGTTCTGCGTTGGAGAAAGTACAGTGCTAGGGGCGTTTGCGAATTCCAATTTGCCTTTAGTAAAAGGTGTTTTACCTTTGCTTTGTGAAGATATATTATATTTACTCACTCACTCACTCACACTTACATACATACATAAATCACGCCTATATCCCCGAAGGGGCAGGCAGAGGTGAACTAGCACCCACGTTTCGCCAATTATGTTAGGTCCCATGTAATAGGTGGCGAGCCTATTGCCATTTATCGGGCACAAAAGTCGCAGTACATTGCTAGGTGGTATAAGAAGAACGCTGCTGCCCATTCCTCATTACACTCACACTTACTAACAAAATATACAAGAGATGTTTATATAAGTAGTTGATGTATTAGGAATTGATGATTAGAGAGAGGAGGGTCTTTTCCCAAACTATATACATATTTCTTATGCCCAATAGATATTTCTTGAGGATAAACTTTTTACAATTAAATAAATATTCACACCGGAACTCCAATGATCTTATACATTATTCGCAGTCTATATAATTCTGAATTCGTTTCAACATCTCGTGATTTAAGACCGGATAATGTGTTATTCCGCTAACCCATTAAAGAGTTTTAAATCTATAAGCGGCCATTGTCACGGTCTGCCTGTTCCGAAGTAGAAGTGTACAGTGTGAAAGTTAATTTTTGCAATTCATTATTTCCATGATTTGAAAACGGAACTGTTACTGTTATTCTTGCTCTTCAATCGCGTTCGTCTGCGACTTTGCCTCGATGCTTATTTATCGGATGTTTGCTGAACAAAATGGTGTCTTTGATTAGATACTTTTTGTTTCCTTTTTTTATCTACCGTCATTTGTTTTCTAATCCAGATTTATATTCGTTGCCACATTTATACCTGTTTGTTGTGTATCTTTATATTGATTGCCCTTTATACTGTCCCTCGGCTTGAATATTTACATACATAAATGCGCGTCTCTATTTATCCCCGAATGGGTAGGCGGAGGTAAATTAACACCCCAGTTTCGCCAGAGATTCAATGTACTTCACGAACCAGCTAACGCTACAACCTGTTAGTTATCGCTGTCTAAACCCTTAGTCGCCTTCTACGACACCCGCGGGCTAGAATGTGGGTTGGGACTAAAGTACACGCACACGGCTTTTAAAATTTCCGACTACAAGTTTATGAAGGTACCAATCAACAGTAACAACAGAATATAATGCATAGGACGCGCTGATAATGCATTGGGCATATTTTCGGATTGATTTTCAATCACAACTTTTTTGTTTACGGCGCAAATTGCAGCGTAAAGGTTACATCGGGTTTATTGCAATCTAACGTGTCTTTACAATGCCTATGCTATGAGTTATTGCCCGAACGAATTAAGTATGATTAGTAAACATTTGACGGTAGTGAAATTTAAGCCCATCATAAATAGCAAAGTATTGATAAAACTCAGCTGCTTAATCTGGTTGTAAATTCTTATTGATATATGTGTATTTTCTAACTTCTACATAAATTGTATGTATGCTAACAAGCGTTGAATACGAACAGATAGAATATCACATTAAAGAACAGCGTTTGGCAGCTAGCGAAGATAAGATAACATATAGCTCCATTCAGCACTATAATGTTTAGTTTTACGTGATATTGAACATGATATATGTAATAAGTTAACAAGAGAAATAGAACCATAAACTTAACTTATTATTTAAGACACGGATCTTTCCTGACCGCGGTGGTGATTTAGGTAGGGACAATTCGCATTTCAACACAAAAGAGATACAACTCAAAACAGCATTCCTGCAACTGTAAATCTTACTTGGTGTGAATTTAGAACACACAATGTCTCCAATATTGTTTTTTGAGTTGCACCTTTATTGCATTGAATGAGCGAATTTTATTCTTCTCTGTCATCACCACAAGACTTGAAATTGATACATTACCTGCAATCACTGTACAATATGTTTCTATAGTCAACTAACTTAAAAAAAAGCTATGAAAGAATGCAGTGGAGAAGACATCCATCCGTTTAAGGTTTCATAAGCTATGAATCAATCAGGACATGTTTTTACTTTTTTACAACGCGCACGCACGCCTGTCATCGGCACTGGGTGAATGGGTACGCGCGCCATGCGCCCGCGCATCATAGGATGTTACGTCACGCGTAGCGGTTACTGTAGACATTAAGTTCCGATTTGCCGTCTGGAGCGCATGACGTCAATGCGTGATGTTTGGATATCCGATAATACATAATCCTTACTGTTTATTGATTATCGGATATCCAAATATCACATCTTACTGCTTGACTCGTAGAGAATGCCTTATTATTATGGCATTGTATACCCCTTTTTTATCAGTGCAATAAAGTTATATAAAATTAATAAATAAAATTTGAATGAAATGAGCCTTTATGGTTACTAGATCCTGTAGATTAAAGTGTTTTTATACTACCTATAAAGAAGTGCCCGTTAGACCTACTAGCTGATTACGTTAGATACTTGATTGAGCTTAAGGAAATACATACATTCATACATAAATCACGTTTCGCCAGTTATGTTAGGCCCCATGTAATAGGTGGCGAGCCTATTGCCATTTATCGGGCACAAAAGTCGCAGTACATTGCTAGGTGGTATAAGAGGAACGCTGCTGCCCATTCCTCATCACTGATTTATTCTTAGTCGCCTTGTACGACACCAACGGGAGAGATTAGGTTGGTGACAATTGTATTCTACTCTGCCGTCAACACACGGCATCACCTCACGACCAAATTTATTTCTTATATTCGTCGATTTTATTGCCCAACTTCATTAAGAAAGTCAAACTATCTGATAAATTGAGAATGATTCGTGCCATTCATCTTTCCAACATGCCGGCCGCCCACTCTAAATGGTATGGTCTGTTACGTAAGGGTTAAGTGTTATTATTGCAAGTAAACACACCTCACCTATGTGTATGTGGACTTATCGGTTGTGCAAAAGAGACATTGACCAGGTCAATAATTCACTAGGTAAGACAATGACACAGTTACCCAGCGCCCACACTTTGCCAAAATATGATATAGAACACACGACGGTTGGAATTGCAAATTTCATCCTTAGTACATTCAACATAAGGGGTACTGGTTG
Source organism: Cataclysta lemnata (assembly GCA_963931975.1). Lineage (NCBI taxonomy): Eukaryota > Metazoa > Arthropoda > Insecta > Lepidoptera > Crambidae > Cataclysta > Cataclysta lemnata. The sequence continues at coordinate 3,932,014 of OZ008363.1, forward strand.
ATGATGAAGTGTCGACAGTATCCACTCTGACCACAAAGGTCGTTTTTTGTACATTTCCTCGCCCACTTGCAGACACTTCTTATGAAACTTACGACAGGTGCCAGTTTGAGAACTTTGAGTAACCTATTCGCGTAGAATAAGCATTCTTCTTGCAACTCAATAAAAAAATACTTATTTAGGTACTTGGTGATGATAATTCTTTGGGACTTTAATGACTGATAATGGGCAATAGTGAGCAGCCGCGTGGTGATGGCTGAACAAACTACAATTTTCCCCCTTTCACACCATGTTGGTATAAGAGGCAACTAAAGGGGTTGTCAGGACCTGTGCATATGGAACCCATCCATGTCATTCATCCACATTGCTGGCAAGCTGGGGCCCCTCGCCCTGTCACACGGGCCCATCTCCAAATCATCACTGGGACCTTTCCCATGTGATGGATGATATGTATCAAAGACAGGAATATAATGATGGACCTAACAAATTCATGTCTGCCCGTCTTAAACATGTAATATTCATATTTCGTTCCATGAATCTAATTTTGATTGAATGCCCTCACTCCGCCGAGGCATTTTGGACCTCGCATGCCTACGTTGTTTACAAGCCTGAAATACACAGCTCATATTACATTCCGCCAAGGTAAGCAATATTTTCATATGAAAATATCACTGCAACGGCTGGAGGAATTGTGCAAGTTCAAGTGGAAGATTTAATACTGGCTGGCATATGAGATGTTTATTAACTTCGCGTTGAAGAGGAATATTGCTTTTTTATTATTTAAATTTTGTTTTATGATATGAACCTGTTGGCCTATCAAAGGGGTGTAATACTAATGTAAAAACGCTTTGTCTGAGAGGAAGTTGGCAATTATGTTATGCTTTGTCCACAAGTTACCACCACATCAACGGCATTGCGCTAGTGCTTTAAAAGTAAACCCGGTGCCCTTACTATTAACCTCTTAATATATTACTGAAAATCTTCGCTTGTCTCGGACCGCAGAATCCTATAAAATAAAAATGGCCTAATAAACTCGAAAGTAGGGTGTGAAATTAGAGAGACCACTTCTCTTAAGGATTATGCGATCAGCAGAAGAATCAGTGAATCCAAATACATCCATAAAGACTCATGCTTAGAAAATCAAACCAATGGTTAAGTACAGATGACGTTCGCTACTTTAAAGGCCTCTAAGGCTCTTGCCCGTTCCTGTTCAAAGAGCAGTTCTACAGCAGAAAATCTCCCTCGGAACTTCGTTCAGGTTTTAAATCTCCATTTTCTAAAAACTAACTAGTAATCCTCTAAAGACCTCGAAGCCATGAATTCCCTGTAAGGCTTTCCGCGGCAGTATATCTCCCCGGGAGATATCGTCCCCCCATGAGGGACGCCTGCTGTGGAGGTACCCTCACAGGGAGTGCTCGACTGCAAGGCTTGAGGACACAGTATTCGTCTTCCCCTTGGTGCCGTGTGGTGACGGCAGAGTAGAATACAATTGTCAACACCCCCATCTCTCCCGTGGGTGTCGTACAAGGCGACTAAGGGTAAAGATAGCAATGAGTAATGGGCAGCAACATTCCTCTTGTACCATCTAGCAATATACTGCGATTGATGTGCCCGATAGATGGCAATAGGCTCGCCACCTATTACATGAGACCTAGCTAAATTGGCGATACGTGGGTGTTAATTCACCTCTGCCTACCCTTTAGATGATATAGGCGTGATTTATGTATATTATGTATGTACATGTTTTGCAGTGTCTCGATCAAATGAATCGGCTTTAGCCAGATTGCAACGGAGCTCCAAGTGCTTAAACATCCTGATTCATCTCCTCTTTCGCTTTAGTTCCGAACCTGTTTCCGTGTCTGGCGTTGTTCCGTTTCATTTACTGGCGGCGTAAGTGCTAGTACTAGATAGTAAATAGGTCCAGACTGAGAAGACGTTCTTGCAAAAGGTCTGCATATCATCGGTATTTTTCTCAGGAGCAATGATTGAAAGTAAATCTTTCTATGAGTAGGTACTCCTGACAAAAACGCTTCAACTTGTATACAGAATGTTGAATTATCATTTGAATCTTAATTAAAATTAATAGTGCAGGGTCTATCATGTTGTGGAGAGTGGTGCCTAAGAGTAGCACGCGCACCTATCTCCTTTCATCTTTTCTTGAACCATCTGCATAAAATTAGCCTTAGCTTCCTCTATAGCCACCCACACTTACCTAATGATCATATCCTATTTGAAATTGGAAATATACAAATCAGAAAATTATGCGTCATAAAAATATATCCACTTATAACTGAGGAGTAGTATGTAGAACAAAGAAGTTCAATGGTACAAAGCGATTTTCTTGTAAATGTGCCAGCTAAGCAACATTCACAAAGACCACTCCTGTGATAGGCGACCGTGAATATTTGCTCTGTGCATCGGAAGGCACGTTATATCTTTAATCCCAGCTGGTTACACACGTTAGGGCCCACCAACATCCACTGAGTGCTCTTAACCTTTCTCTCTGCCCGTTTCTGTCCATAGGAAACCCCGGGTCCCCAGTCGGGGTGACATTATAAAGCTGTTGATTATGTAAAATGGGTCACTTATTTTTAATGCTCTTTATGCGCATGTGTGTACTTATATTTAGCTATCTTTTCAATAAACCAGCCGCAGTCTCCTCGTTGTATTCAAGATTAAATTCTGTCTTCTAAGGGATCGGTAAAGGTTTATTTGTATGATGATAATTTATCAGGCATTGTTATAGTGAGAAAATAATGCTCATCATTAGACAAACGTACACGGTTCTGAACTATAAAATAAACACAGAGTCGTAATCTTTCAAAAATGATTACACCAGCATAGTTGTGATAAAAATGGGATTATAATTTTATTGTGCTGGCGGTAACTTTGAACAGTGGCCGTACCATGAAGTATTAGTGCGATCCAAACGCGGCTGACAAAACGGGACGCCGCTCTACTCGACTTATATCGTTGTCTCACTTTAACAATGGGAATTGAGTCGCGTTTAGAGTTGGTGGTAAGGCCCCTGGAAGTCCGACAGCAATAACGCTGCGACGTGAGAAGCTTGTACGCCATTTTTAAGCAGCGGTTTTTAAAACACCATCTCCTATTTTAGATTTCGCTGTGCAGATAAATGAGAAAAAGCACGTGCCCGCCGTTATATGGCGAGTGGATCAAAATTTTCGTCTCGCATATCCCACAAAAAGCAATTTGGAGCAGGAAGAGAACATGAGACCCGTTTCCCCGTTACGAAAATAAATGTGGGTTGTATTTACAATAACTTTTAATGGTGCCAAGTAGAAGCGTAATGGATTTTTTTTTGTAATATTCACTTAAGACACTTTCAAAAGATTTCCTGTTCTTCAATCTTTTTGCTATGCACCTGCGCATAAAAAAATCTCAAATTTTATTACAATACCCTATTTCAAACGTTTTCAATCAATATTTTTTAAGTAGGTAAATATGTACTGCTTCAACCAATAAATTTTCATTTAGATTTATCAGTTTTCAGGAATTTAAACGCGCTCACGACGCACTCCAGCAGTCTAGCGTCGCCTGACATTATGCTTAATGGCATGCCTTCATGGCCCTTATTCACAGCTGTCATCTTTATAGTATACCTGTCAAAACGATTTAATTTTGACATGCTATGCTATAGATTATAGGGCTGACAGCTGTCATCACCATAGAGTTACTGCCGCACTCAGAGACAGTCAAAAAATGACAATTCAAAACCAGTCGCTATTCTTGCCGGGTCTATGGTCTAGTTTTTCTTGAAAATTTTTGACATTAAATACTCATTAAAGCTAATTAATGTCTCTGAGTGCGGCAGTAAAAGATTATAAGTATAATAGAATGAATGCTGAGGGATATAATGTGGCATTTATTTGCTAAATAAATTTCATAGCCGATCCTCTGAAAAACTTTTTTTTACAAACGTTCCCATAATCACCAACAAGACAGTTAACCAGAAAGGATTCTTACATGGAACTAATAAAATAAGACCGTCTTTTCAACGAGCGGAATGATGTGGGTACTGTCGTCTTCTGTCATAAATTCTTACAAACTTATTTTATATTCATAGGAATGTTCCATGAAAACCAGTTTGCGCGTCTCATTTTGTTTTGTGCAAAGAAACGCATGATATGGGTACCTTACGAAGAGTATCTTTGGGAGTAACTTTCTGTAACTACCTTCGTTTATGATGGACCTTCTTGTCTGGGCGTTTTCATATAAACTTATACTGACTGCCTGAGGTCAGGTGATTTGGTTCATATGATTTATTATGATGATTAGGCTAGTGAGTCACAGTATAAGCTCACCGATCAATTATATTATACAAGAACTTTAAAACGAAATAAACTTTCGTAATGTTTATAGGATTTCTGGACATAAATTAAAACACTTAAGCTGCTTTCTCTTAGTATTAGATATCATCTGATATCTAATGCGCGTATACGCGTAAGCGTGTGCTAATCCAAGAACTGTTTATTATTTTTATTTGCTTAAGCAGGCTTAACTTACTGGATCCCGTTATCTCTTATCTCTGAGATTATCAAGTCGTTCTAAAGTTTACAATATTTAACTTAGAACTATTTCAGGTATGACATATAATGAATACATTAATTACAAGTGGTAAAATTGGTGGTGAAAGTAGCAAAATTTACAGCATTTAACACAATATAATTGTTTCATGTGTGACATTATATACCCATGTAATAATTCCTGTACTAAATTCAGAACATTGTGTTCCAAACAAAATTGGTTTTACAAACACCAACGTTGGTATGATAATGTTCTCTAGCATTGTTTCAAGTATAAACTTTATTTCAAATGCAGGGCTTACTGGAAGACTTATTAGCGAGCATTTATTACGTCTCAACTTATTTCATTAAATCTAAACTCTAATGCAAAGCCTACAAGTGCGCCATTTTAAAGAGTGCTTCCCTCCATAACTTTAATTTGTTGCGGATCCCCTTGCGTATTAAATACGTAAGCCGGCCGTTTTAATTTTCTTTCCAAACCTTCCCCTGTTTGTTTAGCTTCCCAAAATTTTTGCTCATCTACTAAAAATACACTATCTTTGGATTCCTTTTCCGCTATTATTAAAAAAATATTATTTTGTCTTTTTAAAATTTAAGACGACACAACAGAGGGTTGATTCATTTTGCGAATCCCATGTTTCTATACCACGGTTATAAAGTGCCTAGTCGCGTTAAGTCTTGGTCTGAAATGCTTTGAATAAGACTAAATAATTTTGTCTTTAAAAAATCCAAAAATATACATACTTATATCACACCTATAATTTATTTCCGGAAACGTAGGGGGTGTATTATTATTATTACCCTTATTTTGTTATGTTAGGTCCCATTTTAAGGGGCGCGCCTATTCCAATCAATCCGTCGAAAATCGCAGTATATTTGTAGTTTCCATAAGAGAAACGCTGCTCTCCATTGCTCATCACTGTTTTAACCCATACTCTCCTTGTACGAGATCTACGGGAAAGATTGCGGGTGGTGACAATTGCATATATTGTTCTGACGTCAACACACGGCGTGTGATTGAAAATGTGGAATTTGTCTAGCTTTATAATGTGGGCTTAATACACCTCTGCCGACATTAGCTTGATTTAAGCATGTATGACCAATACCTACTACCGACAGAAATACTTGCATAGACTATACAGTATATTTGGTAAATACTTGCTTTATTATTATAAATCAATATGAAGAGTATTTCTTTCAATATTGCATTTAAAAAAAATTATTCTTTGACGTTTACAGGTGTATGTAGATCATCTTAAAATGTTACTTACAAAAAATCATGTGTACAATTTCTAAGAAGCTGAAATAACCAAAGGTTATTTAAACAAGGAGAATAAGCAAAACATGGAACATCGTTGAAATTAATTACGCTTCTGTCTATGGTATTACATAACAAAATAACCAACCCAGTCGAATGCTGCCTTCAATTCATAATACCTCACTGACTAAAGAAGCTTTATATCCAAACAAAACAGATTGGAACAAAATTTAATTTTAATTAAAAGAGCATCGTGTTCTATTTCCTTCGTTCTTTTGTATAAAAAAATACATTGATTTTTGCTACAAATTGAGTCTGGTGATTGAATTTGCCTTTTGTTGTTTCGAATTTAAGGTTTCTTTTTATGTTTTTATGTATATTTTTATTTGCTGTACACAGTAAAGAAGCGTTTTTCACAACGAAGTAAAGTGAATTCTCCCGAGTTATTGGACAACAGCTTCAGGCTGCGTTTCCATAGAAGCGGAGCTGAGTTGTGACTTACAAAAATGACCAATGATATTGCAGGGCGCATGTGTGATTTGAGCAATATCATTCGTCAATTTTTGTAAGTCACAGCTCAGCTCTCTTCTATGGAAACGCAGCCTAACATTGCTTAATGTACTGCTTAATGTTTTACAATCTGCTTGCAAGATTCTGCGACTGTAGTTAAAACTTGCCAGATATACGATAATCTGAAAATATATGTCGAATGATGGATGAGTTGCATTATAAACTGAGAATACCAATACCCACCAAACCTCACTGCGTCAGCGTGGTGGGATATGTATGGCCCTTTCTGTTTGTACTCTTCTATACATAGGGATGGCCTGTGCCTCATATGTGGGAACATTAAAGGGACGGATGGTTCTTGTTAGAATAGTTCTTATTTTAATTCAATTGGCAATGTGGCTTATTTTGTAGATTAAATTTGAGGTGGAGAAACATGGTCCACTGTTGGATATAGACCTCCTCTGTGGAAATCCAACCCAAACTTTCTATGGCATTAAGTGGCTCCTCGTGATATCTTTGAGTCCGATATGAAGGAAGAGGCAAAATTTTATGGATAACTTATATTCCCTAGAGATCTAAATAATGATAGGTCATATGAACTCCTTTCTATAGCAGTATACGTAGATATAATAGATATAAACATCAGATATGATACGCGAAGCGATAAAATTGAATACGAAACAAAAATAAAAAATATTTTATATTATTTATTCTCCAGTTTGCTACAAAACGAAGTCACTTGTTCAATTATTATTCAGTACATAGGAAAATAGCACGTTTTTTTTATTCGAGTGCTGTGCTTTTTTTGCTATTGAAGGAAGAACCCTAGGAAACATATGGGCCGTACTCGACCACCCTAACCCAGTGTTGGTTGAAACGTATTGAGCTGTTGAGGGCAGATGCAATTATTTTGGTGTTTGGCATATTAATTATTTAACCCGACGTTTCGATCACTTTACAGTTGTTTTATTTCAAATGTGTAGTGCTCGTGCAAATATAAGAAAACATTATAGTTCTTCTATTATTGATCGACACAATTTCAGAGACGCTTTGAAATTCACTTTCAACTTTCAACGGAAAAAGGATTTTGGACTCGACGGAAAGAGTGCTTCGGAAGTCTAGAATTGCCTAGCGTCTATAAAATATTTTTTGTGCTCCCCGAAAACACTTAAGTGTTATTTGTCTTCTTCATATTTAACAATTTCTTTTCATCTGTGCCATTGATGCTGCGTCTGCTTACAGCATTGACCCATTTAAAGTATCCGAACCGGAATCCCTGAACAAAAAAGGCATCTCGTAACTTTCTACCCGCCTATTACGCTTTATCTCATGGGGTTTCTCGTAATCTTTTCTTTCGTTCATGAAAGCTTTTGTTTGTTTGAGTCTGCTGGTATATTTATAAACATGTAAACTTAGGAAAGTATACAAAGAGTTTTGTCATATTGGACTAATATGGAAAATTCCCTTTCTTACGTCATCTTCAACAGTACAATAGAAATTCCTTTTGAGTGCTTAGGAACTTCAATAGGTATTATGTGTCCATTGCAGTGCGCAACTCTTAAGTCCCTGAAACTACGATAGTGTTTGGTGCTAGCGCAGTTATATCCTCGGGGTTGTAACGAAAATACTAAGTAAATCAGCTACAGAACCTGGCTCCGCCATTCCGAAACTCGAAACTGGATCTCGAATCTTGTAGTTATCATTTGAAATATGATGATCCAGTTTATTGCATTATTGCTTTAAAATATTAGCGTCCATAAATGCTTGATAATTTAATGTTTGATAAAACTGATCAACCATGTTTATCACTGCACCAAAATTTAACTAGTAGCTTGACCCCATTCTTCGTCCTCAAATTTAAGGTCCAGAATATCAGGAAGACAGATATCACCTGTCAAACAAATTCCTATTTTATTATTGTCATTTAAAAATGCGTTGGCACTTTTTATGAAACGTTTTGACCCTGCTTGAGTGACGGACGTCTGCCAACGCGCTCATTCAGATACGAACAGTTTATCCGATGGTCTTTCATTCAGGATTTGACAGCTATTCAATAATCAGGAGCTCAAAAGAAAACGGTGGAAAATCTCCGTTCATAATGCGTTATTTAAAACCATTCTCTCAGATCAATAATCCGGATTGAACGTTATATATTCTGTGGATGTTTATGCAGTAAGATTTTCGAGCTGGCCATTTGCGAAAAAAAGGCAAAATGGCGCCTGTTTTATAAAAGAGTATCTTTTATTTTCCATAAGCTTTCGTTTCGAAGCTTTGTTGGAAAAATTGTGAATTGAAAACCGTGGCTATTTCATAACCTCAGCCACAAAACCGACCTGTACAGTTTGGTTGCTCCACAAAGAGATATTGTGATATTGTTGCCGCAACGTAACCGCATCGAATAGAGATTACCTGTCGTTGACATGCCGCGCGTCTACAGGATAAGCTTTTAACTGCTTCTAGCGGCTATGGAAGTCTAAAAATTGTGGGTGGTGCCAACTCTGCAGAATCAATCTCCAGTTAGCCTTTGATGTAGGCACTGGGCATTTGCAAGTAGTTTAGAGGGGAAGAGTGTTGCAGCTCCGACTTACCCCAGGGTTGTTGTAGAAGTCGATTAAGGAATACTGTCCAAGGTAAACTACCAAAAAGCTCAGCATGCTCAAAGAAACTTACAGCCGCACTCAGAGACGTCAATTAACTTGATGAAAACTTAATGCAAAGTAATGTCATTTAAATCTAGACCTTAAACCCGGCAAGAAAAGCGACTAGTTTTGAATTGTATTTTTTTTGTACTTATCAAGAATTAACGTTAATTGACGTCTCTGAGTGCAGCAATTATAAAGTGTCTCACTGTAAAACATTGAGCAGAACGGATTGAAATATTTTAAAATCAATCGCTTTTTCGATCGCTTTTCTATACATTCTTTCATAATTAGTATCTTTGGGTCCTTAGGAATTAAAAGGGAATATATACCACGATGAAGACTGACTGTCATAAATGCCAGACGATCTATACCTTAGATAATCTGGGATTAGGGCAGAAAGATGAGTTAAGAGAGACGTCCTGCATTGATCTTACCCTTTAAATAATGCGATTTGGGGCTTCCTTATTAACTACCGATCCAAAATCTTGTTTAAGAAGATTTTTAGCGGTACATTTTCACTTGGCTGCTTTACATCGTGATCTGGGTTGAGCATTGGTTAATATAGAGGCTCTTGCAATGGTTGCATCATTAAGAGTCTCGCAAGTGACAGTCTTCAGCTTTCGAGGGCATCTTTTGTTTTTTCGAGGTCTCTTAGTATGCCGTCGTGTTCTATTTGACATGGTACATCGCTTATTGGGAATTATGGCAGTTTTCCTAAAGAGCTCGATAGCGCAGTGGCTTAGCGCGCTCGGCATGCGATTGCGTAAACTAAGCAATATTCGATAAGACCAGTCATTGTGACCAAAATGTTTTATCTCGAGTTCCTCCGTGCTTTGGAAGGAAGTGAAGGCACGTTAGGCCCTTGGTTGTTAATTCTCATCAATCCGCACTGGGCCAATGTGGTGGGTTATGGCCCATTCTCCCTGTATTCTGTGTGATCATGATGATGGGCACGTTAACCGCAGTATATTGCTAGGTGGCATAGGAGGTTCAGGAATGGTACTGCCCATTATTCATCGCTGTCCCCCCCCCTTAGTCACCTTCTACGACACCCGCAGGAGAAAGGGTGGTGACAATTGTATTCTGCTGTACCGTCACCACACGGCCTACTGCACCAATTCCTGATCTCTTACGTAAATGCCACTAAACAGAGTTTGTCCGCTAGCGAGCTCCTCAAGCAGGACCAAAAATTTATTATCTCGAGTTCCTCCGTGCTTCGGAAGGCACGTTGAGCCTTTGGTCCCGGCTGCAATCGTTAGTACCCACCAAGCCGCACTGGGCCAGCCTGGTGGGTTATGGCCCAATCTCCCTATATTCTTCTATAGGGAAGGCCCGTGCCCCAGCAGTCGGGACATTAAAGGGCTGGTGATAATGATGAGAGTATGTCCAAATCCGATTCCGTTGTTTCCAGACCAAAGGGAATCTTAAATTGATACAGATCTCTCGGTATCAAAGCCTTTTGTGTCATGTATTCTATCATCGAGCCATTACGTAGTCACGAGAGCTCGGGATTGACAGTGTACTTGCAACGTGAATCAGTAACGTATAGGCCTTTGTAGTTCGAGCACAAATCTAGAGCATAGGTGAGTGGGAGGCCATTCGACCTGTATTGCTTTGTCTTAGGAGAGTAATATCGGGTCGTAGGTACCTACTAATATCGTGACAGGCACTATAGTTAGCAATTTATAATGTGTTATTAACCTTATTACAAGGGTTGGTAAAGGTGATATGATATAAAACTGGACGTTTTACGTTCAATAGAACATGACATTATATAGAACATGTAGTTTTGGCTTCATGTTTGAAATAATTTTTAATAAAATTGCTACATAATATCGACATTTGCTTAATTTATTTATGTGTCATCATGCCCTTTAATATCCCTGCTGCTCGGGCGAATATATATGAAGAATTAGGCATCACCCACCACGCGGACCCAGTGAGGATTGGTGAATATTAAATACTGCTGGCTGATGCAGCCGGGACCCGGGACTTATGACTTAAAGTGTCTTCCGATCCATAGTGTATTTTTGGTCACCCATCTAAAGACCGGCGTTGGTAAACATTACATAGTTTATATAATGGCAGTCCCATAGGTACCTACAGCCGAAAACAGCAATATCGCTCCGTTAATCAAGTTTTTTTGTTCTATTTCAGACAAACAAAATTTAATTAATGTAATCGATGCTGAAAGTATGTACCTACATTAAGTTGGCAGTTTGGCAGTCTGTAAAGTTTGTTACTTATAATGGAAAACTATAGTACCTATAGCAGTGTTCCATTTATATTTTAGAAGCCTAAAAAGCGGCCTTTTACCAATATTTTATAATTAATTAATTTTTTTGAAGGTATCTTTACTATCTTTACTTGAAAATGTCCATTCTTCATTAGATAATAAAAAGGGTGTCATACTGTTTAATAGGTACATCTAGAGTTAATTGGGCGAATTGAATTTTAACATACTTCATGATGGCGACTGATGAGGTGGTGAAAACTATTATACAATTATCAACGTCAAACACCACAGCACTTTTATTTCAATGATTCTGCATAATTGATCATGAACAAGGATGCGTGTGCATCAACTCAACAAAACACAACTTTTACTGCACAAAGTCTGACTCTGAAGCAATTTTTGAATTACTGTAACAAAAATCTGACTGACGCCATCGAACCAACAAAAGCCAGCACCAACAAAAGTCACCGTCTGCCGTGTGGTGACAACAAGAGACAGCTATGAGTAAGGAGCAGCAGCATTCCTCTTATAATACCAGCAATATGTATACTGCGATTTATGTGCCCTATTGTTGGCAATAAGCTCGCCACCTATTACATGGGACTTGACTTAATTGCCGAAAAGTGGAATGTATGCATGAAACAAATTTCGACTGATGCCATGGAAAGCGCACCAAACATAGGGAGTTTCAGGATTACCTAATTAATAAAAAAACTGGACACAGAGAATCAAGAACCACCTGTTTTCTCGCAGCACCTTTAAAAGTCACAGATTATTAATACTTAAAAGGATACCAAAATAAAAATGACACCTCGCTCCGGTGGGCCCAACCAAGCAAGAGATCAAAGCGAGTTCGGCCCTGGCGAGCGGCGCAAAGACAAGGTTAATTACGCTGACCGTCACGGGTCCGGCCCTGTGCTTCTGCAAGTCAGACTTTTTGCTTGGGGTTGATTTAATTAGCGGTTAATGACTGCTGCCTTCCTTTTGTTGTGGTACATGTGAATCATTCATCGTGCGTGATCACACGTACAACACGTCTGATTGTAGTAAGGACATCTCTTCCATTCATATCGGCCAGACGTCATCGATCTCTCTACTCCAACTCCAATTTTAGTTCATATAATCCATCACACCGGTATGGTACTTGTGATGAATATGTGTATCTTATAGACTGTGATGGAAAGGAATAAGTTAACAGTTCTATGAATGGCACATTAAATAACATTTCGGCTGTGATAGGAATGAAGAGATCGAGCAGGCTCCTAGTCACACAAAATTCAAATCCTAAATAAAATAACTTGTACGATACCAATCTGTAATGTAATATCAGTTGAAAAAAAAAATGTATTCCTTATGATAGTTATGATACAACATCATCATTGATATTGCCGTGTGGTGACGGCAGAGTAGTTTGTCACCACCCCAAATCTCTCCCGTGGGTGTCGTACAAGGCGACTAAGGATAAATCAATTATGAGGAATGGGCAGCAGCGTTCCTCTTATACCACAGCAATAGCAATGTACTGCTACTTTTGTGCCCGATAAATGGCAATAGGCTAGCCACCTATTACATGGGACCTAACATAATTGGCGAAACGTGGGTGCTAGTTCACCTCTGCCTACCCCTTTGGGGATATGGGATAATAAAATATATTATGTATGTATGTATGTATTATTGATATAAAATCAAGCCAAATCCTAAAAAAACATTGTACCGACCGCATTCGGAACAGAATAATGTTAGAAACTATTGTAGGATCATCATCATAATCATATAGTTTACTTAGGGGCGAGCGAGTTCATTCAAAACATGGTCCTTCTCGAGCCGGACATTTTGATAACATCATCATTATTTGCAGTTGTAAACTGTGTGGTCATTGTTGTATGGCACGCCGATGTTAAATTTCCCATGAGTCACCCGGACACGTGTGGGGTGGATAAATATATTAAGCCATTCCTGCAATATTAAGAATAATTAGTATTTATTGTCACGCCATCACCCCAAGGAGTGTGTGCACGGCAAAATTGAATTTTTAAGTCTGCATTAGGGAGTTGGTTGCTTTGAAAGAATAGTGTATTAACAGTGCAGTTGTGTTCAGTGTGTGTGTGTAAGGATTTAACTAACATGTTACAGTCCTAGATTCGAGTGTTTTGTCGATTTTGTAAATCGTGTCCCCGCTCCTGGGTCACAGGTTTGCTCCTATGGATGGAAGGAAATCTGGAAAATGGGCCACAACTCAGATTTTGGCTTAGGTTTTACAGCCGGCCGCCTGTCTGACACCAACCCTCTTTGGGTATGCCCGTTTTTGGTGGTTTTCCCTCCACCATTCGGGAGCCCCAAGGTGTTTACTGGTCTACACCGGGCAATCTCCCTTAGTCGACTTTTACGACACCCATGGGATGAGTCGGGGCTGGCCTATTCTGACTGGTGAATTGCCTCGCGGCGGACCCCAGACTCTCCCCGCCAGAAGGGCTGGAGAGACACCGGAGTGGTTCAGTGGCGTATTCCCGACTCGATCTTGAGTCGGGCGAGTCCCACACACGTCGGCCGTCTAGCTAGCGGCCGATACGGTGCGTAAATGCATTCCACTCCGTCAAAAAAAAAAAAAAAAAAAGGGGCTGGCCTATTCTACGTTATTTGTTCGCTCCCAGGCCAAGGCCAGCATAGAAGGCTAATAACTAAAGTTTAGTGGCCTGGCATTTTTATTGTTTTAACACAATTAATAACAGAATTGCTAAGCAACTATCTTATTGCAGTATATCTTCAACTGTTGATAGAATATTGGGACCCGCCGCTAAGCCCCTGCGTTGTTCAAATTCTCTTCGTCTCGCTTAGTCAGAAGTTTATACCTCCTGTAGGGCACCTGATTGCATAAAAACGCGCAAACTACACATGATTGATCGGTGTGAGTGTTGTTTGTTGCCTATCCGGAGTTAATCCTTCGTATCAGCTAAAGTAGTTTCCGTTGTTCAATTACATTATTGATTGCTTAACGGAGAAGTTAGGCCAATATCGCTGGAGTTGTTGCGGTGTTAACCTAATAAACGTGTCGGTGTGTGAGACACGGCTCTCAGGCGGGGCTTTGTCTGGTTTGGACTTTCGCGTTTTGCTGTTGTTAGTGTTAATAAGATACATGTATGGACATAAATTACGCCTAATCTCCCTAAGATGTAGGTGTATTAACACCTATAAGATACATGTGTCTATTGAAAGACACGGTTAGCACTCCCCTTGACAAGGATGGAACACATAAATTGGTTATGGCACTTTTAACCAATCATTTTAAAGGTGACGGCAGAGTAGAATAAAATTGTCACCACCCGAACGACACCCACAGGAGAGATCTGTGGGTGTCGTACAAGGCGACTAAGGATAAATCACTGATGAGGAATGGGCAGCAGCGTTCCTCTTATACCACCTAGCAATGTACTTACTGCGACTTTTCTGCCCAATAAGTGGCAATAGGCTCGCCACCTATTACATGGGACCTAACATAATTGGCGAAACGCGGCTGCTAGTTCACGTCTGCCTACCCCTTCGGGGATATAGGCGTGATTTATGTATGTATGTATTGTATATATGTAATAAGATACATGTATAAATCACGCTTTATCCGCCTAAGATGTAGGCAGAGCTGTATTGACACACTCGTTTCGCCAATTAGGTTAGGTCCCATGTAATAGGAGCCATCTATCGGCCACATAAATCGCACTGAATTACTAGTCGGTATAAGAGGAATGCTGCTGCCTATACTCTTTGCTGTCTTAACCCTTAGTCGCCTTATAAGACACGTGAGAGATGGAGCTGACAGTTGTATTCTGCTCTGCCGTCACCACACGGCAGATAGGTTGAATAGATTATTTACCATAAATCTCAGTCAAAGCGATCGCCACGCCATTGTCTGCTGCTCAGATGTTTAATTATAAACCTTGTGTTACCACCAGCAGTGGATAAAATCAGTCGTCGCTTACTAATGCGCATCGCGTCGCACGCGCATGTCGCAGGTGCGCGCGCATCTGCCATGTTTACAGCGCGCACGTGCGTCGCGCATTGTGAAGAATGTAGGGTACAATCAAACGGAACTTCAGACGATTGTCAACCTTAACTTGTTTGCGGTAAGCGCGAAGTCGATTGAGAAAATTTGACTGTACGTGGGTACATTTCTTCACAATGCCTGGATAGTGGGGACTTGGAACATAATATAGGAGTTGTGTCGGGGCTTTTTCATATCCCTTAATCTGTCAGTTTTTATGCTGTAATGTTGCAAAATAAAATTAACTATACATACCTTACCTTCTACCTTCTTTGAGGAGCTTTTAATGTCCCCTCTGCTGGGGCACGGGCCTTCCCTATGGATGGAAGAATATAGGAAAAATGGGCCATAACCTACCACGCTGACGAAGGAACTCGAGATAATATATTTTTAGTCATCCATCCAATGACCGCTCGCAGGCCAAGCGCGCTATGCCACTGTGCTAGCGGGCTCCTCTCCCTATTTATGTAATATGTACCATAATTATACCATTTCTATCAAGCTCCTATCGAGTTCTCGCAATCGCGGAAGTCGCGGAACCAACTAAAGGCGATAGTATTATACATTGAATGGAAAGCATTCCCGCCCCGTTCGTGAACAAATTAAAAATCAATATGTATTCCGCCTTCTGTGCATTTTACAGTCTAGTGAGTCAGCACCATAACAAAGGGCATGCGGGTCGTTGACCCCCGTGTGCTGATCAACTACTAATACGATTTTTAATTGTGTCCCTTTTGCACGTTGCCCGTACCCCTAAGGGATGAGAGAGAGAGACATCTTTGACTTTGCTTCAAGGTCTTTTGTTAATTATGTCATCGGTAAAGTGGAATGTGACAGAATCTATCCTATTACATAACATTTGGTAACAGAAATAATAACGTACACTGAACAGAACCCATGCCAACTTAATGCCGCACTCAGAGACGTCAATTAGCTTTAATGAGTAGGTACTCAATGTCAAAATATTTCATTTAATTCTAGACCACAGATCCGGCAAGAATGGAGCGCCTTGTTTTGAATTGCATTTTTTTTATATTAAATTATTAAGTGTCTACTTATTTACGTTAAATGACGTCTCTGCGTGCGGCAGTTAGTCATTAAAATCGATGGTGATATCAAAAAATTCAAATTGTATAATTCATTTTCGAATTTTCCACACTTTTAAATACACTGACCGAAAAATTTGTATAGGAGAAGCAAAAATTTTTTTTTTCACAACACCATATTTTATACGACTATGCTAGCATGGGTAGTATTCAGGGTGTGTGCTATTTCTGTGACATAATATCGTATACGTTCTTCTTTCTAGGAGATGTAATTTGAATTGCCCAACAGAAACAGAATAGTACAATTGCCGCCCAATTGTACTATTCTGTTTCTGTTACCTAAATGTATCTTTGTATGTGTTTTCTTCTTTCTTTTATGTGCAATAAAGTATATTTTATTATTATTATTATTATTCAGTTATCTATGTTATAGATTCTCGGCTTTTGAGCCGGTGTTATGGCCATTTACGGGTGATTACCAAGTAAATGGCATGTTCAGAAGTGTGGATTGAGTGGATGTAGCGTGGATATAAGATGATGATGATAGATATTATGGGTTATTATGAATTTGTGTTTGTGGTAATTGAGTTTCTGTAGTGTGGTTTATATTATGGGGTGACATCTCGTTTTCTTCTATTTGCATAAATTTTCGGACAATTCTGCAAGTGTTCAGTACAGCGGCTTTTTGTAGTATTATTAATTTGATTACACCACAATGCAAATTCGTTAGTTTGCGTTTGGATTGGATTATCATCATCAATGACCCGCCCTATTCTCAGAACTATGTTAGAGAAGGCAAAATGTGTCTTTCTCTCTATCAGATTGCTGGGTGTTGGCCAAGAGGTCCCGGGTTCGAATCCTGGTAGGGGCAAACTTTGTGATGACCACAAATGTTTGTTTCCGAGTCATAGTTGTGTGTATATGTTTATGTAGTATATTTTCAACATTTATATACATAATTATATTAAAAATATGTCCGTCATCTAGTATCCATAACACAAGTGCTTAGGCTACTTACTTTGGGCTAGATGATAGGTGTGAGTGTAAAAATATTTATTTATTTGTTATTTATTTTATCCTTGTCTATGAATCGGACCAACTACTTTAAAACGTTCACACAATCTTTTAGTATTCAAATGTCTTTATTTTTTTAAATTATTAGCAGTAATCATGATTTGCAAACTTGAATAATGCAACTACGAGTGGATATAAATAACGTAAAACAAAGTTGCATACCCTATGTTGTCTAACATCAACGGAATCAATGGTTCACCTGCTGTGCCGATTCCATTATGTATACCGCTATAGGTATGTAAGTGGTATAACAACAAGGTGATAAGGATAATTTTAGAATCATTTCGCTGAACAAATCAAACGGGAGACTGTTTTTGTTTATTTGTGAGACCAATCAATAACGAATGCTGGGACAAATATTATCATACATTATATGATATGTAACAGAAATGACGCACACTTATCCATGCTAACACAGTCATATAATATATATAATAGATTGTGTACGATGGAGAAGCGGCCCATACACAGTCAATCTGGATCTGGGGGCCTACCGCCTAACTCGATTGCTGAAGATTTGGAAAAATCCGTACCACCTAAAAATTCAAGATGGTTGCTAGCTAAATTGATATCCGTAAGAAATGCATTGCTTTAAAGCTATCATCAGCAATCGAGTTAGGCGATAGGCCCCCTGATCATTGATTTTGAGATTGACTGTGTACGGGCTGCCTTATGATTCCACGTATTCGAGTCGCATAACACTTTTATACTAAGGCGATTACAATATTCTACCTTACTCCCCGGTTCTGTGAAAAGTGCCTGTTGAATTCCCAACAATGTTAGCGGCTTGTTATGTAAGTCAGTGTAATTCCGTAGAGAAGAGATTCCGCCCCTAGGAAAGACTGCTAGCGGTATTTCAAGATTTTTGCGATGGAATAATGCTTTTCGCTCGAAAAAATGACATAGAATGTGCCGGCCTCAAAATCTGAGGGCCTACCGCCTAACTCGATTGCTGATGATAGCTATATTGCAATGCACTACTTACGGCTATAGCTTACGGATATATAATTTTTTTGGTGGCACGGATTTTGTGCCAAATTCATACAAAATCATTCGGTGATCATTCGTTCAAAGCTATCGCTAATAGTTTAGGTACATTTAGTGCGAAATGACAGCATGAGGCGGTAGGCCCCCTGGTCTTGAAAGTCGACTAAGGGATCAGCCCGGTAATCATTTTGGGACACCCGAATCGTGGAAGGCAAAACACCGACAGTACTACATCCGAAGAGGGTTGGTGTCAGGCTGTTGATCGTCTATAAAACCAAAGCCGAAACCTTGAGCAGTACGCATTGGAATCTTGTCACCCCAATCAGTCTCTCCGTTCAGCGGTCTCTCGACATTTTACATCACCTTTTCATACATTCATTCATCACAAGCACCTTTCTGCTGTGATGGATGATATGAATTAAAGGGGATTAGATGACATCTGCCCGATATGAATTGGAGAGGAAAAAATTACGCCAATTCCACTAACACGAACAGCCCCACTAGCCAAGTGACCAATCTATAGAACGCATAGAATACAAAATGTATGAAACTGTCGTATTACAGAGAAAACAGTACGTCAGTTTCATACTTTTGTTTTCTATGCGTTCGAATAGATAAGCCGCTTGGCTAGGCCCTCAGAAAGATGATGATTAGCGATTGAATATTATTTAATTATCTCTGCTTCCGTATCTAAAATCAAAGGCATTAGGGCTGTTTGATATAAAAGAGAACTCTTAATTAGAAAACGTTTTATGTAACCAATAAGCTTATTTTAGCTTATCTAATTATCGTATTTATATTTTTAAAATGAAAGAAAGCGGGATTTATTCCACGTACGTCTGTTTTTTGGTTTATCCGATATTTCGGCACAGTTACATGCGCCATGATCACGGAAGAACTGAAGTCTATGCAAGTCGATGTTTATTGGCAGACAAATCTGTTTACTTTCTTTCTCTAACTGCCGCACTCAGAGACGTCAAATAACGTTAATGAGTACTTAATGTCAAAAAATGACAATTCAAAACTAGTCGCTATTTTTGCCGAGTCTGTGGTCTAGATTTAAATGAGATTTTTGACATTAAGTACTCATTAAAGTTATTTGACGTCTCTGAGTGCGGCAGTAAGTCTTTTTCTACGCTCGGCACCGGTACCACTAGAACGAGAGCAGTGGTACCGTTGCCGAGAGCAGAGAGGGAGACTTCAGACTTGACTTCAGTTCTTCCGTGATCATGGCGCATGTAACTGTGCCGAAATATCGGATAAACCAAAAAACAAACGTACGTGGTATAAATCCCGCTTTCTTTCATTTCAAAAATGTTAGTGACCACGTTAGTTTAAAACAATACATCGTATTTATATGTAGGGAATTCTTATAATGTAGCACCAGACAGGTGCTGCTATACTACAAAATAATTGAATACAGCTAATTCAATATGCAAGGTATTTTCCGTGGCACAATACATATTATAATCAATTTCAAAATTAAATTAACTCGAGATCGCACACGACATTGTTTTAAGTATGCGTAGTTCACGCTCCACTTTCGTCTAATTGCTCGTTTGGTTAAGCATTGTGGGAGTAATGAATTTTGAATGTGTTCCGGTGGTTATTAAGTGCTCAGAACATTGCTTTTTCGCCCCTGAAAGAGAATCGTCTATTAAAATATCGATATCACCAAACAGCCCGCACTGGCGGAAGGTTAGTAGGACGGAAGGAACATAGGTTACTTCCGTCCACGTGGCACGATGTCTTACACCCGTATTCATAAACATTACTATGAGGTGCGTTAACGCACAGGGTCCCAAAAACCTATTTATAGACAATACTTGAGTGACAAAACGCATTGAAAAATGACTTACTTCGCACAGTGCTGCTTCTTTACTTATACAAGTATTGTTTGTAAATACGGGTGTTAGAATACTCCTCTTTGACATGAATGTGTCATCATCACCAGCCCTTTTAATGTCCCCACTGCTGGGGCACGGACCTTCCCTATGGATGGAAGTTTATAGGGAGATAGGGAGACCCACCACGCTGGCCCAATGCGGGTTACTGAGTATTATCGACTGCAGATGCAGCCGGGACCAACGGCTTAACGGGCCTTCCGAATACGGAGGAACTCGAGGAAATATATTTTTGGTCATCCACCCAAACCGGCCTAAGCGAAGATTGCTTTTTTTATGCAAACGCATGCCAAGCGCACTATATCACTGCGCTAGTGAGCTACTCCTCCTCTTCACGAATGTCTATGGCTTGTTTAATCCTTGTACAACGCCTCCAGGAGGCATAGGAGGTTTTGACAATTGTGTTCTGTTACACACGGCTCACCTACAGATGAGCAGGGATCATTATCATCATCTGAAACGGCCGTGTGTACATACAGCGCCAACTGTCACTCGACCTACATCTTCCATTCGCTTACCTATTGACCTACCTTCTGCAATTCAACATCATGCCACCTTATGAACGGCAGTCACCGTTTGTTCATCTCCTTTCGCTGTGAAAGGCACACAATGCATAATTGTTCGAGCCAACGTTCAGTTTTTTATTGTTGGCGTCTTCTCGATGGCGTCCTTTGAACTTCACAAAGGTTGACTGACCCTGTCCTACGCGCCCACGCCTGTGTGCCTTAACGAATGGAAAGATGAATGCGATAACCGTTGTTTAAGAATAAGATTTGCAAGACGACCTTCTTAATTTCCATATTGTATTGTAAGATTAGGGTTTTTGTAATGGAACTTTAATAAATAGTTTTTAATAAGTTTTTTCTGTTCTGAAGAAGACTAATGAGAGAAAATTGCATGCAGCACAGATGAGAATGTTGGGATGGATGTGCGGGGTGACAAGACTTGATAAGGTGGAATGAATATAGTTCCCTGCAAGTTGAACCATAATGACGGTCGTCTCCACAGGTTTATTTGAACGAAGAGCTTGTAAACTAAATTTTGAACCCGCAAAAGTAGGTATTCCTACGATGCCATGGTTACAGACACATCGCACCTCATACAGAACCTCAATTAATACCTGAAAACGTTTTACTGCGCTGCGCATAGGTCAACTTATGTGCCGGGTCTTGTATGTAAGAGGAAGTTTGAACGTAGCACTATTGGCAGAGGGAATCGTTCGGCATGAGAAGAAACGAAATGCATGTGATA
Source organism: Cataclysta lemnata (assembly GCA_963931975.1). Lineage (NCBI taxonomy): Eukaryota > Metazoa > Arthropoda > Insecta > Lepidoptera > Crambidae > Cataclysta > Cataclysta lemnata. Next base: position 3,953,499 of record OZ008363.1, read on the forward strand.
AAAGTGATGGAGATGAAGAGGAAGACAGCTGAAGAGATGGATGGAATGATTACGTGGAAAATGAACGCTAATGTGATGACAGCTAACGTGAGTGAAAAATTTTTTGAATAAAAAATTAATCTAAAAACTCATGCAAAAAAATAAAATATGGGGAAATGCCTCTGGTGGTTTGGTGCAAGACAAACTATTGCACGAATCAAAATCTGAATATCACGTCTGTAACCAAACCAGAAACCTATTATCGCAGTGACGTTTCGGAGATACGGGCCATTTTCTATGCGTCCAGAGTTAATGGATCCAAACTAAAGTAACAAGTCAAAAATGATGAAAATCATTGTAAGTATAAATTTTAAAGTAAAGTTAAACATCAACCAAATCAAGACGAACTTCAAACTGGAATATTATGGAACATTGATGTTGAAATGTTCAAATTTTTCTTGAGCAATGTGAAATACATTTATTAATAAATCCTTTAACATCTTCTGACACGGCTTTCTCTGATATTTCAGCTGATGCTTAAAAACCGGCCGATTTTCAAGATTGAATGCCAAACGGAGTGCCGTGTGGTGACTGTAGAGCAGAGTGCAATTGTCACCACCCCCAATCTCTCCCGCGGGTGTCGTACACGGCGATCAAGGGTAAAGACAGCGATGACATAAGTACTGGGCAGCATCGTTGCTTTTATATCACCGAGCAATATACTATGCCCGATAAATGGCAATAGGCTCGCCACCTATTACATGGGACTTAACATAATTGGCGAAACGCGGGTGAGAATTCACCTCTGCCTACCCCTTCGGGGATATGGGCGTGATTTATGTATGTATGTATGTAGCAATATACTTACGTGCCCGATAGATGGCAATAGACCCGCCCCATATTACATGGTACTTAAAATAATTGGCGAACGTGGGTTTTAATTTACCTCTGGTGCTCTTCGGGGATTAGTAGGCGTGATTTATGTATGCTATACTAACTGCCGCACTCAGAGACGTCAAATAACGTTAATGAGTACTTAACGTCAAAAAATGACAATTCAAAACTAGTCGCTATTCTTGCCGGGTCTATGGTCTAGATTTGAACAAAAGTGTTTGACATTAATTACTCATTAAAGTTAGTTGACGTCTCTAAGTGCGGCAGTAAATGATTTTTTTTCCATATTTAAACTTCAGACACCATGATAGAACATTATTTGGAGACTGTTAGGATTTTACAATGCGCGCACGCGTCTCCAGCCGGAAACGGAAGGGCTACCGACATCTAGTGTTGCCATATCATGTACGTTTTTCATAGTATTTATAACAGTAAAGTTTTGTAAATTCACTATCTGCCAATGTTAACATCGGCCTGCACTAGTATCGCAACAGTCATTCGAGCAACATAACGCTACACAGAAATGCAACGGGAGTATTGACTGCATTGCACTGTTCAGCGATGGAAAAATCACATACAATCCACCATACAATGAGACACGGTCAAGTGATCAACTCGTGGTGTGGTGGAACAAAATTAACATGATAATAATAGTGCGTCATCCGATCGTGTCACACGTGCATAACAGGCAAACGTAATAAGTTCATTTCACTTCACTCTTGTAGTAACACTAGAAACTGAGTTATTGTTTCATTGCTACCATAAGACTACAGATATTTTAATCCCTTATAAGGCAGAACATGCAATTATTTTTTATTGGTTTTAAACCTTATTACAAAGTACATAGGTACTAAGATTTGGTGGGAACTATTTTACCACGATCTTATATAAAGAGTTAAAGGAGACAAGGCACTTTTGGGCGATCGTATGCCATCATAGAAACTTAAAAATACCAAATTCGCAATTAACAAATTGGACTTTTTTCATATTTATATGGTACAAAATCACACAATTTAATCATCCTTTTAATTATAAATATAGTTGTAGCACGACTTATTAGCATTTACAGATTTGGAAGCTGTTTGTGAACTTTAATCCCTTTGCGTAAGGTTCCCTTTTACAACCGATGGGTGTGAGAATCAAGGAACCGTGCGGTTATGTAAGTGCGATTTGGTTGCTATGTTGGCTTTATTAGTAGTCTAATTGGAGTGAGAAGAAATTTATGAAGACAGAGTGCTTTAGGTGTTGCCGTGTGGTGACGGCATAGTAGAATACATTATTGTCACCACCCCAAATCTCCCGTGGGTGTCGTACGAGGCGACTAAGGATAAATCATGATGAGGAATGGGCAGCAGCGTTCCTCTTGTACCACCTAGCAATGAACTGCGAATTTTGTGCCCGATAAATGGAAATAGGCTCGCCACCTATTACATGGGACCTAACATGATTGGCGAAACGTGGGTGGTAGATCACCTCTGCCTACCCATTCGGGGATACAGGCGTGATTTATGTATGTATGTATGTGTAGAGTGCTTTAGGTACTTCACTCATTTGTTCATAGTAACTTAGCCGTAATTTATAATTTTACTATTTGATCCGGCAAAGGTTATTTTCCCCTTATCACCTCACACATACCGCCATACCACATACCACCACCTACCACCTACTTATACACAAAAAAAAAATCATAAAAATCGGTCCAACCGTTTCGGAGGAGTTTGGTAACAAACACTGATACGAGATATATATATTTTTATTATTATGCAATGTGCCGGCACAGTTGGAACTAATAAGTTTTTCTTGTTACAGGTACTTAATTACCATCAACGTTTGGTGCGAGATTAAGGTTTTTTTTTTAATAACAATATTGAAATAACGGATTTAACTCACGTTTGTTAAGTGTTTGGCATTGTTATTATATAAACCCTTGACCACGGTCGCTGTAAACTACTGTACTAAAGTGATCGAAACGTCGGTTCAAAGGTACAGTGCTCGGGCAAATATAAGAGAACATTAAATATTAGGTAATTAGGGAGTAGCTTTTGATATCGTAGTGGCTTATTGCGTTCGACCTGCCATTTCGAAAACCAAGCAATGATCGGTCATTGGATGTGTGACCAAAATTATGTTATCTCAAATTCCTCCGTCGTAAGCCGTGTGGTGACGGCAGAGTAGAATACAGCTGTCACCACCCCAAATCTCTCCCGTGGGTGCCGTACAAGGCGACTAAGGATAAATCAATGATGAGGAATGGGCAGCAGCGTTCCTCTTATACCACCTAGCAATAGCAATGTACTGCGACTTTTGTGCCCGATAAATGGCAATAGGCTCGCCACCTATTACATGGGACCTAACATAATTGGCGAAACGTGGGTGCTAGTTCACCTCTGCCTACCCCTTCGGGGATATAGGCGTGATTTATGTATGTATGTAAATTCCTCCGTGCTTGGAAGGCAAGTTAAGCCGTTGGTGCTGGCTACATCTGCAGTCGTTAACACCCACCAATCCGCAATAAGCGCGCTTGATGTTACGGCCCATTCTCCCTATATTCTTCCATCCATAGGGAAGGCCTGTGCCCCAGCTGTGGATACATTGAAGGGCTGGTGATGATGAGGGAAGAGTGAAAGTACCTACTTTTTTGGTCGCAGTAGAATGCATTTACGCACCATACCGCTAGCTAGGCGACTGGCGTGTGTGACTCGCCCAGCGCACTAAGCGTCAGCAATACCCACTAAACCACTCCGGTGTTAGGCCTTTCAGCGGGGAAAGTCTGGGATCTCACCAGTCTAGATTGAAAGTATGTACTTAATAACGCAGATTTAAATGCTGACATTTTACAGAGGTGACTTTGGAGGCTTTCGTTAAAAAAATTACGTCGCACACACACACAACTGACTGGCGAGGACAGGTTTTTAAATTCACCTTTCGTGAGGGGACAATTGCGCGGAATACGTGACTTTCCCTTTATAAAAAGCTCCTGTCCTACACGTTCCTAGGTTTTTTGTTTGTATTGAAATTAACACCGTATAAGTGTTTCAAGGGGAGCTCGGGTGTACACACACTCAAGTTTGGTCAGCTTATTTCAATTCCAATGTAATAGGACGGCAGAGGAGCTCTGGCCTGCGATTGCGTAAACTAAGCAATGTCGCTAAGGTCGATCATTGAATGGGTGCCCAAAAATTTACTATCACGAGTTCCTCCGCGCTTCGGAAGGCACGTTATGCCATTGGTCCCGGATGTATTTGCAGTCGTTAATACCCACCAATCCGCATTGTGCCATTGTGGTGGGTTATGGCCCATACTCCCAATATTCTTCCATTCGTAGAAGGCCTGCAGTGCACCTTTGGTGAGGGGAAAATTGCGAGGAATACGTGACTTTCCCTTTATAAAAAGCTCTTGTCCTACACGTACCTAGCTTTTTTGTTTGTTTAAAAAAAACACCGTATAAGTGGTTCAAAGAAAAGAGAGAGGCCGAAAGGGAAATGAAAGAAGGGGACCTTTAGTCGACTTTTACGACACCCATATGGGATGAGTCGGGACTGGCACACCTCTACGTTATTTTTACGCTCCCAGTCCCATGCCATCATGGAATACTTGTACGTAAAACTCAAAATACATTTTTAAATACTGATTAATTAAACTAAATCACTATTATCTTACTAAGCAGTTCCTTTTCACGACAAAAACACGTTGACAGAAAGAGACGAAGGCCTATTTGAGTAAAGCCAGTGGTGTAGGACTTTAGTTTTTTTTAGTGGAGCAAAAATCGCATCTTTGCGTCAATAACGTGTTGTCTTGTAAAACACAAATTTTTGGATTTGTTACGTTACTGAAGCAAAGAAGTGAAATGTGCAAACTAAGCAATAGAATGTTTGCCAAGTTTCTGTGTTCTCTTAACCGAAGCCAGCTATCTGAGTTTCAAAGAAGGAGAGAAAGTGTCTATATCTGGCTTCAGTTAGGTATCTGGTTGAATGAGATGACCCAGATAGATTTAAGCTCTTAACCCACACCATTAGATTATCCATTATTTGGCAATGTTATCTATAGATGAAATTTGCAAATAATGCATATTTCGCTTTCGCTTTGCAATACTAGAGTGTTGGTTAATATCTGTTTATATTACAGGTAAGTATGCACTGAATTTTAACGGAATGCATTTTAATGGATCACCATAATATAAGGAACGGGCAGCAGAGTTCTAAGTACACGTTTAGCAAATTACTGCAATGAAAGGTCGTGGCAATAGGCCCGTCCTATTTCATCACCAGTCCTTTAATGTCCCCACTGCTGGGGCACGGGCCTTCCCTATGGATGGAAGAATATAGGCAGATTGGGCCATAACGCACCACGCTGGCCCAGTGCGGGTTGGTGGGTATTAACGACTGCAGATGCAGCCGGGACCAACGGCTTAACGTGCCTTGCGAAGCACGGTCCTATTGATTACATTGGAATCAGGCCCAAGTTCACCAAAAAGTCAATCAAGTGATCATTATTAACCATCGGTTTTAGACATTTTATCGTATTGGAAGAACTGTCAAAAACTTACGGTTATCTTTTAATCAGTTGTTTTACGTGTTGGTGAAGCCGTGTGGTGACGGCAGAGTAGAATACAATTGTCACCACCCCAAATCTCTCCCGTGGGTGTCGTACAAGGCGACTAAGGATAAATCAGTGACGAGGAATGGGCAGCAGCGTTCCTCTTATACCACCTTGTAATATACTGCGACTTTTGTGCCCGATAAATGGCAATAGGCTCGCCACCTATTACATGGGACCTAGCATAATTGGGCGAGACGTGGGTGCTAGTTCACCTCTGCCTACCCCTTCAGGGATATAGGCGTGATTTATGTATGTATGTATGTATGAACTACACCTCTGGCTACCCCTTTAGGGGAAAATGCGTGGCGTACCCAACCGCCACCATCTCTTTTGCGAGCGTAGGTGTTTACAACAAAGAAAATATTTTTACCAAAGCCTTCTTTCGCCTTTTAGAAATAAAGGCTGTTTGAATTTTCATTACCAAAATAGCGCACTCCCTAGGGACCGATTAGTAGCAGCTGTGTTGACGCCTCAGAGTGTCTTATTTCGTTACCAAGGAAAAGTTTACCTTTTAAAAAGTAACTCCGGGGTGCGTATTAAAAATAAATAGGCGACACGATTTTACTTTCAGAAGGCGCCTGTACCTACAGCTTTCGAAGCTCAGGCCGATCAAAATCTGAAACGCGATTTCGGTGTGTTCGCCTAACTAAACCATTGATTCCCAAAGTGGTCCAGTCCAGTAGGCCTAGTACGTGGACAAAATCTCCACGGGGAAAATGAATATTTTCCTCCCGCTCTAACTCCTACAATCCCGAGACAAAAGACTGTCAAGTTGTGGATGGAGATTTTGTCCACGTCCCGTGCTAGGCCCGAGGGGTCCACGGGAGACTCCACGGCGGTCTACGTTGGTGTAAGAAAAAAATGGGGGTCCACGAAAATCTGGTTTCAATACAGAAGAACTAAAATGTTGGCTTAGCTTCTAGCTCAGTGTATTGTATTCTTAGCTCAATGTATGCAGATAATATTCTAAGAAACTCAACTACTGATTTTTTTTTTATTGTTTAAGGGGCTTTTGTACATAAGTAGCCCCATGGCAACTATTATTAAATTATAATTACATGTGATTATTAACCTATAATTCCACAAACGTGGGGGGTCTGACAATATACACACTCAGCTACTGTTACTTGTAAAAACTTGCATATGTTTATTAGTTTTGGGGAATATGGTAGAAATGCAGCGCAGGGGTCCACCGGAAGCAGCAAAATTTTGAAAGTGGTCTACGAGAAAAACAGTTTGGGAACCTCTCGCCTGAACCCTCTTTTGTCGGCTCAGATTTATCGGAAGATATTCTAAGGGCGGTCGTGTCTGTTATTCTTATGCCTGTTGGAGAGGCTGCGCATTTTGCATTATTAATGAGGGTCGGGGATCCGTTCTGTTTAGAACAGTCTTGTTGAAAACTCTTCCTCTCTTCGAATACTCCTCGTATTAAGAAATTCCGCAGTGATGCCGCCAGAAAAGAACATACTCGTAGACCAAAAACAATATAAAAAGAAATAGAAATGAAATAGATAGAAAAAAAAACAACATAGCAACCGTTCTCCTTTGTGTGATTTGACGACCGCCTTGGTTGAATGCTCAAATTGCTGGGTATTGGCCAAGAGGTCCCGGGTTCGAATCCTGGTAGGGGCAAACTTTGTGATGACCACAAATGTTTGTTTCCGAGTCATGGTTGTGTATATGTTTATGTAGTATATTTTCAACATTTATATACATAATTATATTAAAAATATGTCCGTCGTCTAGTATTCATAACACAAGTGCTTAGGCTACTTACTTTGGGCTAGATGATAGGTGTCAGTGTAAAAAATATGTAAAAAAAAAAATGATACGAAGCTGCCGTGTTGTGACGGCAGAGCAGAATACAATTGTCACCACCCCCATCTCTGCCGAGGGGTGTCGTATAAGGCGAATAAGGGTAAAGACAGCGATGGGTAATGGGTAGCAGCATTCCTCTTATCTACCACCTAGCAATATACTGTGATTTATGTGCTAGATCGATGGTAATAGGCTTGTCACATGGGACCTTACCTATTTGGCGAAATGTAGGTGCTAATTCACGTATAGCGCCAGCTGTTCATTGCGAATACATATTGCTATAGTAAGTAAACTATAAGTAAAACTTTAATTGGGTAAAGTGAGACTACGTAATAGTTAAGCTTCAAACACTTGTAGCGCATTCGTGACTCTACGCTGTTATACACTGTTTTAATTGCAATGCAAAATCGAGGCCAGTATTACAATGGATACAATAACATGGGTGCTGGATTATTTTTAATCAATTGGCTTGTATAACAGTAATTTGGTCACTCAATCAAAATGTCTTTTATACTCATCCCTTAAAGTTTATTCGATGACGTAGCTTTTCAGTTTATTTGCTTACAATAAATAACATTAACCTGAAAAGTTACATAGGATACAAAGTAGATAGTCTTATATCCTATTACATGAGTTTTAATAGATTACTTCTTAACGTTGATTATCATTATTCGTCTGCCTTGTTATTTGGGGTCTGCGCAGTCAGTTTCATTGTGTCTATTTCATCGTAAACTAATCAAATTTCTTGTCATCTTTCACACAATACTTTCATCTATTTAGGGTCGTCCCCTCGACTCAATAAAATTCATATTCCTCTCTGTGGTTATCACGCCTCTTCATGTAATGACGTGCATGTATTTATTACGCCAAACCTAGAGAAATGTCACAAATGTTGCACGAAATGCCATAAAGCCTTCTTCTTGCAACATTATTGCTAGCATGATGTCTGCGATAAATGACAGCCGTCATTGAGGTCGTAAATTGCCATGGCCGAGTAAACCTGTTCGTTCACTATGCCACAATCGTGCGTTGAGACATTTGATTAAATTGCAGCATCCGTTTCATGTTCGGCTTTACTGTCAACACTGTTATCATTACAGAATGTTGCGGTATCTGGCGAGAATTGTACAGCTAGCCTTGTTTTACTACCGTTCTTGGAAATAATATAGGGTACTTGCGTGTTAAGCACTAGAAGAGGCGATAAATCATGAGCTTACATGCAATATGAGTGGTAGTGTCCAGCATGAATGTATTATAATTGTGAGGTCTTGGTTATTTCGGTTTGACTGTTTCTAAAAATATTAAGTCTTACAAAAGATTTTATTACTTTTACGTATATTATTTACATGTAAGTTAACTGGTAACCCATTAATCTTGACTTCAATAGTAACTTAAATAAGGGATAAAAATTAAAACGTAAATTACCCAACTGGTGGCATAAAATTAAACAAAAGAATATTTCAAAAATGTAAAAGGACAAGTAATAACTCGGTGACACCGTTTAAAAATGTAGTTGTACTGTTGCTAGGTGATGTACGATTAAACCAAACATGGTCGTATGTCTGTTTTGTATTGTTGTGACATGTTGCACACTAAGATATGGCGTCATCATCACCGCAAATATTAAAAATATCTAATGGTGCATCTATACTAATGCTTACTTTCCGTACACCAACATTTAAATTATTCAAGTGTAAGTATTCGATTATCCATATGAGACATTTATCCATAATAAATGTCGTCATGATAAAATAAAATTTTCTCTGACAACCCGCCTGCTGTGGGGCATCCACACCTGTGGACGCAACTTAAATATTCATAAAGTTAGATGAACGGTAAATGTTACTTTAGCAAAGATCGCAAATCTATTTTATTCATTGTGTAATTTTTATATCTTTCCCCACCTTCTTCTCCCTGCCCTGTTCCCAGTCTATCTGGGGTCGGCGCAGTATGTTTCCTCTTCCATTCATATCGGTCAGACGTCATCAAGCCATCCACTCCCTTTTGATTCATATCATCCTTCACACCGTAAAGTGATGAATGAATGTATAGAAAAGAGACGAAACGGACCATGTCGAGAGACCGATGAACGGGGAGAGTGATTGGAATGACAACATTCCAATCCATACTGCTCAAAGTTTTGGATTAGGTTTTACAGCCGGCCGCCTGCCTGACACTAACCCTCTTTGGGTATTATATCTTTCCTTACCATTAATAAAAATATAGTAGGTTAGCATTGAACGTGTCATAAATCATACGTAACATTTTGTCAATATCATTAAGCGTGCACAAAGCTTTCTGCCAATGGGATTCCTAAACAAATTTCTATGACATCATCCATTCATAAGCCACATTCGGGTCATGATACAACAAAGAATATAAGCTACAATAAAGTAGCGGTCATAAAAGGCCTCCCTGTGTGACGCCGTAGCTATTCATTTATCATAGCATGTAAGGAAACATGACTTAAATGGTAATCAATGTCAGCCGCTATTAATTAACACTAGAATTATGCTATCCCAAATGAAGCATTAGAACTTTCCACTGTCTGTTTTGTGTACAGTATATAAATAGAACTGAAATAAGCGTTTGATAAAGGTAAACTTGAGCATGTATTATTATGTATGCAATACTTGCAAGTGTTATACAGAACGATGATAATCTAGTCCAAATAAGCAGTTTAAACGCTTGTTGTATGTATTGATAACCAACAAATCTACGCAACAATTACGTAAATAATAAATAAATATGAAAATGTGACATAATTTGCCACTACTAGGATTCCAAATCAGAATTAATCCCGGATTCTAATCCTGGTGGTGGCAAATATTTTGGTGATGAACACAGACATTTTTTCTCCAGTCTTCAGAGATAAATGGTCATGATTTACTTTATTTATGACCGTAGTCATTTTTTATTAGAATTAATTTAATTCATAACATAATACCAAACTAAAATAAGGTATTTCCGGTACTTGGCAGATTTTCCACTTTTGGTTTTTTTATCAACATCATAGTGATTCAAACAAATCTAAAGAAAACACCCAAGACCAAGTTAAATATGTTGCTTTGTACAACAACAGCCGGTCACTGGCTTAGAGTAACCGTTGATAAACAAACACATTTCAATCTAAAAACAGTAAATGGCAGTATAAATCTTTCTGCTCCCCGAATCTTCTGTATATTCCTTTAGACATAAAATAATGTAGAGGCGAATAAAACGGCAACTAATTTTGATTATTTTAAAACGAGTTTGCTAGCTTTTATATATTCATGACTATCCGTCTAACATTAACTATTCATTGTTACACTCCCCTGGGATTTTGGTAAAAACCACATCCAATATTTTTTCTTTCTTTATTTATTTAAGGGTCTTATATAAATATGCTTACAAGCCAGTTCAATCATGACTGATTCTCAATTAAGATCTATAAGCTTTCCATTGCTAATTTGTAAATCAAGAAACCTTCCTTGTAAGATGGCTTTGATAACAAACTCCGAAATGTGCCAACATCAAGTTTGTTAAACATCCAATAATAAATCCATGATAAGACCATTTCAACACAGAGCAGTCTGTCTTCTACTGGCCCTCTTGGTAAGTTAAATTGTTTTAAGTAAGTAAAAAATCCAGCGTCCGTAAATCAAGTCTACATTAATTATAAAGTAGACATTAATTATCAAATCCATCTCTATTCTTAGATTTCAAAGCCCCTCTGTAAAGTGGATTACCCTTGATCTGTTTTTAGTTATATTTTCAAGATGCTTATAATCTACTGTTATAGGTAGTCTCACCGGCCTTTACTTTTTTTGTTAATAGCATTATTGTGCTCCGACAAATTATGAAGATAGTCAGCTCTTATCTCCAGCCCTCTATGGTTGAGGATTCCAGTTGAAGCTCGATTCCAACTTCCACCCTTAACGTCACTTACCACCAGGTGAGATGAAGGCCAAGACCTTCGCTGTCTACCATAAAAACATTACTGCCCAGGCAATCAAACATACTCATAATTACCTGTTCATGTTTCGCTTCAGCTCGTGTTGAAGTTGATGTTGTAGTTGTAATTACCACAATAATTATGATTACTTCTGTATTGTGTTGTGTGCTGTATCAGCCACAGACTAATCAAGATGTTTGGTATGCCAAGCGCATCGAGTGAAACTGCGCGGACGCACGTATTAGGAATGCGAGTAAAAGTATCCCGATGCGTGTCTGTGGGTTCGCCACGAAATAGGATAGAATTGGGACCCGTGTCCTTGTTTGGAGTATATATATACCACTAATCTCAACTTAAAAAAATAAACTTAAACTGCCTGATTACATATTACATATCATTCGGCTTCTCTAGTAGTAAATCCACTGAATTCGATAGGTAAGTTCTTCAGTTGACATAACTATATCCGCATTATTATGTAATTTGGAAAACCATATTTTGTCATTTTTATCTACGTCTGAAAAACAGATACGTACATATTTGCCTATTTGTTTGTAGGCAGAGGTGAATTAACGCACGTTTCTCCAATTAGGTCCCATGTAGTAGGTGGTGAGCCTATTGAATTTGTATATTGCTTAGTATAAGTAAAACGCTGCTGGCCATAACTCACCGCTGTCTTTACCCCTTACCCTTAGTCGCCTTGTACGACATCTGTGGAAGATATAGGGGAGTGGGTGACTATTATATTCTGCTCTGCCGTCACCACACGGCAAATGTCTAAATAAGTAAAAGTAATTTGCTTTCTTCTTAAAAGAAGATTAGGTATAATATCTCTGAACGCTAAAACATTGCACGCGTAGGGAAGTAACTTAAATTAAAAAAGTAATTACGAAACGAGTGACAGATCAGAATTAGATGTGAGATCACTGATAGAACGTGGAGGATAGAAGGAGGAGCTCGATAGCCCTGTGGCTCAATGAAACTAAGCAATGTTCGCTAAGGCCAGTCATTGGATAGGTGACCAAAAATTTATTATTACGAAATCCTCCGTGCTTCGGAAGGCACGTTAATTATATTCATTTATTTCAAGTAACAATGACTCAGAGTGTGTTAGTAACAATTTTACTTAACCTATGTTAGTATTAGTACATAGATAATAATAAAACAATTAAACTAGTAACATTTACATCCCAGCTGATGTTGCGCTACAATGACTCATGTAACGACAGTCAAGCCTGCTTGCAACCATTTTTAGGATGCTGTTGGTACTGCCCCTGACTCTACGCACCAGGGAGGCGCACCGCTTCCGCATAGTCGCAAAAGCAGCCTAACCGCGCGTTTGCAAACATTCCCGATGCACTACAATATCGGGGCAATCCCAACAGCAACCTAAACGTTGTAATGTTGTCATTTTGTCACTTGTCAAAGTCGTCAAAGTCAAAATTGACAAACTGACTGACAGTGACAATGACATTAGTTGTCATAATAATTTTGGGTTTGCAAAGAGAAATCGGCATAATTGGGGACTTATAAAAAAAAAAAAGGAAAAAGTTCAGACAAGAGTTGCTTGGTTTGGGTGGTTATGTAACCCCCAGGTGTTATAAAAATTTTTACTTTACTTTTTCCTTGGTTTCCAGACAATAATTTTGTATTTTGGCAGGTTAGGAGTTTGTTTAGTATTTATGAAACCTGTGTATATGAGTTGGTGTTCATGTCAATTGCTGCCGGCTCGAACGTGTGGGATAGCGTTCGTCGGTGGTAATTCAGAGAAACCTGTGTATATGAGTTGGTGTTCATGTCAATTTTAGGCTTTTGAGTAGGGTGTTTATAGCATATATTGAGACTTTTTATATTGCACAACTTCAGGGTCCTTTGGTACGAGCAAAGAGATTAGGAGACTCCAGTTATCAATCTCTGAGAGGTCCAAAGCTGTCTTGATTGTGGACTGGACCTAGCGGGTAATCCTGTGAGGAATTGCTACTCCCTACTACACTTCTCTACAGTCAGGTACCTTACTAACCACCAGGCGGCTGAAGGCTCGGAGATATAGATAGACTTCTATAGATATAGATAGATTCATATCATTTAGATTCGTATACCCGCCCCACTCGTTATCGACCAGAACGACTCTAACCGAACCCCTTGGTCTTGGTTTTTTTAATTACTGCTTATGCAAAATTGAAATTATAAATTTACTGTCCAACTGGTTGTTTTTATTTTATTGTCACCATTAGGTAGAAGGGGGAAATTCTAAATTATTATTATATAGGCATACATAAGCAGGGAAAAATTCAAGTATTACAACGTGTTGTTAAATTGGACGCGCAGCGCGCTGTAAGAGCGTCGAGTACATTTTTGGCCCACAGGCTGCACGTGTAAAAGGTGGTACAGTACGCACCAAAGAGAGTAATTTTTACTTTATCTGTGCAACGTGCAAACCTGCGAACCAGCATGTTCGCTCTCACTGACAGCGCCCTGCGCTCCCTTTCAACAGCCTCATCATCCTTGAGGTCGGTAGTTAATATGTGACCAAGATTTTTAAACTTGCTTACCCTTTAACCCGTTAAGCCGTTGGTCCCGGGTGCTTCAGCAGTCGTTAATACCCACCAATCCGCACTGGGCCAGCGTGGTGGTTTGTGGCCCATTCTCGTATATTCTTCCATCCATTCGTATATTCTTCCATCCATAGGAAAGGCCTGTGCCCCAGCAGTGGGGACGTTAAAGGGATGGTGATGATGAATGATAGAACGCACTTGGCCACACGGAAAGAATAAAAATATCCAAATAATAAAATGAACTGTCTGCACCCACGCAGAATATTGACGCTTAATAACGTTTAACGGACATTTTATGGAAAACTTGAACCCGTCGAAATAATGCGATCCGTTATTTTGCTAAAACGTTAGGATATTTATGTCCATAACGTTCTTTTGTGTTCGATAATATTTAAAAAGGAGTATTGCTATAAATCAAAGCGAAAATGAAAGGCGTGTAAAATTGACATAAAAGCAAAATTTCTTCAATGGTGTCTCTTGTAATAGTTTATTTCCTCGTCTTATTATCATCAGCATCACCAGCCCCTTATAAATGTCCCCACTGCTAGGGCTATGCCTACCCTATGGATGGAAGAATATAGGGAGAGTTAACCATAATCCACCAAGCTGGCCCAGTGCGTATTGGTGGGTATTAACGTTTGCTGATGCAGCTGGGACCAACGGCTTAACGTGCTTCCCGAATCACGAAGGAACTCGATATATTGTTGGTCACCCGTCCAATGACCGGCCTTAGCCCACATGGCTTAGTTTGTGCAACCGCAGGTCGAGCGCGCTAAGCCACAGTGCTATCGAGTAGTATGGAATGATTTGCGAAATCGGTCCCGGTCTTACAATTATGTAACTAGTTAAGCATACCATATGTAATATATTATATTGTATGCCTGTATGTTGTCCTAAATAAATTGGAATAAAAAGGGAAATATTTAGTATTAATACTGTCCTGTGTTAGGCTGAACACACGGTCACTTCAGCCAGTAGGGCTGTTGTGTTGATGTAACGATACTTCATTTTCACTTTCATTCAATTTGCGAAATTGTCACTCGCAAACAAAGGTGCGATTGGCATAATTGGGTCGTATTTTTGCGACAGCACGTTGGCCGGTTCGTGGTAAACTGGTGAATATGTAATTTCTTTCCCAAATTGTGGTAATGGAAACCTAAATTGCTAAGTTTAATGTTCGTTACATTCAATTATATAAATCTCGCGTTTTGTGCCAGTAGGTAGAGTATTTACAATCATATTATTTTATTTTATTATATCGACAGTTTTTTTAGGTTCAATATAATCAACTAGTGGCTTCGCTCGCGTTAATGTCGGTTGTTATACTATAGCCTATAGCCTTCCTCAACAAATTACCTATCGAACACAAAAATAATTATTAAAGAATCAGAGTTTCTGAGATTAGCACGTTCAACCAACCAACCAAACATACGAACTCTTAAGTTTACAATATTAGTAAGTATTGATGATAATCGGGGGTTGGTGTCAGTCAGGCTGGATGTTGTCATCCATCACAATCACTCTCTCCATTTATTGGTCTCTCGACACGGTCTGTTCCATCACTTTCCTATACATTCATACATCACTAGCACCTCTGTGGTGTGATGGATTATATTATTGTGAATCAAAACGGCGTGAATGGCTTGATGACATCTGACTGGAATAAATGAAAGAGGAGGAGGGAATTAATGAAATATACTGCACCTACGCCAGATAAACTGGGAACAGGACAGGAAGAACAAATCATGAAGAAATCGAGTCCGGCATGCCCAGACTAAATTTCTATAAAATTGTTAGTTTAGCACCTTTCCGATGTGATGATAAGCCAATGATAATTGTGAAAAGGGTGTTTAGCACTTTTCCGGTGTGATGATATGCCAATGATGATATGAAAAGGAAGTGGTGGCTTTATGACTGATATTAATGAAAGAGATTAAGTAATATTTGGATTAGGTCAAATCCAAATAATTTTGCACTAAGGCTGGAGTTCACCAACACACAAACAGGCGATTATTATTTAACCGTCGGTTTTTGACAGATTACTGTATGGAAGAACTGTCAGAAAGTGACAGTTATCTTTGAATCGCTTGTTTGACGTGTTGGTGAACTCTAGCCTAAGTATTTAAAACAATTGGGTACTTTTGAGCTGACTTTCAAGTAGTGCTCCTATATGTAAACTAAGAGCTGGTGGAAAACAAAGCACTCGATCTTCGTGAATAATGTCTGGGGTTCAAGAGCGGGATTTTCCCCGTAGATTTCTTGCTAATGTTTTAATTGATTGGATTAGACTTTGCGTACAAAAAGGCTGTTCTTATCTGAGCTTCGTTGATTCCGTCGTTAAAGTCTAGCACTTTCGTCGAAGATAATTTATTATACATACATACATACATAAATCACGTCTATATCCCCGAAGGGGTAGGCAGAGGTGAAATAGCACCTACGTTTCGCTAACTATGTTAGGTCCCATGTAATAGCTGACGAGCATATTGCCATTTTTCGGGCACAAAATTTGCAGTACATTGCCAGGTGGTATAAGAGGAACGCTGCTGCCCATTCCTCATCACTGATTTATCCTTAGTCGCCTTGTACGACACCCACGGGAGAGATTTGGTGTGGTGACAATTGTATTCTACTCTGCCGTCACCACACGGCATAATTTATTATGATAGCTGTTATTATCAACTAGCCATTTTACCATTTAGTTTTCTCATTAAAGTGTAATCATTTTACTTCAACAACCAAATGAAGAATGTCTGTTGCATTATAAGTAATATCTATTGTACAAAACATACATAAATCTACTCATCTCCGAAGAGGGACCCCTTCGTGAATTAATATACCCACGGTTCGCCAGCTTTTTTCGGGTCCCATGCGATAGGGGGCGAGCTTATTGCCAGAAGAAACCTATGCCACTTACCAGGAACTTGATGTTGCACCAATACCACTGCTTCCTATTTCTCGTTATAATTGATGACTCTTACTGCCGCCTCAGAGAGGTCAATTAACTTTAATAAGTACTTAATGTCAAAAAAAATATTTAAATCTAGTCCTTAGACATATAAACACGACAACAATAGCGACTAGTTTTGAATAGTCCTTTTTTTATTAAGTACTCATTAACGTTAATTGACGTCTCTGAGTGCGGCAGTTAGTCGCCTTATACGACACCCTCGAGAGAGACAGTTGTATTCTTCTAATGTACAATTCATACATACATCTGCCGTTATATCTAATTAGATGATGACGGCATATCTAATGCAAATGAAAAAAAATGTAAACATAAACAGACAGTCAGTCAGTAAAGTATAAGTCACATCGCCTGTATGGAGAATTATCAATAGCCTACAAGGACTCGACATGTAATGTGAAATGTGCAAAGACTTAATTAATTAAAGGTTCACAAAATAAACTCATTCCGTTCGTCGTGTTCACAAAAAAAACGGACAAACTTTTTCCATCTGTACGCGTCGAGAGTTCGTTGAATGATTCAATCACTTGCGCGAGTTTGGTAACTGAAACAATGTTGGTAATTAAAAATATAACAGCGTTCCTCCTCTTTCAGCTGTACCGTGGAAGGAATTACAGCATCATCATCATCATCATCCGGGTCATCCGCTAATGGCGGGCTGCGGGCATCGAGCGGTAGCTCATGGCCCGGGCATGAACTCAAGGGACATCAGTCCCCCGGTGGTCTGGGCCGCCGTCTAAAACGGCGGGGCTCCCCTTCGCCTCCCTGTGCTCGACCCCGGTCTGGTGGCGAAGCCCTCGGCGCGGTCTAACCGTATGCCGGGTGATTTACCGTCGGGCAAGGCCCGGCTAGGAGCCTGCGAGCGGGCCTCGGCTTATACCATGTACCCGAGGGAGCGGAAGTAGGGGGGAGGGAACCTGATGGCGGGTCGAGGAGATGTCTGTGGGGATGACGACGGAATTACCTACGTGCTATTTAAGAGATACGTGGTCGATATAATGTTGTTTTATTGGGAAACCAACGTGACTTGAATTTTGGGAACGACAATTATGTTGGTAACAGGATCGCTCAGATTTTATTGGTCATTCATTTTGCTACACACTGAATGATATTGTTATTTTGTCATTTGTTACTGGAGTCTGGAAAATGTGTAGTTTTCCAGTAATAAAATATTCTTTGCCTGAAAGAAAAATATCAAAGTAATTTCTCCTTTCGAAGCGTATTTTAGTAATTTATTTTTCGCAATATTGTATAATTATGATATCCATCAAAATCTTTAAAGATTATTACTTGATTTTTTATCTGAGCAGAAATGTTAGAAAAATTGTGACAAAGAAATGGTCTGATGTTTTTTTTCCACATTTTTCTGATCTCTTCATTTTTGTACTTAATAGCTTTAAAGAAATATGGTTATAAAAGTTATACCTTCGTGTCGTGAGTATATATTTCCCCTTAGAGTAGAATAATTTTTACAACTTATGTAAAGGACAAGCTCTTAAATTTTTAACTAACATAGAAACCTGCGTAGCGGCACAGGTATCGGTATCCGAATTTTGCTTATACACCGCGTCACCTGGGAAAACCCCACTTGTCACCGAATTGGATAACAATAGAGATCTTTACTGCCATAAACGACGCTGACTTGAATATAATTAAATAATTCATCATTTCGCACTCCTCATCTGAATATCTTTTGAAGAAATCAGAAGAAAAGTTGTAAATATAGTTGACATCTGAGATTTATATCTAATTAAAAGTAAACTGTTAGATGTAGTTCTGAATAGAGTTCAGAGAAAGGTGAACTTGGTCTTACCACCGTAGCTATAAGTTCTATAATTCAACAACAATGCCAATGTCAAGTTTGATGTGCCCGCCGGATGTTCACTTGACCGTACGTCTTGCTTTAAAGGTATTGCGTGCGTGATAAGCACAATGATCCATATTAGAATACTTAAAATTTTGCATGCTCATGTGATTACGCTAATTCCTATTCCATTCTGTTTATTTCTCTTTTTGTGAATGTTTTCATTAAGTGTGTATGTTAGAAAGACGTTATGAATATTTTATTGTTGGCTAAAATTAATTTTATAAAGCTAATTTTTCCACAACTCTCCTAACACTAGGCCACCATAATATGTGGTTGTTCACTTTTGACGCGCAATGAAAATGTTATCGATGATTTTTGTTCAGGTACTTATTTGCAATTAGAATTTATTTTATGATCATACTCGTATAACCAATGATATTTATTTTGCTTTTTGCCATCACTCCTTATTATTGGAGGAACCGGCATTTAGTGTAGAGTCCTGACTAACTTCATTGTCATTTCTACATTCCAACTGCTAAGGACTGTTGTTAATCATGAAAACTGTCATTATAGTTAATTAGATTTTCCAGATGTTTGGGCAGTGAACTAAAAATCTATCTTTAGAAGAAGGCGTGTTCAGAAACATTATATCGATGACAATTGCCGCAGTTGCCCCTGTGTAGTTGACGGTTCCAGTAGGCCTATTCGCTAACTTTTTTGACACTTGAGAGTGATAATCACTGAACTATTTACTGATCCATTACTACTTTACTATAACGCTATTGTGACACTTGTTCTGTGAAAACAGATAAGTAAATAGTTCGGCATTCATCATTGCATCATTCGCTACAGATGTCAAATCTGTAGGTCTACTATAAAGAAACGCCGCGATCGCGTTCGCTGATGCTGGCCATGCTATTGAGAAAGTCCATTTCAATGAAACTGTAAACCGTATTGTCCGTAGTCCGAGCTCGGCGCTCCAGAATTCCAGATTCTCGATAGTTTTACTGTGTTTACGTTGCCGGCACGTGGAA
This sequence comes from Cataclysta lemnata, assembly GCA_963931975.1. NCBI lineage: Eukaryota > Metazoa > Arthropoda > Insecta > Lepidoptera > Crambidae > Cataclysta > Cataclysta lemnata. The sequence goes on from OZ008363.1 coordinate 3,973,084, forward strand.
AGGGGGGTAGCCCAATTCCATTCGTACCTGCCTGACGCCGGCCGACGGATGAAAGTTTTAATTGGATTTTGATAGGTATTTTATTTTGGAATCTGGAAATGTTTTACGAAAGAGCTCTGTGACGGCGTGGATTAATATTTTTGACAACAAATTGGTGTTAGAACTGAAATGTGGATTCCATTTGTTTTCTTGATAAGTTTCGTTCTCAATCGTTGGTGACGTTTTTTAAAACTAATATTTGCTTGGTGACGGCAGTGTAGAATACAACTGTGACTGCCACCTCTCACACGGGTGTCGTAGAAGGCGACTAAAGTTTTTCTAAATAACGAGCAACGCCCGGCAGCTGGCTAAATATTGGTACCTGTTGCATCGTAATAGGCTCGCCTCCTGTTTTTAATGCAGCCAGCATCATAATTAGATCAGTTTGTACATAAAATGGTTGCGACCATTACTGCTCTTGCGCAGTCGTCAATATGATTAAGCGGACTAAAGTATTGATCTACTTATGTTATGATGCGCATCGTACTTAACTACTTGTAAAAATATGGGTCCTCTTCTTCCTGCTCTTATCCCGCTCTAGGCGGGGTCGGCACAACATGTCTTCTTCTTCCACTCCTTTCGATCCTTCACCAATTTCTCATCCACTGCTCTCGCTATCCATCCATCCATCTCTACTTTGGTCTTCCTCTCCTTCTACGTCCTTCCATATGGGTGTTAACTTATATTTCTTCGTATCCCTTCGGGGATAACGAGACCTGAATTATGTATATTTGTAAATATTGGATTCCAAAATCTTACCTTTCGGAACCATTTGAAATTAGTGTTGTTCCTAAGTTGTGGTGCTTGTAAATGAAGACATTAAACAACTGATTCGGTTCGTTTTCGATGACCTAATAATTGTTCCGCTTCGATAGTCTTGGTAAACGATTAATTGTATTAATTTTTATTTGAACATTAAAAATGTTAGATAATTTATAAGGACAGTACGTTTAAATGTCTTTCTCTTTATAACGATAGAGTTCCCAAAAATATCATAGAATAAATACTTACTTTGAGTTCTCGATGTGGCAGCCAGAATCAAAATGTATAAATACTTATACTTTAAAATTTAAATGAATACAAGAAGATGGAGCTGACTCTGAACCGTTAGACGCAAGGAACTTTGAACTTAATTAAGTTATTAAGAAACTAATTACCGCGTTGGATATAGGTTATGGGGAACTTTGCGAAATTCCCGCCATGTCACTCCTTCATCTTAGTTTCAAGGTATTCGGGCTCATTCGAAGTTTTACTTCTTCGACCAGTCGGGTGGAGGTTTCATTGTGTTACACCAGATTGTTTATTCAATTTCTGTTAAGTCATAGGTAGGTACCTACTGTAGTTTGTAATGTAACAACTTGTTAACATTCGGCTTGTTAACAAGTGGATGTCGTAATAAAACAACAATATTATTTTATGACGATTATGATTTATTTTGACTCGTCAAAAAGAGACACGGAATATTTCAGTTTCATTGATAATAGGCACATTGTCTAAATAAAATATTTCTTACACTCATACCTATCATCTAACCCAAAGTAAATTGTATAAACGCTTATGTCATGTTATGAATACAAGACGACAGATAAATTAGTTATTAAATTAATAATGAAAATAAGCTAGATAAATATTTGTATAAACAGCAACACCCGAGAATAAATGTCGCGTGTTCATCACGCAAACATTTAGTTGAATATTTTTGTCTTTGTTATTATTCAGGTAATAATAATGTAAAGGAGTATGCCCATTTTGTACCCGAAGCAAAATTGTCTCAAGCTTTTTGAGACAAACTCTCAAAATTCTAAGTTAGTTTTACTATTGTGTATTATGAACTGCTATTACGATTTATCATGTACATTTATAAAGTAAAATAAAAAAATAACGTTTTTTATGTAAGATTATAATCTAACTTTAGGTGCTTTGTACGTCAATTTGTCATAAATCCGGCGAAAACAAAAAAACGTGTAAAAAAAATAGATTGTGCATTTTTAAACCCTACAAATCGAGGTATAGTTTTATTAAGATACAAAATTGTTAAAATGTAAAACCAACGACCTCTCCTTTATCTTGTCCCAATAAAATTATTCTTCTATTCTTAGTCTACCGAAACACTAGAGCGCCATCTTGTGTAAGTGTTCGTTTCATTAGCATGCTTTATCAAGACGGACGCGTGCGCAGGAGCACCGTTTTCCATTGTAAGAGTTGTTTCATAGATCGCTCATAGATGGCGCTAAGACAGCAGTAGATAAGCTTTAAAAATAAGTGCATGTTGAATATCAGCATCGCGCCTATATATATTAAAGAATAGTTAGTTAATATTAGGAGATAATTAAGAATTTATGGATGAATAATTGTAAGGATTTTGTTGGTAATTTGAATGAATATATTGCGTCATTTTTATGAGCGACAAGGTAATAGAAAATTAAAATTTAATGACAGCTGATCGAGATGTATGAAAGTATAAAACTAAATTCACCGACACCAGATAACATAGAAACAGCAAGGAATGATACATGTATTATTGATTCTTCATTGCTATTTCAACTGAAAACGGATGGTGTTGAGTTGAATCATCTTAATAGTTGATGTCGGTAATCGGTACATCACTAGGTCTTCATTCATTACAATTAATTACTTAAATGCGACAAATACTAATAACAAATTAAGTTTAAATTGTGTCAAAGTGCCTGTTCGTTATGCAATAAGCCTGGTCCATGCCGACATGAAAACAGTGAGAAAATACAAATGATATTCGCACATTTTCCTTTAAGAAGTACCCACTAAACCAATAGAGGTTATGAATGATCCCTAAGAGGATAAGATAACACCTTTGTTTGCGTCAGCTCTTTTTAAGATTATTACATGCCTTACGTTTTATTCGAGCGTATTATACAGAGTACATATTACGAGAGCTGTCTTCGCAGAAAAACAACCAATAAAGTTGACTATTCTTTATTTATGCCTCTGTTATTATATCTCTTGTTGTAACTGTATGGGATGCCGTCAGAGTTTATGAACTAAGACATTTCGAATTATTGTATGTACTGCGTGCGGTTGTCTTTTTAATAAAATATTTTTTTTATTGTTTCAGATGCCAACAATGTAGACTGAAGGCTCGCCGGAACGCTGAGCTGTCTCGATACTAAATTCAGTGCAGTTCTAAATTTAAAATCACTACCTTGTTCGCTATAATCGGTTCGAAATTTAAAATGGGCGAACGCGATTGGTCGGTGCGCGGCGGGTGTTTGTGATTAGTGATGTGCAGTGTCGATAGCGGCTATCGATAGTCAAGATGGCAACTATGGATCTCACGAATGAGGTGGTCCGATTGCGGGCCGAACTGGAGAAAGTTTCCACTGAGCGAGACATGCTGCTGTGCGAAGTCTCCAACCTGAGGAGGGAGTTGGAGCTTAGCGAGCTGAAGAATATGCAAGATGACAGGTGAGTTTCTTAATTTAGCTTTTAATGGTGTTTATTATTTTGGACGTCATCCAGACGATGGCTTGTCACACAACTTGGTATGTACAGCCGTTTCGCGGCGAACAAAGGGTGCCTCCGTCTTGTGGGTCCTTTGAAAGGCTCGACAGTTCGTCGGGACCTCTCACTCCACTCCGGTGTTGGATCAAGGTGTAAGAAACTAGCGTTGTCTAATTAACTATATCAGAAAATAAGGTAACAATTGTTGTCTGCTCATGAAATTCTAAGAAGAATTTTCTTCTACACTGTCTTTATGGAAATAAAATATATATAAGGGAACGTGGCCAGAAACGGGCATACTCGCTGAAACGGCACGCTCCTGTTTAAAATAGTAGGTGCACCCAAGAACATATATTATTATGCAGGTACTTAAATTTCCACCACTCCGGCTAGGATGACCACCCAAACATACATACATACATACATAAATCACGCCTATATCCCCGAAGGGGTAGGCAGAGGTGAACTAGCACCCACGTTTCGCCAATTATGTCAGGTCCCATGTAATAGGTGGCGAGCCTATTGCCATTTATCGGGCTCAAAAGTCGCAGTATATTGCTAGGTGGATAAGTGGTGGTGGTATAAGAGGAACGCTGCTGCCCATTCCTCATCACTGATTTATCTTTAGTCGCCTTGTACGACACCCACGGGAGAGATTTGGGGTGGTGACAATTGTATTCTACTCTGTCGCCACCACACGGCTATCACCGGCTACCACCCAAACACGATATTATATAGCCATTTATGTATAAGAAGGCCGAACTTATAAAATCATTGGATTTTCGACAGTTCAAAGCAAAAAATGGCTATATCATATCGTGTTTCGGTGGTCATCCTAAGCCGGCAGGCCCAACTCACGGGAGCAGATACGGTGTACAGAAATATTATCAAGTTTACAAATTATTTTATAAGTACATTAAAGTCCCCGTTTTAGGTCCTATTTCCACTTTGGGCCGCCTTCTCCTAGTTGTTCCGACGTTACCAAGCCAATATTCTACCCTAATCATAATCATACAATATCTCTCACACATCTAAATGAGTGTGGAGTTACATCAGTAAATAATTGTTTTAGGGCCTGTTTCACAATCGACAAGTAAGTTCGAAGTAGCTTACTTTGCAGTCCAATTGACATATATTTCATATTATAACTGTCAAATGATCTGCGAAGTAGGCTACTTAGAACTTACTTGTCGATTGTGAAACAGGCCCTTAGTCCGATATCATTTATTTAATACAGATAAATTAAAAATATGCATGTCATCCAACTATGTCCTGTTTGTGTTATTTCATTTTTATTGACTAATTTACTAAAAAAATTATGACCACTTTTCCTGTATAAAACTTAAAGCGTTTATTTTCTTTTGTATTCGCCTAACAATCGCTGCCTTCTTCGTATTGGGCCACAGAATCACGCATGCCTATTACTGCTATTGTTCAACGCGAGGCTTCCGACGACACTGACGTCAGAAGGTCCTTCCTACGGGCTGAATAGGCCCTTTTACGTGGCTACTAGGCACCTAGAAATACTAAATATGCCGAAGCATGTGGGTGGTCCTAAGTGGAATATGCTGTAAGATATTCTTCTTACAAAGTTATAAGTCCACTTTTCGTTGAGGCAATATCTCGTGAAAGAACGATGTTTCGGCCTTCTTATACATTTAGTTATAAGGTAAACTTAGGTAAACTAAGTTATAAGGTACGCTAGTAATAGTAGGTCGATGTTCTTATATGACTTCTTAGTGTCAAAAAGGTTATAATAGCGTACGCCCACCCGTAAAGTAAACGATAAAGTGGAAACTAAAAGATTATTAAAAAAACTTCTTCCTATCATGCTTTGGGCGGGGTTGGCACAACTTGTTTTCTTCTTTGTATCCTTCAGCATTAATTTTATATACTATTTTTTTTTTAGAAACGAAAACTGTTTTGAGATTAATTGCACGTCTAATAAAGTTAAATTGAGTTTTAAATAATGGTTTACTTGACGATAAAAAGAAAGATCGTATTTAGATTTTTGTTTTATCAAGAAAAATGTCACCATTGTTGTTTTGGCTTTTGTAAAATACTCTATTGATACAAATATTTTGGTGGTTAGAAAAAGAAGATCGCCTCAAGATCATAATTTTTTTCTTTTTAAATTTATTTTTCTAACCACCAAAATCTTTGTACTAATTTTTCTAACATTAACATTAACATATATAATGTTAAAATTAAAATCGAATAGTTTATAAAGCAAACCCAAGCTTAACCGAAAGCACGGTATTTGTAAAAAATATCTGCTTTGGAATGTTTGAAATTTATTTCTACATTGCGAGGGTACCCTTTGGCTCACAACGTGAAGTGTAAAGGTTAGAAGAATTTCGGAAAGTTAATTAGTGTCTTGGGTGGCCGAGCGGTCAGGCACCTGCCCGGATAACAGCAGACGCGGGTTCGATTCCCGCCTCAAGATCATAATTTTTCGAAATTTATCTTTGTACAATTTTTTCTAACATTTATATAATGTTAAAATTAAAATCTAATAGTTTACTCTATTGATAGATAGTTAACTCTGACTTATTTGAAAACCAGAACAACAGTAGTAAGAATATTACATTGTATAGTAATCCTGAAAATTCATTGTATTTCCTCTATTCACATATTTTTTTTGTATATATGTTACCGGTAATGTGTATAATTCAGGTATTCTATACAACACCTAGGTAATATATAGAATACAAGGGGTATCTTGGCAATGTATGAAATATTATGAACTTTATTGTCTATTGATCTAGGTAATGTATACATCTCCTGGGGATTGTATAGACTACCTGCTGTTTCACTGGCAATGTTTAAAATAAATAGATCTTGGTCTATATTTTGCGGGTAAATAGTGAAAACAGAGATTAAATCAAATCCCTAAGGAATGTGAAGAAATCTCTGCAGATGTTAAAATAACTATTAGTTTCTATATAAGCACACCTTACTGTTTGTTGATTCATGTACAAACCTAACCTAACCAACTTATATTTTTTTGCACGCTTAAACCTTCATTGCTCTCGTGTTTTACATACATTACCGGCTGCACATTCGGTATTGTACAGAATACCTAGGGAAACTATAAAATAAATAATATTTCATACATTACCTACACGTTTTAGGTATTCCTAGACATTATCTAGGTATTGCATAGAATACCATGTTATACACATTGCCGGTTACATATATATTTTTTAAAGGTTCTTTATCGTAATTACCTTACGCGCCAGTCTCATCGTGGCTGTAATGTTGAATTAATTGCTGAAGCTCAGGCTTTCAGCTGTGAATTTGTAGGTCAGCACCGCATTATTAGGATTGGGATTTGCTAGGATTGTCTGAAACACGCCAGTATCATTATGCAGATCGCAAATGTAAAATAAATCGCTTCCGTCTTTTTACCTGGCAATGTCAAAGTAAGAGGGCACTGGCATAATGAAGAGCCTCGTTGCGTATAGAGGATCCTTTTAAAATGTAGCTAGTAGGTACCTACTCCTTCATCACGCTTGAGTTCTCTATGACTGTTCATTTCACTTTGCGCTCCAATGATTCCGTTCCTTTGTTTCTGACTCAAGATGCAATCACGCCGTCATATATTATCCATATTTAATGGAGTTTATCGCGAAATAGCGTCATTAAGAAGGTTTAGTCAAGGAGACATACATACATACATAAGTCACGCCTATATCCCCGAAGGGGTAGGCAGAGGTGAACTAGCACCCACGTTTCGCCAATTATGTTAGGTCCCATGTAATAGGTGGCGAGCCTATTGCCATTTATCGGGCACAAAAGTCGCAGTACTATTGCTAGGTGATATAAGAGGAACGCTGCTGCCCATTCCTCATCGCTGATTTATCCTTAGTCGCCTTGTACGACACCCACGGGAGAGATTTGGGGTGGTGACAATTGTATTCTACTCTGCCGTCACCACACGGCCAATCACGGCCAGTCAAGGAGAGGTGGTAATTTAAATAACTTAAATATAAAAATGGGCTGTATCATTTAAAACATTGAGCCGAATACTAGTCACTCCATCGCTGCCACTGACTACTGGGCAGCAGCGTTCCTCTTAGCTATACCTACTAGCAATCTATTGAGATTAAGGTGCTCATACGTACGACATATGGACATCACATAATTTGCGAAACGTAGGTGTTTTAATTTGATGACGCCTGGCCGATAATAATGAGAGAGGAAAGTTGAGGAAACATACTGCACCGACCCCAGATAAACTGGGAACAGGGAAGGAAGAAGAAAAAGAAGGTGTTAATTCATCTCTGCCGGGATAATTCCGATATAAATAGGTGTGATTTTTTGCACGTATGTGAATAATTATTAATACAACACGTAATTGTGACAATGAAAAGATAAATTAAGAATTCGCTGAAAGATCACGATCTTGCGATCACTGGAAGGGGTTTCGAACATGCGACGCAGTTAAATTTCAATTGAAAATGAATTGTCAATCATTAGAATTTATTCCCAACTTCAAAGCATATGCCCAAAAGCGTTTAAAACTCCTTTGTAAATTATACAAGGGCATTAATAAAAGTATTTAAATTCAATAGACAACAAGTCAAGCTTAAGATAACCCTTAGGTAATACAGAGAAAGTATTAATTTTGAAATTTGAATATTTTCTACTATTAATTATCCCCTGAAATACCTATTCCGCAAGGAAAGTTTGGTGTAAAAGGTTATGGAACTTAATAAAATAAATGCTGTAATAGATTGTCCCAAGTAATAATAATGGGGTCGTAAATGAGGGGTAATTTACAACCCCACTATCATTATTGTGACAATGTTATTATTTACCGGTAATTAATGAAACCTAAGATTGTAATAATAAAGTAATATAGGAGCTCGGTAGCGCAATAGTATAGCGCGCTTAACCTGCGATTTCGCAAACTAAGCGATAGGCCGGTCATTGGATAGGTGACCAAATTTTTTATTTAAATTTATCGAGTTCCTCCGTGCTTCGGAACGCACGTTAAGGCGGTGGTCTCGGCTGCATCTGCAGTCGTTAATACCCACCAGCCAACTCGCATTGGGTCAGCATCTCCCTATAATCTTCCATCCATAGGGAAGGACATTAAAGGGCTGGTGATGATGATGAAGAAAGTCATAAAGTAACCTGAAAATGGTTCATCGGAGCACTGTTGCAGAGAATAATTTATCATCATAATCTCATAATCTCTGGTTTCATGATATTTAATCAAAGTAAAACTGTTTGTCAAAATCAAACTTTCATAGTATAAAGTTTGCTGTAGTTACTATAAATAATAAGGATTCATGGGTTCGGTAATAAATACGAGATTCTTTACACATGCAGAATTAAAATGTTAGGTTAGTTCGAACCGTTTGATCAAACAGATTTGGGTATGCCGTTGACAAACACACAACTCTGATTCATGTAATTCATTTTTGTTCGACAATAACCGTCGTAGTTAGTTAGTTTGAGATAGTGTAATCCAAGACGGATTACACTATCCCAAAATAAGACTCATAAATTATTCTTTTGACATAACCACAGTCGCAATTTACCGTCATAATTCCTGCCCTGTTCCCAGTATACCATCGGCGCAGTAATTTTTCTCTTTCTTTCATATTGGTTTGTAATATTTGCTTCGGGGTGAATATGGAATGCATTTGGGTTGGATTGAGAAAATATATTAAAATATTTAAAATAATGTTATTGGTTGTTAATCAGGAATACTAGTTTGGGATGAATAAAAAAATGGGATGATGTGATGATGAACAACCCGGTCAGACGTCACTATGCATCCACTCTATTTTTATTCATAGGTAATATTTATCGCACCGGAAAGGTGCTAGTGATGAATGAATGTACAGAAAATTGGAAACCGATGAACAGAGAGTCATTGGGATGACTTTCTTTACTTAGATTGGTTACTTATAAAAATGTATTGTCTTTGAAAGAATTATGTAGGTAAGCGAAGAGCGGTCCATTGCTCTATTTATCTTCTGCTGGACATAATGAGTGTACCTTGTAAGCGCAATGTATTAGCGCGCTCAGCCTGCGATTGCATAAACCAAGCCATGTTCGCTAAGGCCAGTCATTGGATCGGTGACTAAAAATACAAAGCTCTAGTAAATGAAAACAAAGAGAATAGGATAATGCCTTTTTGTTCTTAATTTAGCGTCAAACATTGTAAAGAGGCTTTCACTTACACGAGTTACGCGAAAACCCGCATGTATAAAACCGTTATTTAGATAACATTACGTAAAGAAACCACGAGCGAATTTACCGTAAGCGTTGGGGTAAAATAAAGGAGTAAATTATAAAGATACAAAAAAAAGTAACATAAATAGACATTATAGAATTGCGAGTGAGTTTCTATTATATCCACGTGAATATATCCACTATATAGAATTATATCAGGAATTACGTGAGGAGCTTAAGCGCGCTCGGCCTGCGATTGAGTAAACTAAGTAATGTTCATTAAGGTCGGTCATTGGATGGGTGACTAAAAAAAAGTATTATCTCGAGTTCCTCCGTGCTTCGGAAGGTATCGGCTGCATCTGCAGTCGTTAATACCAACCAAATTGATAGATGGCAATAGGATCGCCGTCTAGGACCTAACATAATTGGCAAAATAATACACCTCTGCCTACCATGTCGGGTATTGTGTAATTTAATGGGCGTTATTTATGTGGTGCTAATATAATTTTGTAGGTAAGTGCTCATCATCATCATCATCATCATCATCGTCACCAGCCCTTGAATTACCTCACTGCTAGGGCACAGGCTTTTCCTATGGATTGCAGAATAAAGGGGGAATGGGCCATAACTCACAATCCTGGCCCATAAGGATTGATGGTTATTACCATTGCAGCTATCGAATCTCAGGAACTCTACATAATACATTGTTGGTCACCCACCCAATGGTCGTCTTAGCTAATATTACTGAGCTTACACAATAGCAGACAGCGCGCCAGCCACTACGCATACTTTTGATTAATTGCGTGAAATTTAAGCAGTATTTGTGTATGCTCGACCTTTAACGGATTACTGAAGCAAGAACACAATTAAAATTCAGGTTCGCCCATTATAAAGTCATTGCATAGTTCGTAGTCCGTGATAACCCTTGTCAAGTGGAGGGGTCCAATGGGAGTATCGTGATCACGTGTCTGTCCAAAATACCGCGATTAAACCAATTGTTCTACACTGTTGGAATAAAGCCAGGGTAAATAGAGAGTACGTATCTGTAGTTAATTTTAAAAGCCTCTTTGTAAGTAAAGGTCCATGTATTATCTGAGACAGTTTGTCTACATTGTCAAGTTGAAAGTCAATTAAAGGGCCGGGTCAAGAGTACCCGAAACCGACGGGCATGCATGAAGACGATTGGATGAAGCGAAAGAAGTATGTTAGGATCGTAGCAAGTGGAAAGAAGTGAACTCTGCCTACCCCTGTGGGAGAAAGGCGTGACGACGTATGTATGTATGTATGTTTGTCTACACGCTTACATACATACTGTAGTGTTTGAGTCTCGTCTCGAGCGTTTACTCCACTAGAGGGCGCGTCAGTTGCTGTTGGACAGCTGGATAGAAGAGGCGTGTTGTGGTTGTTTGCGTTGGCGAACCGAGAAATAATACAATATAATCTGAACATTACACATACATCATGCCTTTCTTCCACAGGGGTAGGTAAGGCATTTCTTTCCACTTGCTACGATCCTTACATACATACCTCTTTTACTTCATCCAATATCATTAATGTCTTACTTCATGCACGTTCGTCGGTTTCGGGTACTCTTGACCTGGATCTTTCATAGTTCTTTCAATTTGATTATAAAAAAATCCGCCTAGGCCTTCCTCTTCCCATTTCCTTCTGGCATAAATCGTGTCATCTCCTTTCACGTATTCTTTCTACATGACCAAACCATGCGAGCAATCCCTTTCTCAATTCTTGTCATTACGTCCTCTTTCAAACCACATTTTTCTCTTATCACATTGTTATAGAATCGATCGCTCAGCCTTACCTCAGCTATGCTTGTTCAATCCATTTCTCGTCGCTCCACATAGCCATAACCCATCTTATGCAATTTTCCTTTACCCGTTATGTTGATCATGATTTAAACTTCCGATCCATACATGTCCATCTGAAACACGAGATTGCTCTCCGATAGAAGGTATTTTATCTATCTTTACCTATAACAAAACAAGAAACCAATGACTTCCGCGCTCCCAATCTTGCTATGTGAGGATTACAATTTATAATTTATGCTGAAACGCCTAATCTGTATATTATACAGACATCACAACATACTTATTGTATACAAAACGCCACTTGCCACTTTCTAAATATTACACATGTTTACTTTTATAGTGCTAGCTAGACAGTCATTCGCATAGTTACGGTGTAATGATTTGCATAGAAGGTAAAAGTGCCAAATAACAATATGCGAAGAGAAATCTTGATTTTGTTGACAAACTTGTGTTACGTTGTTGTTATATAGCCTAATTGTGATAAAAAACGTTCACATAAAAAGCTACCTGAATATCTCCCGGAATTAAGGCCTGTTTCACAATCGACAAGTAAGTTCCGAGTAGCTCACTTGGCATTTCAATTGACATATATTTCATATTACAACTGTCAAATGATCTGCTAAGTACAGTCAACGGCACTTCAGACTACCCAAAACTGTCAAATTTCTTCAATCGATTGAGAAATTTTGCCATTTTGTGGTAGTCCGACGTGCTGTTGACTGTACCTAAACTCCTTAGAACTTACTTGTCGATTGTGAAATAGGCCCTTAGTATACTTTAGTATACTAATATACCTGCTGCGATTTACGTTCCCACCGGTCGATAGGCTCGCTACCTATTACATGGGACCTAATATCGCTGGCGAAACGTGGGTGTTAACCTCTGCCTTCCTTCGGGGATAAATAAGTGCCATTTGTGGATGTACGCATGTAAAATATACAACAAAATCTTTATGAATTGTTACGTACAACTGAAAAGTGCAGTATTGAGACGGTAGCATTTGTCGCTGATTGCACATTTTTTCCATATTCCTACATCCTATTCACGACGATGACTTCTGTAGGCCTAGCCTTGGACGTGGACTAAATCTTTCTTCACCGTAGAACATGACCTCAGGCTCCTGACGCTTCATTTGTCCACCGATCAAAATGCGTAACATTTCTGCTTCTGGCCTGGATGGACCCCTAAATCGCAGTGATATAACTATGCGAGATGATTCTTTGGAAGGGATTTCGGTTCGAAGATATGACAGGCGAATTTTTCAACATTCATCATTATCTTCCTGCCCTGTTTCCAATCTATCTGGGGACGGCGCAGTATGTTTCCTCTTCCATTTATATCGGTCAGACGTCATCATATTATACTATGTATTCAAAAATGTATTATCTCGAGTTCCTTCGTGCTTCGGAAGGCACGTTAAGCTGGTGGTCCCGGCTGCATCTGAAGTCGTTAATACCCACCAATCCGCACTGGCCCAGCGTGGTGGGTTTTGGCCCAATCTCCCTATATTCTTCCATCCATAGGGAAGGACCGTGCCCCAGCAGCATCATCACCGGCCCTGATGTTTCTGATGATGATGTTCGTGATGAATGAATGCATAGAAAGGAGATGGAAAGGATCACGTCGAAAGATCAATGAACCGAGAGAGTGATTGGGATGACAACATTTCAATCCATACTGGTTTAAGGTTTTGTTTGGTTTTACAGGCCGGCCTCCTGCCTGAAACCAACCCATTTTGGAAATTAGTGAAATATGTCTATGCCATATGATGTTTTGCGAGTAATTTTGCTTTGAATAGGAGGACAGGCGAATTCTTCAACATTAATATGTAACAGCTTTTTGGATTTCACGTGACGTTACCTCACACAGTACAGCACATGGTTTTAATTACTATTGTTTAATTACCGTTTAATTGTAAGATTATGATGCTAATCGGCCTGGTTATGATCAGAGTTTGGTACGTTTAGAGTGTATTTATTGATAAGATCATTGCAGTGGTTCGCTTAATTTTCGTTTAAAGTGTTTTGTTAATTGCACATAAACATTGTTATGTAAAAGTGGGCGTTTAACGCCTATGAGGAATTGTTTCATTCACTTTTCACTTTTGTTGCGTAAAATACGTACAGAAATACTATTTAGGCAAGTGAATTAACACCCACGTTTATAATCGTTTTCAATCGCCTTTTTTTTAACGTGGTTATAAGAAGAAGAAGAAGTGATCCATCCAAACACTATACTTTTCGATCCTTACTAAAAATACAATTAACTGTCTAGTCTTAAAGCTAGTTAACTAGACGTTGAGCCTAAGCAGTTCAATGATTGAAGCTTCATTCGGGTCTGGATTGGTTTTTAATCAATTTGAGAGATTTGGTACGGATGATTTAGACTAATGAATTTGATGGAAGACTTATAATAGCACAGAGTGCTGTAAATAACATAAAATAGCTAGTTTGCGCAGCGTTAAGCGCGCTCTGCATGCGATTGCGTGAGCTAAGCAGTTTCAAAAGGCATTGGATGGATGATCAAAAATGTATTGGGTTTATAAACACCTGACATTTGATTGATATTGATTATTTCTTTCATCATCACCAGCCATTTAAAGTCCCCTCTACTACAAGCTTTCCCTATGGATAGAAGGATCAATGAATAGTGTCAATAAATTTTGAAATGATATTTTTTTATCCATAGAATAGTTTATATGTTACATAAATAAATCACGTCTATTTATCCCCAAGGCAGACAGAGGTGAATTAACACCCATTTTCTCTAATTGTAAAAAACTACCTACTGCCAGTTGGTTACCCATTACGACGATACGTATTCTGCTGTGTTCTACTTACACCTTTAGCGATAAATAAGCGTGACATATCGTGAAATTCATATCATCAAAATGTTTAACAAAGTTCGCAAGTTCAATGTCCATTTTTTATAACTTAGCAAATATAGCAGAGGAGGCCAATCCACATGACAGTGCAGGTTGACCAAATGTCAAGGCAATTCGCAGCATTTAGTAATAACTCAACACTTGAGACACCTCGTATGTTGGACAGTTTATATTATACTTGCTCTAAGATCTGGTGCTCGATATTCGGAAATATCCTCTTGACTTTGAATTATTTACGTAGAAGATATTTAGCAATCTAAGATTTGAGGTGTCCGGACGGTGTGTGTGTGTGATCTCATTTGTCGCTATAGATCTACACGGGCTACCCGTGGTCATTATCTTGACGGGATTGTTAGGTCACATAGGGGAACTAGATAAAAAGAGATTTAGCTCTAGGGATTTTTGCTTCTGTGCAGTAGCAAAAATCCCTAGAGAAATATCTGTCGCGGAGAAATTCTCTAGAGTGACTGATGAACGTTTTCAAAACGTTTGGGACCCCTTAAGCGCCGTATCCAAAAATCAAACCCCTTTCCAAAAACTGATTGCCCCAGTCCCCAGCAGTGGGGACTTTAAGTGGCGGGTACCTTAAAGTCCCCATTTCTGGGGCACATGACTTCCATATAAATCTATGAAACTATATCTAACCCTATACTACTACGACAATAAAACCTAGTAGCTACCTACTGCTAATGGTTTAATTAAGCAGAAACAATGTGTGCACTGACCACAATAAACATTGCGATATTAGATTATCGTTATTCCAATGCCGTATTGGCGCAACCGCCTACCATATTATTGCTCAATAAAAACCTCAGTTGTCATGTCCTATAAGTCCAGAGAAAGAAAACTCGACCTTCACTCGCTATAGAAAATATGTAAGGTCTCGTTTCGATAAGTTGACCAAGATTTTCTGATTAACATCCTCCCACTTGTGATGTTAATGAAGCGGATGAGGGAGTGGATGAAGGTTCGTTAATTGTGCAACGTTGACTTTTAAGCTTGAGGAAAAGCCAATGTTGAATTTGATCAGATACAAATTACTAAGTATTTGAATTAAACTTGAGGTTGAAACATTAACACAGTTTAAATCAATGTCAAAACGTATAGAAGGCATCTCGGTTACATTCGACGTGAACATAAATCAGTCTCTTACGGGGGCATATTCGACACTGCCACAAATCAGACATTTTGAAGGCCACAATTCTGTGTTTAAATTATTCAATCAACTATAGATTTTCTTAAGGTGGTGGAAAACAATAAATAAAAGTTTTTTAGAGATGATCGAAAAATTTATAAGTTGAAAAAGTAAACAGCAACCCCGATTATAGGTAAGAATTGAAAAGAAAGACCTGTTGCACTTAGCTGATATGTCTTACCATCATGCAAGGTTTTATTTCACGTCTACTGTTAAATGAATTTCTTAATACTTAGGTATACATATGATTACATTACGAGGGCTTTAATGTAAAGCGTTTAAAATAAGAAATATAAATAAAAATAAACTACAGAACTGGTGTTATCCTAGTAGCTAAAATAATCTGAAACGCCATTTACAACCTAAATTCACAATCGCTGTTCAAATATTTAAGCTGCTTAATTTCTGTAACAGAAAAAAAAATCATAATTATGTTCCAACAGGCATTTCCGTACGTTTAGATTAGGCAGTGTAATAATTCAAGAATTAACTTAGCTACACGAGCAAGGTACACAAAAATCTCCCGAGGAATCCCGAGAAGGCAGTAATGCCGTAACGCAAATAATTCGCCTCAGTCACTCCGAATGACAACTTAAAGACGTAGTAAATAGAGATGGATTAACATTGCACGTGTTGCGTTGTCCGCGTGGTCGACAGTACCTACTGGCTGAACAATTTCTACCGTTTGTTTGAGGTCAAAGAAGCTAGAAAACATTCCCCTTATGGGAATGTTTTTGAAGAAGTTCTCGCTAGTGAATTCTTATTAATGATACAGTGAATCCTAATGGCTTGATATGCTTGCGATGATTATGTTAAGGTTTCGAAAGAAAACATGGAGGAGGTTTATGAGCTGCGTAGCAAATGCTCAAGTAAAATTAGCGCTTACTACCGTTGATGCCAGTTATGACTTACAGACGTGGACACTGAACTACAAAATTAATGTCGCTTCGTAGGTCATAAAGACAGTAACCTAGATGAGGTGGTCCGACACAGACCGGTATAGTATACACAGTTTACTGAATTAGCAAGCCAAAGTAGAAACGCGGTGGTAATGGTGGCAGCAGAATCAGACACCGTTGGGTTATACGCGGTCTTGAGACTCGAACCGACAAATGTAAGATTTGACTCTAAACGTAGAGATGCAATGCCCCTCGCTCTTGAGAAGATGCATAATAAATAGTGATTTGGCACAGTCTATATTGAATGCCTATCAGAATCCCATCCCCAGAAATGCTATGAAAACTGGCTGCAAAAAGTGACTACAATTAAATATTTTTGATTTCTTAAGAAAATAGTTCACGTATTTGAGGTTCTGAAATCTTCGTGGTTTTGTGAAAATAAAGCATGACAAGTTTCTAATCATCATCATCATCTTCCTGACCTGTTCCCAGTTTATTTGGGGTTGACGCAGTATGTTTCCTCTTCCATTACTATTGGTCTGACGTCATTAAAACCATCCACTCCTTTTTGATTTATATCATTTATCACACCGAAAAGATGCTAGTGATAAATGAATGTATAGAAAAGTGATGGATATGGCCATTTCGAGAGACCAATAAACGGAGAGAGCGATTGGGATGCCAATATTCCAATCCGTACTGCTCAAGGTTTTAGCTTAGGTTTTACAGCCGGCCGCCTGTCTGACAGCAACCCTCTTTTGGGTATGTTGTTGTTGCTGGTTTGCCTCCACCATTCGGGTGACCCAAAGAACTTGTTGATCTACACCGGGCAAGCTCCTTTAGTCGCCTTTTACATCACCCCTAGGGTGAGTGGGGCTGCCACATTCCAGGTTATTTTTCGCTCCTAGACCAGCATGCAAGTCAATTATTGCAAGAAGAAGCAATACCGTGCGTCGTATTCTCTATTCTATAAATATGTTTCTCTTCTGTAGAAGAAGCCGGTTCTAAGAACATCTGGCTTGGTCAATGTCAGAATCATAATAAACGAAATTAAGTGAACATCGTTATGTTTATTTATGAAATCTCTCACGTGCCCACACGCAATTGGGTCAATAGTCCAAAAAGAACCAGTTGGAATTTAAATTTTATTGCCATTCTGTTTGAAGTGATATTTGTTTAGCATAGAAACGATTAAATTCGCAGGATATCTGTCCCGCTCGCCTTCACCTTTTGATATGGAGGTTATCGCTATTTTGGTTCTGCCGTTGCAAGGATTAGGAACCGTGCGTTTGCGCATTTTCTGACAAGGGACCTAATTCTGCGATTTGAACTTTTTGGTTTTTTCATGTTTCTTCTCCTATTTGTAGACTTCTTCTTTTCATAAAGAGAGGTTGTACACTAAAGACTTAAAACACTCGACGACTTATACCTTGTGCTGTAAAATAGTTTATATGAGTTTATTTTAATTTGATTTAAATAGAGTGTCTAAGGACATTTTGAAAGAAAACATATGTAATTCTTTGATGTACAGAGTTGAATTAACAGCCACGTTTCTCCAATTATGTTAGGTGGCGGTGGCGAGCCTATAGCCATCTTCGGGCACGTAAATCACAGTATATTGCTATCACTATGTGAAAATAATAAGAGAATAAGTAATGGGTAGCAGTGGCCCATTACTCATTCGCTTTGTGCGGTACCAGCGGGAGAGATTGGGGATGGTGACAATCGTATTTTGCTCTGCCATCACCACACCATTTGTTGATTGATAAATAAATAAGTGTTGTTCCAAAATACGGTGGTTGGTCTACAAATTAACAACTTAACTTTCTTAACATTACAACAAGACAACAGTCACAAAGAAATATACTTCATATTTCAGTTAGGCGGACGCGTTATAATACTAGTTACGTACTCGAGAGAGTAACTCGGGACTGTCCTCGCTCTTTTGAGATTGGGATCGGAATCCTGTATTTTACGAGATTGCGTCGGCGGCGTTAGCGGAATTCTCTGTTCACTCTATGGATACAATATTTATTTATTTTTCATAAAAAAATCGCAGAGTATGTTGTTTGTATTGGTGCGTGGTCATATTACGCCCACAAGCTCTGCTAGACCCAGGGACATGGTGGATTTTATTATGCAGTGTGCACCAAAGGAAAGATGGATGGATTGTGTGAAGCAGGGTATGATAGCGATAGGAGTGGATGAGAAATTGGTGAAGAATAGAAAGGAGTGGAAGAGGAAAACATGTTGTGCCGACCCCGCCTAAAGCGGGAAAACGGCAGGGAGATGAAAGAATTAGCGTGCACTACATAATACATTTACATACTACCCGGTCACATTATCTGTAGGCCTCGCTAGAATGTGAAGGCCCTCTCCATTCCCAAAACAACACATTTAATAATAATTAATAATGACGGACGCCCAAATAAACTGTAATTTGAAAATGGTACATTATGGTCACTTTGAAGAGTTTGGAGCGAGAGTATAAAGTTCGACGTGACATCATCAACGCCAGGTCTACAGATAATGTAACCGGGTAGTATGTCACGCCTTTCTCCCACAGGGATAGGCAGAGATCACTTTATTTCCAGTTGCTTGCAGTGTGCATTGTAATAGGTAATAATCACTTGAAAATAACAACGGGTAATTTGTCTCCCGCCCCAGCGTCTCAGCTAATAGATTAATGTGTTTTCAATATTATAAAGAGCTTTTATCCGTCCCCCTGCCTACACTAGTAATCGAATTAAACGTATCCGATCCGCCCACTTTGCTAGTATCAATTTTCAATCCAATAAAACAGATGTTGAGGAACTTTAACTCGATTTACATATTGAAGCGATGCGACTCGATTTAATGTGAGCTAAGTTGACTCGTGCGCATTATCTAACGAGCAACGGACGACAATTATATCAGAACACTTTCAAATTGGTTTCATAATCGCGTTTACTTACAGCCTTTACCTATAGAGAGAGAGAGAAACATGTAAACGAGGTTGAAGTGGTTCTTTGTCTACGAAATGCATTTAACCTAGTGGTTAAATAGCTCCAAAAATAATTAGAATCTCAGTGAGATGTAAATACGGTGCAACAAATGATAAAAATTCTATCCAATTGCTCTTTGAGGGATTAAAAACAAGAAAGATGTGTTTTTTAAAAATACATCATTAACTGTTTTAGAAAATCAAACAGTCTGCGACTTTAAAGAAAAAATGTATCACACGTTTTTATTTTGTTTCTTTTTCTATATTCAAAGACGCATCAAGATTGTTTACATTTTCTCTTGCGATATAATGGCTGCAGTATAGTTTGTTTATCAGTGCCTTTTTTGTAAGATTTTGAATCTGTGCATGTGTTACACTTTATTTATTTATGTGATTGTTTTCATTATACCTCGACAACGTGTGAACTTAGCCATGTGATCGGATACTGACTTTTTGTGCTTCGATTGATTTAAAAAAAAAACGAAAATTAATAATGTTGAGTTTTCTGTACCGAAAACTCCTCTTTTGTTAATGCTTCTGGAATGTGTTGTCCTGCTGGAGTGATTGGGTGGTATACGTGTTACCTACGATGAAGTATTACTGTGACATAGAAGACTGTGAATGCTCTTACAAAAGGTGAGTTGAATATTTTGATTTCTCCGTTTGGACTATGGTGCCGTTTGGACCGTTTGGACTGCCGTCATTGGGGCCTAACATAAATGGCGAAATGTAAGGGTTAATTTACATCTACTTACTGTGAAGGGATAATTAGATTTGATTTCTATGTATGTAATTCATCTCACCGTCGTCGCATGGTGACGATAGAGTAGAATTCATTGGTCACCACCCCCTGTCACTCTATTCACCTCCCATTTTACTGGCAGTCTGTGTCAGAACCTAATAGCGATCAACTCGTTTATTTATTTATTTATTTATTTATTTATTTGTTGGAAGATTTACAGTCAAATATCAACCATTGCATTACATTTGTAAGTTAAACAATGCCATTTACAAATCTCCACATACATGTATCAATGTTAGTTGCAGTATATAGTTGACAGTTTTAATTTAAATTTTACAAAGTACAGCAAATATCAGAACCTATATATTACTTATACCTAGATGAAGGTTAGATTACATATTCTTGTAAACATTAATATTAACTTAACATTAACTTGCATTTGACAGGAAGAAATCGTTAGAAATAAGTTTCCTAACTGAAGCTATGCCGGAACAAAACAGGTCAATATCATGAGACAGTTTATTGAATGATTTGCCTGCTCGAATGATGAATGTGTTTGCTCTATATCGGGTCTTAGCTGATTTTACACCAAGAATAGAACGATGTCTAAACCTCAGTAGATTTGTTTTAAGCTTTACCTTAGAAAGTAACTCAGGACAATCAACCGATCCGTTGGCGATATTCATAACATAACAGATGTCACTAATGTTGCGTCGCTTTTCAAGAGGAAGAAAATGGTACTTTCTGCATCTATGGTAGTAGTCATTGGTGGTTTGGTGAAATCTGTAATCTAGATATCTCAAAAATCGGTTTTGTATACGTTCGATTCTTAATTTGTAGGTTTCATATTGAGGGTTCCAAATTTGGGATGCATACTCTAAATGGCTCCGTACGTATGCGCAATATAATATTTTTAATGTTTTCATATTACTGAAGTTTTGTGATCTTCGTAAAATGAAACCCAATGCCTTGGATGCCTTTTTAACTATATGGTCAATGTGTTTATCAAATAACATTTTTTCATCGTGTATAACACCGAGGTCTCTGATCTCATGTACTTTTGATAATTCTTGATTTTTTAGAGTATACCTCGAAGCTATGGCTTGATGGCACCTTGTATATGACATGTAGAAGCACTTCGAAACGTTTAGATCTAATCTATTGTGAACGCAATACTTTTCGAATCTTTGGAGATCAGATTTAAGTTCATTAACATCACCTTCATTACGAATAGTCTTAAAAACTTTAATATCGTCGGCAAATAGTAATACTCTTGAATGCAAAAAGCAGTTCTTAACATCTGAAATAAATATGTTAAAGAGCAATGGTCCCAATATGGAACCTTGGGGCACACCAGAAGGGATAGGACCCCAGGTCGATATGTAACCACAAAGTGCTACTGCTTGACTGCGATTGTTTATATATGATACGAACCATCTTAGCAGACTACCATGTATCCCTGCAGATGCCAACTTATTAATGAGTAGTATGTGGTTAATACGATCGAAACATTTACTGTAATCAGTGTAAATTACATCGACCTGGGCTCTAAGTTCCATACCCGCTGTGATTATATCATTAGCTACAACGAGATTTGATACTGTAGACCGATTTCCTACAAAACCATGCTGTTCATCACCCAGTGTATTTTTTAAAGCTGCATATACCTGACGGTATACTATTTTCTCAAGTATCTTAGCAAATAAACATAACTTTGAGATCGGTCTATAGTTTTCCACTTGACTTCTATCACCTTTTTTGAATACAGGAGTTATAAATGCAGACTTCCATATAGATGGCATTATACTCTCAGTGAGGGAACGTTCGTATAGTATACATAAAGGTGCCACAAGGCCTTTGGCACAATTAATTACTAGGTTTGGAGGTATTTGATCGGGACCACCTGACTTTTGAGGATCAAGAGACCTAAGTAACGCCAATACATTCTCTGCATCAATAGTGATGGAACTGATAGTTGTACATGATATAATAGTATTGGATAAGTCGGATGGTGCGTTTATGACTTCGGGCTGGTTAAACGTAGATAAAAAATAGTTCGCAAATAAGTCACTAATGGTTTGTCCAGTGTCAGCTGAGTCATTATTGAAAGTCATCTTGTTTGGACAGGGGCCTGATTTATTTTTACTTTTTAAGTAAGACCAAAACCGTTTTGGATTTATTGTTATGCCATCTTCTATGTTTTTCATATAGTTATTGAAGCAATCGCGTTCTAATTCAACTGCACGACGACGAAGAAGTGAGAATGAGTTATAATCAGAGAGATTTTTATAAATACGATATTTTGTATGATATTTATGTTTTTCTTTTAACATCTTTATGAGGGCTGCATTATACCAAGGAGGATACGATTTCGATTTGGAGACTTTAATAGGTACATATTTATTACGAAGTTCAAGCAGACGAGAATAAAATCTATCGATGGATTGTTCGAGTGGTATATTATTGAGAAGGGTTTCCCAGTTGGTATCTGTAAGTTCGGAGGTGATAGCTGTGTAATCAGCTTTATTGTAATTATATTGAGATCTATTCTCCTGTTCGATCATGTGAAGCTGTACAAAGGTGGCTTCTATACATAGTGACTTATGATGTGGGTCTTCTTTAATAAAGGGTAAATCACATGCTTGGACTTTAACTATGTCGTTGGACAGCACCAGGTCCAACGTACGTTCGTTACAGTTTAGGGCGTTATTGTATTGGCTTAAATTACAAATATTAAGACAGTCAGTAAAACTCACTAAGTGTTCCAGGTTAGAAGCTAATATAGGTTTCAACTCCTCGCCACCCTCCTCTCTGACCCAACTGACCATGCTTCCCAGATTAAAATCACCCAGAACTATGAATTTATCCAGGGGGTGTGATAGTACCAACTGTGTTAATTTCTCAATAAAATTTCCTAACTGGATCTTATAACTATAGCCCCTTTCCTCTTTTATAAGATATACACAACAAACATGGATGTTGTATGACACTTGAAGTCGTTTGTCACATATCGTTATTGTTATCCAGATATCTTCTGCCGTGCTTCCCCAATCGCTCCTATCTATCACGGTAAAGTTACGCTTAATAGCCAATAACACTCCCCCACCCAGGGTCTGACCAGTACGTGCATAGTCCCTATCACTTCTCCAGACCAGATATCGACTATCGAAAAGTTCCGTATCCGTTATGCTATCAACAAGCCATGTCTCCGTTAGCGCTATGACGTCATAATTGCTTAGACTAACCATTCTATATAGAGTATCTGTTTTCGAACGTAAACTACGTACGTTTTGGTAGTAGAAGTTAAGAGATGCCATTTTTTATGATTTGGTATTTTAATATAGCTATAAGCAATGTTGTGACATAGAATACTCTATAGACCTTACTATAGTTCCTAATTAATATCAGAGAGGCAGTGATTTTTTTCATATTTCGAGAATATAATATATAACCATCAAACAAGCATTCAAAGTTGTCAATAAAATACAATTTAGATAATATAATACGACCTGCCCTCCTCCAGCACAAGCAGTAATTATTCAACAAATTTTTACATAAATTTAAAAACTTATATTTATTTGACCTATATATTTCCAGTGGCAAATCGTTACTGGAACTTAAAAGTAAATGTACAATATTAATAACAACTTGCCATGACAATACACAGTTGCAGAAATACTTTCTATATTTATTTAAAGTATCTTTTGCATTGCTATTGAGTATCAACTCATAATGTATGCAAATATGTAATGTTGGTATCAAGTAAATAGATTGAACAAAAAGAAACAACGTTAGCATTGTTGGTATAAATATTTTGTGAGTGTAACATTTGTTGTTATATTCGTGAAATTTTTTAACAGTACTGCATTTGTTTTTACAGACTAAAACATTAGAATTCTTTAAATAAAGTTCAATGTATGATGCAATGAGTAACAACAATATAAACACATCCTTAACTACAATTAAGAAAATATAATCTAAATACATATTATATTTATGACAGTAAATATCTCTGTTAAATTTAATTTTACAGCTCAAGTTGACAATTGAAGCCATCCACAGTCTAACAAACAAGAACGAATACAGTAACAATAACATTAGAATGGAACGATTATAATTTACTTTATATTTAATAAATCTTTCTCGGTAATAATAGGTAGAACAGGTGAAGTTGGATTTTTGCGAACATATATCTTGCAGTGATTGACCCAGATAAATTGAAACCCCCGCTCCTTGGCTATTTTCTTTGTAGATGACAACAAAATCTTATTTGAATTGGTAAGATGATCATTGATGAATATTTTGGTAGTTCCTTGAAGTCCTAAGGCTGCTGGTGTAATATGATTGGTTTTCATAGCCTTTTTTGCAGCAGTAATGAAGTTTTCTTTAATATATTTATTTGTGAAGCAAGCAATAATAGGCTTAGGCTGGTTCTGCTCTCTTGATTGTACTCTTGTTACAAAATCTATGTCGGTTTTCGTTATTGGATAATTAATTTTAATTCCAACCATGCATATTAAATCCAAGAGGTTCTCATCTTTGGTTTGTGGAATAGATTTAAATTCTATATTTTTGGATCTGTCCCATTGCTTTTTGGAGTCTATTTCATACTGAAGTATATCATTTTTATTTTGCAGGTTATTACACTGTTTTTCCAGTGAAGCTATTACAGCACGATCTTCCTTCCTCCGCTGCTCAAATCCTGACATTTTTGCCTCAATATCATCGTATTTCTTAGACAAGTAATCAATGGACTTCTCAATTTCATGGTTAGATTTCTCAATTTTGGTATTTTGCAATTTAACCTCGCTTATGTCATCCGCTAATTTTTTTAATAGACGATCTTGATCGGTCTTCCAATCGGTAAGCATAATCAGAATTGACTCTTGGAACCTTCCAAACTGATTTTCCTGTTCATCATCAGTTCTTAAGCGCTTATTTCTTTGCAAGTTAATGTAATCATTAGCAAGGCTTACTTTAGGGTCAGATTCCGACATGTCCTTAATATTAGGCACAGAAGAGCTGAGCGCAGAAGCAGAAAGCGAAGCAGGTAGCGTTCTCTGCATGTTTACTTTGGTGATATTTCTTATTTTTTAATTCTATCCTTTCTAGAATTTAATGATATTTATTTAGTAAAATGGTAGTGCAGCGCCTCTAGCGATAGCTATTAAAATTAATATGATGATCTTAGCAAACATCAATAACTGTGCCTTGAATCGTAAGCAGGATACGTAAACGTATTAGTACACCAAATCACTGATAGATGGTGTTGTAGTCGATTCGGAGATTGTAAAAATTGCTTTATAATGTTTACTTATAGGTTATAAAAAGTAAACATTTTATTTCCATTCCAGGCTCAGGTACGTACCTTGTAGTTTCTTTATATTACCAAACTGGCCTGGCTACGGCAATTATAGGTAGTAACTGATAACAGTTTACAGCCCAAACTCAATGCAAGCGGACCCGAATCTGTCACAGCAATCTTTGATATTGTGTACTTAATTCAACAATAATAACCACGAACTCCATAAAATAATCGCAAATCACTAGGTTTACAGACTTTACATTACACACTACACTTGGAAAAACAACAGTAACAATTTTAAAAATCGTAAAATATGCAACAACTAACTCAACCACAGGCAGGGTTGCCATTGTTCAAAGTAACCTTGTTCCGCGGTGAAATGCATGAACGGGGGGCTCTAACTCTAAGTTTTAAACTTCCACGCCAGATGCTAAAGTGCAGTGAATTAAAACTTCCCCCTACGTATTTTGAATGATTTATTTTCGTTGTCTCCCACTTTTGAATCCCAGTTCAATATTTTTGGCGCTGGATCTCAAATTTTAAAAATGCAAGAAATTTGCGTCTTGTTGTCGTTGGAACCCAAAAAGGAATACAATTCATTAAAAACGGCGATGATGAATGAATACACAATTCACATTTTAGTTGTTAAGTACTATATGTTTAAAATGTAACTTATTTTAAACAAACATACATATCACGCCTTTCTTCTCTAAGGGTAGGTTCATTAACACCCACGTTTAGCCAACTTCTTTCAGGTGCCATGTAATAGGGGGTGAGCCTATTGCTATTCACCAGGAAATTTAATACCAGTATTTTGCTTGATGGGTCCTATAAATAGGTGGTGAGCCAATTGCCATTCACCGGCTACTTTAATCCAAGTAATTTGCTAGATGGTGCACCGGTAAGCATTGACTATATCATGTTATATTATAATTCATAGTCACCTTGTACGACACCCACGAGAGCGGCAGTAAGAACTAAAACACTATAGGAAAGGCGTTCAAATTATGTTCTCTATTAAAGACGGTCTGTGTGAACGGACCCTAAGACGTATTTTCTTTTAAACTCATAACACATGCAATGTACGCAGCAAGCACTTCTTATCATATATTGTATTCCACTTGCGATTCCATCTAAACTAAAGACCGCATGACACAAGCAATATATTCTAGAGCACTTACGAGAATTGCAACACATGTGTTGAAAGAAGCAATACGATTGACCACGCGGTTTGAATTGTAATAAATTGAGTAGCGCATATGGTAAGCAGTAAGTGTGGTTCGGATGAAAACATCTGAAAATTTTTAAAGTAAATGCAAGTCAGTTGTTTGTATATTATTATTAATATACAAACAACTGACTTGCAAATAAAGTTAGAAAAATTATTACAACACAAAAGAGATCACAAAACTTTAGAAATATTGTTGTCCTTTTATGCGGGAATCGAACCCGCGGTCTACGAAATGTAGCCGGTAGCTTTTGTCACTCGGCACAGGCAGTTAGTTGGTCGAGTAATAATCGAGTATTGATCGAAATTTTTCTGACCTCTTTTCAGTGTATATGTTACCGGCAATGTGTATAATTCAGGTATTGTATACAATCCCTGGGGCGTCCAGGCAATGTATGAAATATCATGAATATCATTGTCCATTTCATACTTTACCTAGGTATTGTATAGAATACCTGCTGGTTCACTGGTAATGTGTAAAATAAATAAATCTTAAGACTAAACTAATGTTAGGTAAGCCGGTTAATATCAATAAATCTTAACAGACTTACTTATCAAATAGCGGACAAATAAAACATGTTGTATTTACTTGAAATAAATTTTATTATCAACTTTAAAATCACAAAAAAATAACAGGAAACTTAAAATTCTTCTTGTTTGTAACATAACATTACAAGTATCTTTTAACATAATATAAGTAATTTTGTAATTGAACTTCACAAACAAAACAATTCTCTTTATAACAAAACGTAGGTCAGGCATTCACAATTTTAAGTAAAAGTAGGTATTTATTCTTACACGACAAACTATTATGGCACTTTGAAGAGCACAGAGCCTTACTTTTGACACAGGAACACTTTTTAGAGTCACAGTTTTTTTTGCAGCTACATTTCACAAAGCCCTGTCCTGTCCGTCGAAATGAGTTTGTTAATAAGTTGGTTAGGTTAGGTTTGTACATGAACCAACCAGTAACTTGTGCTTTTACAGAAAAGTTAATTTTTATTCGTATTTTGTTTTATTAAACACAATTGCGTTCGGGTGTACCGACATTATCTAAGCGAACTTACTTTGATCGCGCCGCCTTGGCGCCGTGCCGTCTCTTGTCAAAGGATTTAATTTTATTTGCAAAGGATACCCGCGTGCGGCGTACACTCGCGAGTGAACGGTCATGCTAAAACGATTCACTTCCATTAATGCTTGAAATGGCGCCTCTAGGAAGGGTGTCAGGGTTCTATGAAGCTTACCGTACTTATTTGTTTGTAATAACCACAATTGCGTTCGAGTGTTACATTACCTGCCGCAAGTTTGGCATTGTATACAATACCTAGGTAAAGTGTAAAATAAATTCTATTTCATAATTTACCTGCCCGTTTTAGGTATTCTATACAATACCGGATTATACACATGCAATGACTACCTCATCACTGACATCATGACCAGCTCTTTAATGTATCCACTGCTAGGGCACACGCCGTGGTGGGTGTAAGAAGAATGGCTTATACCCACCACGGCCTAGTGCGTATAGTCACTATAAACGACTGCAGATGCAAAATCATCCAAACGCCTCCGAGACCCACGACTAGTGCTAGATAAACATTTGCAAGCCGACTCTAGTTAAGGTATAAGGCATCGTCCGAATAGAACGCGAATACGCGATTATCGCAGGTTCGCACGAATTTTACTCGTACGAACGCGAGATCAAACCTATTGAACTCGAATAGGTGTTCTAACTGACAAACGCACGATGCGGCCGCACGACTCAAATGTTTGTTCGCGTACACGCGATGGTCGCGTCGCTTACTCGCGCAATCGCGTTCTATTAAGACGATGCTTTTTACTGATGATTAATGTAACCTATGTTTGCCATCAATATGTAACACAATATAAAGCAAATATTCTGAATTCTGTTTCTATTAGGTTTTCAGTTTATCTGGAGGGAAGGAAAACAAACACATAAATAAATACATACATACATAAATCACGCCTATAGGTATCTCCGAAGGGGAAGGGAGAGGTGAACTAGCACCCACGTTTCGCCAATTATGTAAGGTCCCATGTAATAGGTGGCGAGCCTATTGCCATTTAATGGGCACAAAAGTCGCAGTACATTGCTAGGTGGTATAAGAGGAACGCTGCTGCCCATTCCTCATTCCTGATTATTATCATGACTAACACATATAAATACTTGTAGAAGTTGACAATAAATCAGCTCCTACAACGCGACTTTCTGCTTTGATATATTTAGTATAGTTTTACGGTCACTTCAATCACATCAACGCGAACGGCAGTATCAGTATACGTATTCGGAACACATTATGTACACTAACAGGTACGCGTTCTGCACACTGTCTTAACATGTTGCTTAATAAAAAATGAATACACTATATCTGTATAAACTACAAATAATATACTGAATATAATATAATAAGTTGTATTGTATAATAAGAATATAATATAATAAGTTTATAATATAATAATTATTAGGGTTATATATTATTTTTTTACACGACATTTGTCGGTTGTTATAAATACCCCGTCTTGATGCCTTCAAGAAAAAAGGTAATAATTATTATATTATTATATTATATAATATAATAAATAATATACTATCGTATTCATTTAGTATACTTGAGGCAGAAACTCATGTCGGCAGTATATCCCTGAAACAGAAGTATGAAAGTATGCTAAACCCTCATTTCTATAGTAGTACATTTCAAAATAGCTATTCAGCAAATTGTATATTAATACTGTTATTATTGAGCTTTAAATCGAAAGTTATGGACATGAATGTTGGTGGATGTCGTAGTAGAGGAAGACCACTGAAAAGATGCATGGATTGTGTGAGGTGTGATATGAAGGTGATGGATGTGAATGAAGTGATGACGAGTGACAGAAGAGAATGGAAAAAGAGGACATACTGCGCCGACCCCAAATAGGAGGGGATAAGGGCAGAGCGATGATGATGATTATTGAGCGATAAATAATATTAAAACTATTTTGTTTTTCCAATAAACCATTTTATTTATTTTATATGTTTTCAATTGTTAGAAAATATTTTATTTTACTTACAACAGGAAACAAACGCTCGTTTAAATACGACATTCATAAGCACCGACAGGTTTCAAAACATTTTACAACTTCCGCGATCAAATAGGAGGAGTTGTCGTGGAGATCCGCGGTGACACTCTCGAACAGTTTTATTTCTGGATAACGTTCCTGTTGAAATATTTTATTGTGATGTCGCCGCCGAGCATCTATTTCTTGTTACGAGACAGAAATTATATACAATTACATACTCAAATCACGCCCAAATATCCCCGAAGGGGTTTTAGTTTAGTTTAGCTGGGCCTTTTCCGCACTTAGCCTCCTGATTTGGCCATGTATGCGTGTCTCCTTGTCCTATTCCAACCATCCCAGATTATCCCAAAAACCTAGCAGCCTTTTCAGACTGCTGCAGGCTTCCAGGACCGATGCTGGGGATTGGAGAAGCCCTGCCCGTTGATCTGCCACGCTCCTGCATTCTATAAGCACGTGCTGTCCACGAAGGGGTAGGCAGAGGTGAATTAACACCCACGTTTCGTCAATTATGTTTGGTCCCATGTAATAGATGGCGAGCCTATTGCCATTTATCGAATCTGTATGTATGTATATGTCGTGGCCAAATCTTGAAATTTACCACTTTATGATGTGGCCGACCATTTCATGAAATGGTTGGTGACGGCAGAATATAATACAATTGTCACTACACCAAATCTCTTCCGTGGGTGTCGTACATGGTGACTAAGGATAAATCAATGATGAGGAACGGGCAGCAGCGTTCCTCTTATACCACCTAGCAATAGCAATGTACTGCGACTTTTGTGCCCGATAAATGGCAATAGGCTCGCCACCTATTATTACATAGGGCCTAACAGAATTGGCGTGGGTGCTAGTTTCACCTCTGCCTACCCCTTCGGGGATAAAGGCGTGATTTATGTTTGTATGTACAAGCTAAATCTGATCATATCGTGAAAATGGTCCGCCACATGAAGGGATCAATCCTATGATCTGACCACGACATAATGTACAATTCATCAAGACCACATCAGAATAAGCGGACGGAGCGAGCCTGACACGCTTACCCAGATACCGCTCGCCTCCATTCCATCCATAACAGTAAGTTTCCAGCGTGAGCTTGTGTCCATTATACATTTGCATTCAGGCCTTTGCCACGGCACAACGGACCGCTTCCTTGGAATAATAAAGTTCAGGCCGCTCGCCACCAAAGAGCTTCATTGGAGTGTTCGTGATTCAAGGTCGTGTGTAATATTTTTTTTTTACGTCAGACAGAGAAGCTCTTGGCCTGCAACTCGCTCTCAACCACAGAGGGGCTAGCTGTATTATCACTGATTGTAATTCTAGCCAAGTGGACTTGAAAAGAGTCCTACCACCAACCAAAACCACGAGTACAGAGTTTGATCCCCTGGGGATCAAAGTCGGGCTCTTCATCCCGGTGGGTAAATCACGAGGCTGTTAAAAATGGCTTATTTCCGAAGGCTTTATGGTCCTAACTTTTTGTTTGTCGACAAAGTAGTCATAGTCATATCATTTATGGCCACATGTATGGCAGGATTAGAGCCATCATTCGCCTGCCCTTTCCCCTGGTTTTCTGGACAGTCAGCTTTAAATTTCCATAGATACGTTCCCTCATCACTGTTTTGACCGTTAGTCGCCTTGTACGACACCCCGGGGGTGAGAGATTTAGGTTGGAGACTATTGGATACTATACAGCAATTAATTTAAACACAAAAAATAATTTAAAGATCTCATCAAAGATCAATTGTTACCAGTAACGTTTACCATAAAAGCAAATTTGGAATTATGAAAAATACCAGTTCGGTTCATTGTGACTTTTGTGTGGAACAGCTGTTTTTTAACCAACTTCACAAAAAGGAGGAGGTTCTCAATTCGTCTGTATTTTTTTCACGATTTCAGAGTTCTTTCATTATTGAAAGTAGATTGTATTAATGAGAGATATTCAAATGGTTTTGGGATGTTTAAAAAAAATCTCGTCGTTTTAGTTTGAGTTATTAACTGTTGTCGGATTATTAGATATTCAAAGGTAAAACGCTGTCAGGCAAATTCCAAATTATATTTAAGTCTACGTTTGGGATAGACGGTTATCCAATCAGGGCTTATAACAAACGGAACGTGAACGGTTATCCGTATTTACCCTCATCCGTTTTAGGGATCATCCTTACTTATAACAAGCATGAGCGATATTTCTTCATTTTCATGATCAACATTCGTTGTCCCTAAACGAACAACTAATGAAATAAGCAAAACCCACATTCCAAGTTTCCAATAATTGCAGTTTCAGCTAAAAATTCAGCGTTCATTACTCTACAATCAATACATCTTCCGCTGCTAAGTGTTTTATTTCATATCTCCTTATAATATAAGTAAAGAAGACTTTTTTTAAGGATCTCAGCTTTTGCCCGGGACGGATTTACAAGCATCTACTGCGGCTACTACGGCTTTTTGGGGCAGGCGAACGAACATATTGTCCGCAAGCCTTGCAATTTGCAATCGACCACTTCCTGAGAGGAGCCTAGCACGGGATGTGGAAAAAAATCTCCCCGGGAAAAGAAAATATTTTCCTCCCGCTCTAACTCCAACTAAATCCCGAGACAAAACACTTTCAAGTGGTGGAGAGAGATTTTGTCCACGTCCCGTGCTAGGCCCGCAGGTATCGCATCTCCCAGGGGGAGATATAACCTCGCAGGGCGCTATGGATGTAATAATGAAGATATTAATGAAGGTGTACGTTTGTTTTACTCCCATTAATTACAGGAGGGAATCCCCTTACTGACATAAAACTACTGGATACTCAAAGGCCTCAATTAGCGTGAAGTTTGGAACCGTTGGTCAAAATACGATTTATAAGCGGTGCTATGTTTGTAGGTTTCCTTCGGTCGTTAGTGAATTTAATGAAATGGCAGTAGTTGTGAATATTGTTTACCCATAGTATTGTGGAATCGCAGCTTTGTGAAATTATTTTAAATTGTGTTGAATAATTTTATATATGGAGTGTACTTGCACGTTTGTTATTGTGTATTCGTGGAATAATATTTTGGAACGTTGCCAGACAAGTCTTAATAAATTGTAATCCACTCCCACATACTGCTTTTTATTTATCAGAAGATCATAGATGCATCTCAATTTACCAAAGAAAATCGAATATGACACCAAAAGGAATGTGAATTTACAATCTAATTTAAAACTAGGCAAACATTCAGAGCTGGACACAACATGAAGTGACATTTATTGCAAAGGCATTAAGGTTATACAATGCCCATAACACCGAGGAAGGACGACGCCTACGTTGGTTGTTTTAAAATTTATAATTCTCGACGAAATGCGTAGGCCTCACAACCGCTCTTGAACAAATATTATAATTTCATGGGATCGTAGGCGGGTTTTCTTAGACCGCAAGCCGAAACAAAAGCATTTCGCAGTGGGACTGCAAAACGTTTAACGGTTTAAGGTTTTCCATTAATTTTCATATTTGTTTGGCTCCTTAATTAAATCTGGGTCTGTCTTCTACAGTCTGAGTATCTCGTAACTCACTAGGTCTACAGGATTGCGTTTTTATTAGTTCAAACCTAGTATTTGAAAACATCCAGTTCTTCTTACCTAAATTGTGTCAGGTAAAATAGACAGTTCCGAGGTGTGAACTTTTGCGAATTTGTTTTTTTTTTCGTTATATAATATTAATTTTGAGTTTCATCATCATCTTCCTACCCTGTTTTCTTATCTGGAGCGGGCGTCGTATGTTTTCTCTTCCATTCATATCGGTCAGACGTCATCAAGCCATACACTCTGTTTTGACTCATGTCATCCACCACACCGAAAAGGTGCAAGTGTTGTATGAATGTATAGAAAAGTGATGCAAAGGACCATGTCCTCAGCCCGATCAACGGTGGCGGGCAAGTGGAGTACAGTGAGTGCTTAAGGGTTTACCTAAGATTTTACAGCCATCCTGACACCATACTCTCTCTGGGTACACGTCACTGAAATATTAATTTTGAGTTTAACAGGAGAAATTTGAATATTGCACAACATGCGCTTTTGTTAACTAAATATTACAGAAGGTCCTCGTTCATTACATACATACATAAATCACGCCCCCATCCCCGAAGGGGCAGGCAGAGGCGAACCAGCACCCACGTTTCGCCAATTATGTTAGGTCCCATGTAATAGGTGACGAGCCTATTGCCATATATCCGGCACAAAAGTGTCGCAGTACATTGCTAGGTGGTATAAGAGGAACGCTGCTGCCCATTCCTCATCCTCGTTCATTAGACATAGAGATATGAAAAATTACGACTATGAACATACATTAAATTGAACAATAGATATTGACAAAAGACATCGATAGTGCAGAAACAAATGGACAGATACAAGCCTACAAGTAGCTCCACTAACGGGGTAACTATGGCAGGCCGCGGCAAGGACAGTCTCCGACAAGGCCGGATCTGCCCGCGCATTCTTAACCACGCCAATATTGGTCAACCAATGCATATTAAAATAACTATTCTCATTCAAAATTGTATAACTTAACAAAAAATCAAACTTAAAATCAAACGAAATTAACAACAACTAATAACGAAATAAATTTTTCAACAAAATAGATACGCCAAAATACAATAAATTATTTTAAACTGTGGTTATTATAAGGCTGGTTAATATTATATTTTGTTAATTTTAATCAATGTGTGCTCTCTGGGATATTTATAATGAATGATGTTTCTCGTAATAATATTCTCTGTCGGGTTTTG
Organism: Cataclysta lemnata; assembly: GCA_963931975.1. NCBI lineage: Eukaryota > Metazoa > Arthropoda > Insecta > Lepidoptera > Crambidae > Cataclysta > Cataclysta lemnata. The sequence continues at coordinate 4,007,674 of OZ008363.1, forward strand.
CGTCTAGAGGTTGACCCAGATTGACGAGACGTTGGATCGAACCCTAATCATGATAAGCCAACTAGTCAGCGACTTCCTAAATAATGGCTACGATAGTAGATAATATCATAATATTTTATTAACATTTCCGTGACTTGCAACTTTCGAAAGTTACAGTTGCTGATTTCTTTATTTCTACGGAAGTTTAAATTACTTTTACTCTATATTGTTGTTATGCATCAGTGGCATATAATCCATTTTGTTTTCAATAACGCTTTTATACTTTCAATGTAAATATTAATTTCGAATAAGTTTTACCAATGCTTAATAATCAGATGTTAAATGTATATTAATATTAGATATTTAACATGATGCGCTCATCTGTAATTGACATCATATCAGGACTTACTGTTACCATAATAATAATTATGTTTAATATAATACCCGAACAAATGGATACATCTAGAAATTTTCCCAAATATTAAATTCAGTTTACGTAATCTCTAAAAACCGCGCGATTGCTTTCAAATTACCAAGAGAAAACCGTTTTGTGTACTCAAAATGTAATTATGGAGACCTTTTTTAATGGATAACTAATTGATGGGTTTCCGTAGCCGATAAATCGTTATCCGAGCCCCGGTGACGTGAAGTCGGAGCTACAGGTCCATATTCAATCTTCTCATCTGTTGAATTAGCTCGAGATCGTTACAAAGTCATATATTATATTGAACAGCCTCATGAATTTGATAGGTGTGGTTTTAAAAAGACGCAATGATAAGTGGGAAAGAGTCGTCATCCAGTTGTTGGATTGTACAGAAAGAATTGGAAAGACTTTTAGTGAATAAAACCTATAGCCTAGTTGGTTGTTCGTTAATACAAACACAGATCTTTATTGCAAACTGAGGGTATACTAATCAAATCAGAGTTACTTAAATTCCAGATCCAGATTTGACGGCTGCCTTGGTCGGATGCTCAGATCGCTGGGTATTGGCCAAGAGGTCCCCCCGGGTTCGAATCCTGGTAGGGGCAAACTTTGTGTCATCACAAAGTTTAACCACTTTGTGTAACCACAAATGTTTGTTCCCTTGTCATGGTTGTGTATATGTTTATGTAGTATATTTTCAACATTTATATACATTATTATATTAAAATATGTTCGTCATCTAGTATCTATAACACAAGTGCTTAGGCTACTTACTTTGGGCTAGATGATAGGTGTGAGTGTAAAAAAAAGGTTATTTATTATTTAGATCAAGATTTTTTTAATGAAAATGGGGGCCTCATGGATGAGATTGAAATAAATTAAATCTCCTCTGACTGCCTATGGGATTTTGCTTACTCTAATTGGAACCCTTACGCTGCTAATTTGATGGGCCATCAACTATAATACAGATACAGTCTTAGGCTATAAAATACAAGTGTACCTAGTCGCATTCGTTCAGACCAGAACCGGTTCCAAACGACCTTGCTCATGCACGTTCACTTACAAATCATATCTCAAATGGAATGGTTTTAATGGTGGCACAGATATAATCTTTTAGACGACACACACCAGAAGGCTTGCTTTCAGAAATTATGGCAGTCTTATTTAATTTATTATTAATAATCGATGTAATATTAATTACAGTTATATTTATGAGACCAATGGAAGTGGCAACTATTTACTGTATTTATTTATTGCCGATTTGTCTGATATCATCATCATAGGGCTGCCCCTTAAGATGGAAGACAATAGGGATAGTGCGAATCGGTGTCTGATATGCAAAGAGCACATTTCTTAACAAAGAATTCGTTAAATAATTCTTAGCGCGCTCGGCTTGCGATTTAGTAAACTAAGCAATTTTCGGTCAGGCGGTCGAACTATTGGATGGCTGACCAAAAATAAAAATACATTTTTGCCAGTTTCTCTGTGCTTCAGAAGGCACACTAAGCCTTTGGTCCCGGCTGCATCTGCAGTCCTTAATACCCACCAATCCGCACTGGGTCAGCGTGGTGAGTTATGACCATTCTCCCTATATTCTTTAATCCATAGGGAAGGCCTGTGCACCGGGAGGAGGACATTCAAGGGCTGATGATGATGATGAAAACGTCAAATGCTAACGACACAAGAGACATTCGGTGTCTTCACATTAGTTTTGTTATTATGACTGCCAGTTAGTTCACTCGTGCTCATGTTTGCGTATGCTACCTCGATTCCTTCTTAGATACTTGTTACTTTCATCAGATTCGGTAATAATTACATTTCAAATTGTCTATCAAATATTTTATTAAGCGTGACATGACCTTGGAGGTTAAAAACATTGCAGTATTATTAGAGTGGTCTGCAAATTACTTAATTCGTTTATTATTCGGTTTCAGTTCTTTTGAGTGCAATCAAGTTAATATTTATATCTACTATGATAATAAATTGAAATAAGTTTATTTCACCATGGCCATTGTTTATCTGTATGATTGCGTTGCAAAATGTATTTTATGTTGTTGTCGTAAAACTTTAATTTCGCCTCATACAATGTAATTCTACGCTGCATTCGAATGGTTAAGGATACTTTCGGTAACATTTCTCAGTTCACCGGCCTCAACATAGTGCATAGCTGTTTCATTATCAGTGGAAATTGTATTAAAGTGAATATTGTGAGCAGAAGTCATAGAATTATTTAATATATTGCTATCATCAATATGGTTGCCATGCCATTGACCTTCGTTTGGAGCAAATAACCCTGATTCACCTATTGTCGCTATGTCACAGGTGTTAATACTGTTTGTTCTACATGACGCACTACACTATAGCAGGCTGGAAAATGTCCTCGGCTACACTTATTGAGGCAGTATTTAACAATTCTCATTCACAAGGCCATCAAGTTTACAGGTATCTGCTAATAATATCTGATCACACTGATCGTGGTGGTATTATATCTTTAAATGTCATCATTATCATATACGGTGACCACGATACGGTTACAGAGCATTATCGGTTTAGGGTTTTATGAAAAACATCCCGGTTGTCATATTTCTGTAACAGATGGCACTCTCGTGTGGCTTCAGATTAATAGGGCAGGCAGGAACAACATATGCTGTGTGGAAGGATGTGGGAAAGTGTATTGCCCTTGCAAGTCTTCTATATTAAACACAAAAGATATCTGTTGAATCACACTGCGAATAAGAAACCGCAGTCTTGATTGCGATAGTGATTGTAGGACTGATTGATGTGTGCCCCTCATGATGAAAAACGGACATTAGCAACTTTTCCTCCATAATAAATCTGTTCTAGTTGCTAAACGAGCGAAGAAACTGACCGTCTAGTAAAAAGCGTTTGTTTTCCATTTTCCATCGGAGCATTTGCGCTTTTTACTGCTTTTAGCGCTTAAACCCAAACAGCTGATGATAGTATGCGCAAGAGTGTTGCTTTCTCGTCAGCGGTTCAGCGCTGAAATGCGCATGCTCAAGACAGTCGCTCACGGCCGACCGGAGAGGCCGCACGCGTCTTTCGTGTTACACCGCGCTTCGTATGAACAGTTCGCCGCCTCGAAGTGTTTACGTCACTAGTTTTAGTGTTTTAAGTGTGCATAGTGCAAAAACAAATATTGTGGGATTAAACAACTTCGACCGCGGCAAGGTTAACAGTGTCAGTGAAAAACTTGGAGAATCCTAGTGTTTTTGTTCAGTGGTCGTCACGCACGTTGACTCTTTTTTTATTGGTTTGCATTTATTGTAATTGTACTCGTAATCGTTGTCTATCCGCTGAAGGACGTTCTAGATGTTTGATTCTATTCATTCTAGTTCCTGGTAGAGGGATTTTAATTCAACTCCAAAATAGTTGATCAGGTATCGGAACAAGGCAAGTAATAAACGAGATTTGAGTAGGATGATTGAATGTTGAACGAATACTAAATCGCCTTGGAGTCATATCTTATTGAATGTTGTGGGTTGATGGAACAGACAGTTGTGACCAGGAAGTACGTAATGGTTGCTTTTGGAACAAAAGAAAGATACGTGTCGCAAATTAATATAATGTAACAGTTAACCTTTACATCGAGACAATGCAAATACGTGTATTGTTATGCTTTTCAACCATAACAACTTTTATGTTATTTTTAGTTACTGTCGTAATATGGCTCATTAGGTACAAAAAGACGTAATGTGTTATAAATTTGAAGGCAATTTTGAGTTGTATTTCTCTGGTATTTAAGAAGCGATACTATATGATTATGTTTATTCAAATCAAAATTGGTACACCACTTTCTGCATTATTGACTTAAACTGAAACGTATGATGTAGTATATTTATTATATCTATTCTCACGCATCTGTCGCGTTATCGGAGTAAATATTTGATCTGTCTATTTAGAGATACAAAATCATCTTATGCTATCTTTTCATGGAAAATGTGTCTAGAAAATGTATTTTCTATATTGTTGTGGTTAAACGACGAATTACGCGTGTAACAAAAACGAAATGTGCTCAATACTTGAAAGGAGTCATAAACTGTCGTAAAGTAATTTTAATGTCTCAAAATTTTTTAATAAGACGTCGAAACGGCCTCCACTTTTAACCTATAACCAGTCTACCTTGAATGCATCAATGTTTTAATTGCTTATTACCACTGCTGTTATTCTAAAACTCAAGATACGGTTTGCTTCTTCACCGTCACTCACACCTGTGTGTGTATAGTTACACCTTTTATTTTTGTCTTTCAATTCAGAATCGGACTATTGTTAATGCTCCGTGTCTCTGTATTCGAATAAGTTTTGTCTGAAACGTTTATTATTAAATATTTAAACACAATATTGCGAAAGTCATGAGAATGAGAATTGTCTAGATTCTAGATGCATCTATTCTGTTGGTGTTTCATCATAATGTACAAAAACTGAATAGTGTCTTGAATTTACAATCGCATTGGAAAAAATTAACTTCTTCAATTAGATTTTCTTTGTGTTGTGTTCAAATTCAATATAAGTTATAGGCATTGTTGGGATATTTAGAACCATCTCTATTATAAACCACATTTTCATCATTCTGATACGACCAGTTAATTCCAATATCAGATAGCTTGTGCCCATTCATTAATTATCGCTCCGAGCCATCAATCATAGTACTGATATTAATTCTATTGTTCATACCAAAACACATGACATTGTTCTGTTTCATGAATTGAAACCTCCATATTTGTGGATAAGTTTATTCAAAGACACGGATGCAGAAATCTTTTTGCTATGACATAATTCTTTGAAACGTTAAAAATAAAACGAAAATAAACCCACCAGTAAAGGACTGCGAATCAGTTTTTACGGAAGTTGCCAAAAAAATCCCTGTCTTTTTGAGACGGATGTCGGTATTGTTCATTTGTCTTGCTTGAAATAAATGGGTATTCAGTTAGGTCCTTTTGATTACAATGAAAACAAGTGAACATCTTTACAAAATGTCAAAATTTCTTGTTTCTATCTTAGGACCAGCTAAGATTGGAAATTGATTGAAGTCCTTAATTGATATCATGACATCTTCAAAATCTGATTTCACCATTTCGTTAACCTACACTGTCATATTTTTAGTCGTAGCCTTGTAGTGTTGTTGTTGCAGCAAAACTAACATGAGATCTACTAATTAATTTAACTACATTAATGTGCCACGGGACTGATATATCATTACGACATAAGCCTAAAACCGAAAAGTAAAAGGCATTATTTTTATAATCAATAATCACTAATATTACCTGTTTTATGTTACATAAGTTCGATGGCTTAGTGGCTAACACCCTTAGCCTGTTATTGCGCAAATCAAGCGATGTTTGTGTCGACCGGTCACTAGATGGGTGACCAAAATTATATTGTGGTCCTACGTGCTTCGATGAGCACATTATCGCATTGATCCCGGCAGCATTTGTAGTCGCTTATCCACCAATCCGCGCTATTTTATATTGTTTCTATATTCTTCTACCCATATGAAAGGCATGTGCCCCAGCAGTAGGTACATGAAAAGGCTAATGTTGATGATATTATCTATTACCATCCTATAAGGATAAGAATGGGCAGCAGCGTTCCTCTTATACCACCTAGCAATGTACTGCGACACTTTTATGCCCGATATATGGCAATAGGCTCGCCACCTTTTACATGGGACCTAACATAATTGGCGAAACGCGGGCTAGTTCACCTCTGCCTATCCCTTCGGGGATATATGCATGATTTCTGTATGTATGTATATATAACTATTTAGCTTACAATACTGTGCTATCTTATTTGTCAGTGGTTTATTTGTGAATTATCATAGGGTTATTTCTTGTGCCATTTGCGTCATCGGTGACGCTGTTCGCTTAAAAAGCATCGCTTGTGTGACATTCATTCGTCTGTCTGCAGATATTAATTTTTCCGTGAATCCCCGCTGTTTTTACAGTGCTCATGATGCACCGTAGTGTATTTAATTCTGTCCTCGTGATTCTTACCAGCCACATATTGTGATATGCTATTTTTGAAGTGATCTTTAAACTGTCATCGTTTTTTTGGCATTTTAAATGTGATCGTCAATGCCCGTTTTCACACAAGAGTACCTACACTTTATTTTTATACCTATTACTTACATCTATAAAATAAATGTAATAATTGAACCAGACTCGTTCAAGCCCGAAAAACACCGACCTCAAAAAAAAGCCTCTGTAACAAGATCCATTTTCCATCGGTAACTTTATATCAGAACCCTCGGGCTTCATCTGGGCAATACACGAATTTAATTCACTTATCTACCCATTTTTCTACATTAAAAATTGTCTCAAGTTTTGGGAAATTACATTTTTTCCGAGATCTTGGGCGCGCGCCTACATTTTCTCGGCTCGGTTTCTTCACAAAAGCAAATGAGTGTTATGTAGATGACAGTTCTCTTAACGAAAACTCCCCAAAGGTCAAGAATCAAGATGCTCTCTTAAATAGCGTTTCGCGAACAGACCCCTTTTGTTTTGCCGCGAAGAAGCACGCGCCTTTCATGTTGTTATCATTTGTTCTATCCAGTGTCTGCGATGTAATCTATTAAGTGGATGTGTTTGCGGTAAGGAGAAAATTAATGAGAATTCCTTAATTACACATAACTATTTATAAATTATTAAACACTGACCTGAAACGATTCATAGATCTCAAGGAAAGGGAGAAGGTAATGCCTTCTTTTCACTTCAAAGAGTCCAGTAGGCTTGCATTGAATACAATTGCTAATGACGTAGGTCTATAGTAATTAAGTATTGTTAGTAATATACAAGAACACTACAAATAACAAAATATTTTTTAAAAGCAATGTCAATATTTTACATTAAAAAATATTAGTACTCTAAAAATCGCTTTGACGATATTAAATCACCATTTCATTATTGAAACATTACCGCAAATCCCGGAAGGGACGGCTATCAACAGAGTTATCAGATGTGACCCCAGCAACTTCGCGGTAAATCCCAGATTTCACTTGGTAAATCAGAAAGGGTTTACACTTGAACCTGTGATAAATCCACTCATTTTATATGTTCCATTTCTGGTGGAGCCTAGGATCTAATCTAAATATGTATATGGTAAAAAATGGTTCCAATTACTACCTTTATAAAATTATTAAATAATGATATTTTTTTTAGTAAACCTCAAGTTAAAAGTTCATAATTATTCACACTTTTCTATAATATTATGGTCGACGTATCATAATTTTTTCATCATTAACTGTTCATATTTATTAAATTGTTTTGTATATTATATATTTAAGTATAAAAACTATTTTTTTTTAAGTTTCACCCTTAGGCTAACAATCGGGTGGTATATTTATTCCCGTTTGTTTTAATTTAATTACCGGAATAGCTATGGTAGGGATGCGGTTGGCCGGCTCTTTCTAATAATTGGAATCGTATTCATTGGTTTATTGTAATCACAACTACATCTACTTTCACTTGCGACTAATTTCTATGCAAATCCAACAAATTTATGGTAATAAGTTTAATAATTTATATTAAAATAATCCATTTCAAAACTTCCTTTTAACATGCCTCAATTTCCATATTAGACGAAGGAGCAATTTTATTCCGGGCGTGTTCAACCACAGACGCCTTAAAAGTTACACACATCTCTAAATTATTCAGAGTACGTAGAATTTCAGGCGGTTCAAAGGCCCCACTAGACGGAAGACAATAAAAGCGGTTCGCGACACTTCACGGGAATACTAAATGGAGCGAGATTTATAATAATATATTTTACATTAGGCGAGCGAACGAACCAGGACGCGTCGTTGTTGCTAATTTGAGACGACTCGGTTCGGACCACTTTTCAAAAACACAAGTTCAAAACAAAAACGTACTATCTCGAATTCCGTGCTTTGAAAGGCACGTTGAGCTGGTGATAAAGCATTATCTTAGTGACCATTCAGATCATACACTGCCTTATTTTTTATCTCAACTTTCGAACAGTTTATTAATTTCTACTAAACTCGTCCTCTTACCCCTCAATCAATTTTATTTTAATTTTACACAGTTTACACATGTGTTTTTGAATCTAAATAAGTCAGAATCAGATGTAATAAACCAGAAATCTCGCACGAACATCTTAACATCTTAAAGTAATCAAAACATCAAAAGGCAAACAAAGCTTGAAATAGCATAGGAGCCCATAGTGCTATGCATTGCATTTTTCAAATTAACAGCTTTTGGTCCAGTTCTAAATACAATAACGACCGTCGGACACGAAATAAGTACTAAAATCGGGTTTTCTCATACGTGATGCAACTCAGGACACCACGCCAGGTGCGATACATCTGCACCGTGCAAATACCGTCGCCGCCGCTCCTGTCATCTGCATGAATACAGATTATTTTGCCACCTGCTTCAATGTTTTGTGTAGCAGTTATAATGCAATTTAGTGCTAAGCTTGTTTTGGACCTGTTATTGCCACTGGTGCCTTTATAGAAAAACAAGTTATCCGTTATGGCAATAATATTTTCAATTACATTTATTCTACTTATGACTGGGTCACACAGGTTACACAGACAGCAAAAGTTAAATTGACTGAAATTGAAAGAGATGTAATAGACAAGTTAATGTGAGAGGCTTGTAAAATTTAAAGGAGAAACAACTGTTGAGGAGTAAATGGCAAAACTGTGTTGCACTCAACATTACTACAGACCTTGCGTACAGTTTCAAATATTAGCACAAAAGGGTTCCGTTGTCAATCCTGCGACGACGCCTATTGGCATTAGCCAATCGTGTCGAAACTAACTCGGGCGGACAATGCCCGATTTGCCACGTTACGTCACAGTCTGAGAGATGGCGCTCTCACTTTCACCGGGCCAGTAAGGTGCGCGATCGTATTGGAAAAGATAAAATTTGTAATCAATTCGGTGTGCATTATTTACGACTGATTCTTCAAATTGACTGATATGGTCAATGCACTTGTGGTAAATCCGTTATCCGTATCCGAAATATAAGCATGATGCTTAATTTCTTCTTGGTTAGCGGTAGATCTGAGTACCAATGTTAGCTTATTTAATTTAAAAATAACAAGGTTTTATTTAAGACTGTACCTACACACCCGCAGTGTGAAACACTATTTTTTTCCTTATGCTGCATAGTAACCAAGGCGTATAAATTTTATGACTTTGACTCCTTTAAATGCCAAATATTTTGCAGTTCTGAGAGTCAAGTTGTTTTTAATTCAACAAAGGTCGCGGCCTTAGCTCGTAATGGTCATCAATTTAAAGCAAGTTGGTTTACCTTGTCTCAAAAGTTTGACCCGGTGCGTGTAAATTGAATTCACGCTCCTGAAGGTGATACGCTTTTTTCGAAATTTGGAAAAAAAAATCATCGTTTTAAGAAAGCTCAATTACAGTTTACTTTAAGGTATTTGCCCACTACACCGTACCATACCATGACCGTGACCGTACCGGCACATGTAATAAAATATTCTTCCATCCCACTAGACCACTTCGTAACCAGCCATGCACGTAGCGTACCTGCACTGGATTCGACTCGAATATTTTGTCGGTGGGAATATACGAATATACGCACCGTGCATGGCCGGTGACGGAACGGTCTAGTAAGCAGAGACCCTAAATGCCGAAATAAGTCTCCTACTGTCAGAAAAGAATAAAATATCTATATAGCATGAAATGTATTGACTCGTAGATGCTACATTCCATAGATTTGATTAAGTATTGTAGACCTAAACATCGCGGGCTTGGCAGCCCGTTCGCTCAGGATGAGAATTAGAAGAGGGTCATAAATCATATTACTATTGGTCTGGCCGCGGTCCTACATGATGCGGATATTTGCCGACCTGTCGAGGTCGTTGCCGCGACCTCAGGCCCGACCTCGAGGTTGGGCGATCAAACCGGTCGTCGGCGCATTGTTGCCTGTTTCGGTCCCTTCTTCGTCTGGGAAAGCCCTTTCTTGTCGAACATCGGTTTCGTGGCTGCGATTATTGGATTCCTTTTACGTGCGTGCACTTATATGTTTGTTTTTCAGTTATTTGTTTTCTGTAATGAGTTGTTATTAGTTTTATATCATTTCTTGAAGTACGTATTGTGATAGATTTCTGGGACAAAGAAAAAATTATATTTTGATGGAACAGTTTTTTTGGATCTTCTATCATAAGAATTCTTTCGACCTTTTGAAGTACAAATAATTTCTGTGGATATTTTATTTTCAAGCATTCGGATAATCCCAGTTCGAAGATAAGAATCGTCCATGTAATTCTGAAATATTGATGTTGTATTTTCGATCGATACACAACAGATCAAAAGATGCGGGCTATCTTAGTGACCTCGTTTTGACTTATAGATACGCGAAAATGCGAACAGAGCCCAGCTTTTGTAACTTCCAGCGTTTCATAATATTAATGGTAAAAATATGAGTTTTCGTGTTTGCTTACGGTATTAAAATTGTTTAAAGAACCATTATGATATTTATACATACTATTACTTTCATTCAATGATAACTACGATTATTATTCTTGAAGCAGGTACATGGTTCACTGTTTGTTGTGTAAACTACCTATATTACATTAAAAATAGAAATATAATAGCCGTTGCTAGCGTAAACACGACTCGTTGGGTATCTGCTTTATTGTGTTTCATTTTTCAGCTAATAATACACAATGAACCAATTGGAACGAGTCTCATATACGCTTCTTAAAGTGTAACATTAATCTTTACAACATGCAATAATTATTATGCTCAAGTAATTCTACTTTCAAATGCAACCGTTGTTAATGTTAGATACATGAATCTTTGATTTAATTGTAGGGGAGACCGGGAATAGTTGGTTGGTGGAGAAAATGTGTATAACTTTTTTTTTATGTTACGAAAAACGAGAATTTGGTTTACAAGTCCGACTTCATTTAAATAGTAGCTAGACAGTTTCGAATGTAATTAATTGGCGCACTTGAACACTTAGATTTTTTATTATTAGAATTTATATCAGTTTGTCTGCCTTTGTTAATGATCTATTCCCTGTCTCTCCTAATCGTAAGCTTCGGGATTTTCTCAGACTCCAATTTATTCAATAATGCGATCACCTTTGGTTATTATCCCGAAAAATGCCGACTACCAAAGTTTACGGAAATCTCCGTTAGCTAAATTTAGTTTATAAAAAAATTAACGACGGCCCGTGTTTTTTCGTAGCTGTTAATAGATATAAAACGTTTCTTGTTGGCTTGCTTGCGCCTTGCCTTAATTCGTTCTTCGATTTAGTTGCACCATCACTACCCAGTGTATCAGATAATTGAAATTAATTCTAAACATGAACCATATTCTGCACCTTTCTGATTCGTGTTCGTAGTAGGCAGTAGTAGCTATTTCTGTTACGACGGTTGATGAGCGTACACGCGTCGAGGAAATTGTTTTAGTGGTCATCTGTCACTTTTTCTGGACTGTCTTTCAATTTTATACGCTAACATCAATTCATCATAATCAATACAATACATCTGTAAACTAGTTTATATTCTGCATTAATTCTCCCTTGCAACAGGGAAGGGCACTAGGTATATCATCTATTTCTTATCCGTTATTATTATCATTAATTATTCTTATTGACGATTAGATCTTAGTGTTATGTCAAAACGGCCTAACGTAACACTTTCACGACCATAGTATAGTTTTCCTTCCGCGTCGTGCATTTTGTATTAATTACCTATTCCAATTGTATCATCTACTTCCCGTTTTCTGTCTTGCACAATTTACTGACCTATACATTTACATCACAATACAATGGTCGATTTAGATACTATATTGCCAAATTTAATAGCACCTTGTTCGCGCATTCGTTATGCAATATTTCGATAGAACTTAATTCACACGGTTATTACGCGACGTATTCGTATTTCGGGTGCCCAAGACAATAGAGCTCGTGAAACTTTTATGTGAACATTAAAAGGTCTTGAGACTCTTGAGTCATTAGTGTTACTTACCCCCCAATACAGAAACGCTAATCAAATTTGGGGGACTGCTTAAAAAGTTAAGTGGACATTACCTGTCAGAATTTGTATGGAAAAACGTCAATTTTGACAACATTTAAATGTTAAGCAAGACTCAAACTTTGATTAGCGTTTCTGTATTCGGGGGTCAGTCTCATTAATTTTTGAACTATTTTAATAAAAGAGAAATTACGATTGATCGGAAAGAAATTATTTAACAAATTTTAGAAGAACGAGTGATTATAGTTTCAATCCAATTCTAAGTTATTAAATATTAAAAGTTTAAAGAGTTTAAAATATTAACTAGAAGGATTTAAATCAGAATTGCAATGTGACAGACATACCAATGTCTAGGCTCTTGACAGATTGGTTTCTGTTAACGTATAGTTAAGTTTGTATTTATATGATCAACTTAATCACTTAATGCTCGTTTTATTAAACGCATTGTTCATCAAGATTTCTTGATTGTTCGTTTGTAACGTGACAAGAATATAAGCAAGGCCGTGATGGTGGTTGATTACGACACCGCTGCATTTAAATTATTTAATTAGTCATTGGTCATTTAGATTTATATGGGATACTCTTGTGTTCATCTTGCTTCCTGAATTAAAATAATAGATAGTAATTAAGAAGTTCATTGTAAACTCGCATCATCATTACTGTTAGCCGCTTTACAACTTCTCACATTCAAGAAATACACCAATGTCGCAATTTTTTGTCGCTGTGTAATGATTGGTTTAAAATATTGTGCATCCCACACTCGACATTAAGCTGGTTTAGATTTTAATATTTTCAGGATATATTTTTTTTTCAGTTGTACCTATAACAATACCTATTATAACAAGGCTAAGTGGCTACGTCTAACAACGCATAAACCGGATTTATCTGTTACTCTATTACAACTAAAAAGAGTTTTGATGATTGGTATATTCATTTCCAACGATGTGCTTAGATAATCAAAATTGCTCCATCTAATAGCTCAACACGTTTGTAAATGTCCGAATGATTATAGCTATTGTTTCAAATCGATTAGAATGCGTAGGCTATAATGTGTCCCTACAGGAAAAGGTCGTCTGACTCAGAGTGAATTGATTGAATGTTATCGAAACTTATATGGATTGCTGATGTAATTACTCAATCCCTATTTATGAAGTTTTGAGTGATTAAAGGTGTAACGATCTGATAAAAAAAAGGTTTTTATGTTTGGATTTCGTGCGAAACCATTTCAAGTTTTTGGAAGTGTAGCATTTTTTACTCCATTTGAGGGGCTAGTTGATCTTGATGTATTAGGTATATATCAAGAACAACTTACCGGTCTAGAAAAGAAGTATACCTAACCTAGAAATTTAGTATATTATTGAAGTAAGACAAATTCTACAGTTTTTCGATTTTTTTCTTCGCCTTAGCTTATTCCTAATATGCGTCCATTCTTATGGAACGCCTGTGCCCCAAAAAGAAGACATTAGGTACAAGGGGCTGGTGATAATTTAAGCAGCAATGTGACATCATTGTGACATAGAATGTTAAATGGCTGGAGCCGTTTGTGATTCTTGTCTTTTGGTTTGATAACAGCATTCTTGCATTCGTGTCATGTAAGTTATTTTGTTTGTGATGGATAAATATTATCAATCAACTGATACTTGTTTAACTCTACACATTATGTGATTCTATGTTCTCTATTGAAATTTTTTATAAAAACTTTGAATAATCAGAACATCGGAATCTTTCTTAGCTATGCATTCTCTTTGATAACACTAATCGCCATTGCTGTATCCGTAACTCCGCCAGGTTTTACCGCCGCTCCATAATTATCGTGCACGTTTTCATTGCGCGTGCACGAGCCATTTAAAAACGTACACAGTATGAGAATTGTAACTGTGTTATGTTAAAACAGATATAGTTTTGTGTGCTGATATTTTTCCTCTGCATTTGCCAGTATATTTTCTAGCGATCGTGCTGTGTTTTTCTTTGAAACTACGGCCGTCTCTGTTTGTACTATTCGGCTTGTAGCTCGAACTAGAATTTTATTGTAGAAAGACTTGAAATATTTCGTATTGTATTATGTATCATATTCCGTCGAGGAGCCTCTCACGGACTTCTACTATGAACATTTTTAAGAATCCGCAAATTCTTCCTATTTTCCTCTTTCAAGGATTACGCTTTATTTGAAGGCACACAGCGTCTTTTCTTCCTACATTAAGAAGGCATATGCTCCAGCAGTACATACATACATATGTCACGCCTTTCTCCCATAGGGGTAGGCAGTCACTTCTTTCCACTTGCTATGATCCTTACATACTTCTTTCGCTTCATCCAATTCGATGGGGTCATTAAACATCTGGTGATGATAATTATGATAAAGATAACCAATGTCTTTACTTTGCTTGTAATCTTATCAAAGTCCAAATCTTATCAAAGCTGTAAAGATGTTCAAATTACTTCATTGGCTCTCATTGGAATGAATCGAGACTGTATACTGTCCACTACTTAGTGTACTATGGACGAACGCGTGTGTATCGCATGATGGCGTTACGCTCTACTTGTTGGGTACTTTCATGTGTTTACAACCAAAGATAATTTTTGTTTGTGACACGACGTCGTCTGTTTCTATAATATCTAGTGAGATATATTAATAAACTGTCTGTACTAAAGAGGGTTTGTTAAATTTCTAATGCCTTACTATCTCTATTCTTATTTTTTTATCACTATAGATTATTCTTGAAGAATATTTTTTTCTTTTCGAACGTTTCGCCAATTACGTTCGTTAGGTCCCAGGATATTGGGGCGAATATATTATGTCTTACCTTATCAATATTATTTTAACTAACCCCATATGCAACCATTTCCTAAGGTCTGACATAAAACACGTCTCGTTTTAGTTGTTTATCAATAGCATATCATTAGTCCGTGTTATGAATGTCAACGAAAGATAACAATGTTACCTTTTATGGCATTCTGCATTGCAGATAAGCTTATTGCAAACGGAAGCAAATTTAATTAAGCATCTGAATACAGCGGCCATTCCCATGGGTTCTATGAAACACGTGAAAATTATGTGTGAGATAACAAAGAGATTATACTTACTGGAGTATATGGAATAGTTATTAATAGTGCAAAATGTACCTATTGATATAATTTGTTTGTCATATATTTTCAACATAGTAAATAAATACTCTGACTCTGACACTCACACCTATCAACTAGCCCAAAGTAAATAGCATAATCACTTGTGTTATGGATACTAGATGACGGACAAATTTTAATATACTTAATAATTATACATAGAAACATTAATAATATACTACATAGATATATAAACATCCATGATTCGGGAACAAATGTCTTAGGTCATCATTTTGTCCCTACCATCCAATTGCCAGCGATCTGAACATTCGCCCAAGTCGGCCGTCAAAATAATGTAAGCTTACCACTGAAAACCTTCACCGGAAGCCATAGATTTACCTTGGGGTTGCACTTAGTCTGTTCACTTACGGGCTATGGGTCCCGTTGCAGTGTTGATAGAACTTAAAACCTGCGAAAAAGCTCCTAACTCAGCAGTCGAAGTATTTTCTCATTTCGAACATGCCACCAAAGTAATAACTGTCCATAAAGACAAATGAAACGAGCAAACACGGCGCCGCGTTATGTTTCCATCAGCGGAGAACAAACAGCAGCCTCCGCTTGGAAAATTACACCTGACCACTCTCCCATCGCGCAAGGCCTCTATTTGCAGGGAAATAAAACTTAATTTCATCACAGCACTTCGTTAGAAAATCGCACGTTTTCCGTAGGCCGCTCGCTCCGTCCGTCCTCGAGTTTGTTTGGTCAGGCGCAGCTGAAGTGTTCTCTACCTTAACCTGTTTAGCTTTAGGTGTCAAATTGCGAAGCTATTGAATGACGCTCTAGCCATTTGATAGGAATATCAGATATTGTATGACGAATTTGCTTTGGAAATGTAGTATGTATTAGATTTCTGTTTACCTAGTTTTGTTGGTAGACATTAATTAACTTGCTGCTGACTTAATTAAAGTTGGATCCATCCGGCAAACATTTTCGAGTTCTTTTGTCGGATACATCAGACTTTATCCTTTACTGGGTTAAACTTGTGGGTGATATTTTATTCGCTATTGTGTAAGCCCTGATGCGATGATTTGCATCTTACGACACCCACGGGATGTTAAAACAACCGCCAAACCATATTTAGTCGTAAATTCCATAAAACATCATCTTCATCGTAATGCAATTTTAATTAGGCCACAATATTTAACTTTGCTAAGCGACGAATTCCAAACTTAACGACCAAGGGTAAAAGCACAAAATCTATTTTTCCTCCTAAACACTAGCGATCAAATTTGGAATGTAACACCAAGTAATAAAACTCAAATTTATTGTTCCTATAAATCTCATCTACAATGTGAAACGTATTTTATTGGACTTTTCATTCGAGACCTAACTTCGCTGTATTGGTTTAAGCGAACGTAGTTGTTATTGCTTTGAGCATAAAGTTGGTATTTGCCAATTAGTGCTTAGTGTAAGGCAGCGACATCTCCGCATGACCAGTATCGGTTTGCTTGATTACATGTTTGGGTGGTTCGAGTTATAAGCGTTTTGCTATAACATTTTTTCTAAAGAATTTCGTAATATGTAAGTGGTTCGGGCAAAGTTTAAAGATGTGAACGAGATAGATTCTTTTAACTGAACGTCTGGAGGGCTAAGATGATGAGAGGGCTAAGCTTTCGGGAAAGAACACAAAGTGTAGTAGTGAAAATAAGTGTTTAAGCTCAACACAAACTACCATCTACCCTTTAATGTGTTTCCCTACAGTTACCCTACACGCTCGTTACTGATGATTTCAAAAACACAGATTCAAAACCCAGTAGACGTAGACTGTGGTAGACGTTTAAGCCTATTCGTAGGTCCCTGCGAAACTCTTTTCAGCAGCGGGAATTCCCTAGGAGTTGCCAACAATTGAGATGAGGGAATGCTCTAATGGAAAGTTGAAGACCCACAATGGTCTTCGACTTCCCAAACCCGATAGATGCTGTAAAGACAAGTTAGCTTGCTTAGATCTTTCAAAGAGGTTTAAGGCCACGGGCTTGTGACTTGCACCACGCCATAGAATCGAGTCGGTATTGGTCGCGAAGGCCGCCCGCGGACCTTTAGTGTACCTTAACCTTTCGTCTACTAGTTAAACGGTGGTCGGTGAAAATTAACGTCTGCAATTACCGTCGGTTACGCGTATCAAACATATCGTTACGTTTTTAAAAGCGTGATTTGCGAAAGACAGTCGTATGAAGTGAATCGGGACTTGTTCAAGGTTGATTCTGTTTTAATGTCAAAACTTTTTTGATAACTTAACATTTTATGATACATATATCACTTCTCACCGAAAAAGGGAATCAGCATTTAAGTTATTAAATCACAGGGATCATTTTGTGATTACTGATCGTTGAATTATTTGTCCTAAGGCTTTGCGAGACACTTACGAGAGTAAAGTGCTTTGCTCTTAAGAGCCTTTAAAGATTCTAAGGATTAAACCCCTTATATCTTCGATTAAACTACGTTCAACATCTAAAAAACGAAACAAACGTAGTGTTGATACATAATCACGTCTGACATTCTAATATCATAATTGTGACACTATAAATATTGGCTTCCATAATAGAAAATTAATGAACTACATAGCTGGTAAAGTTGTTCATGTTATTGTTTATACATCAGCTTTATTATTAGTTCTTAGACAATGTTTTACGTCTTATCACTTATATTATTCATAGATTATATCAAGCACTTTGCATCATACTTACTTCGAGAGATAGCATAATAGGAATTCTCTTTAGTTGTCACTGTTATCTGACCAAATATAAAGGTATACACCATTATCTTTAAGTAAATATCCTACTACTGTTTGTTTGAAAGCGCCTTGGAGTTTGGGGTCACTTATATGAACCGTTCAGTGAAATTGTACTTCGGAATGTACGCTTTCTAATTTGTTTATATTTGATTCTTTGCATTTTGTAACTGTCAGTGTGTTCGTCATTATATTTAATAGCCTATTAATGAATCCTGTATTGCATTTCATTTATATGGTTTCAATTCCATTTAAACCAATAGATAGTTTATTTTAGTAAGTCATCCACGGCATAGATTCATTAACATTTATTCTATTCAAGATGCTGTTATATCAAATATCCAAATCTAAATCTGCGCTGATGTAACTTCGATTTGATTTTGTTGATCACTTATTAGTATGAATAACGTTGGTGCTGCTGACGTTAATTGCTGGAATTCAGTCGATTTGACCTTGCTAGGACTTCCTTCTTTCACATTATTGATAGGGCTACAACCAATTCCAAGAGAATAAAATATTTCGCTTCATAAAGAAACACTTCGAAATCTTCTGAGTTTTATTATCCCTTTTACAGAATTGGTGCGTATTGTTTCGGTCCCTCAAATGTTCTCTGAAAGGCATAATTTTGATACTTGACGCCGAAAGAGTAAGGGAAACTTCGTGGATGTTATTTTAGGTCCATTGTAAATATTTCTACTGTAAGTTACTTTTGCCGCACTATAGTGTGTACATTTTGGACAAACACGTAATAATTTATTTTTAAATTAAATAATTGAATTTTTCTTGTCGTTCAGTTTGTCTTAGACATTTATTTTTCTTATCGTAGATCAGGTTAGTTTTATTAGTAAAAAATCGTAACTTTTGTCATTTTGGTTTGGCAAATATGTCTTCATTACTTTCACTATTAATAATATAGTTTTTGAAAACCAACTTCTTAAAATTATGGCACAGCTTTGATTAATAATTTGGCTTATAGTTGTATCCAAAGTTAGCTGATATAATATTTGCAGGGCGAGTTAATTAACTAGTATATATTCCAACGTTCGCTTTGACCTATATCTTACAGTCTACGGAAAAAAGCTCAAAATTGGATCAGGTTATTAGGTTAGGTACCGAGAATTTTTAACTTACATTACCGCGACCACGAACTTTTTAACTCTTATTAGCCTAATAAGGTTTTAAGCCTTGCCAAAAGCAAGCAATAAGAATTAGCTAATTTCTTGGTTGGTTGGTAGATAGGAAAATTTCTATAATTTCGATAATCATTGCCTTGCACTTCGGCTGTGTTATCGATTTTTTGGTTTATATATTTTGTTGTGAGACAACCCTATAAGTTTTTACCCTAGGCCGTAATAAAATCACGAAAGACTTATTACAATTAATTTCGTTACCCAACACTGGTCACGAATCGGCACGCGAAGCTGTTTCACGGTGCCTTACCTTTCTGCTCTTTAATTACGAGTTCAATTTTATTATTAATTCGTTATTTATTGCTTCTCCCGACACCATAGGTTTTGAGTGACCTTGCCTCATTGTTATATATAACGAAAGTTTCTACATGAGTTGAACTGGTATAACGCCTTTTTCAATTCTCATTCTCAATTGTGAACTGAAAATATTACTAGTAAGAATTGTTGCCTATTGTTTCTTTCTGAGAATCACAAACAAAGTCTTGCAATAAGATATTTTCTCACGTAGTTATCACTGTAAACATTTAACTCGACTCAACTTTTACGACCCGTAAAAAATATTTCACTCTTACTCATATCAACAAACCGTTTCGTATAATGAAATTAGTTTAAAATTACGATCCCTTTTATAGGTCAGAAACGGTTTGTTTGTACTTAAGATTTGACGGAGCATTAGCTCTGGGGAAACACTTGCTAGATGATATCAAAGCCAGTAACATTATTTGAGAAGAGCCTTCCGGCGTTAAATCGCTTCTAGGAGAAATTGCAACCCAAGCTTTAAAACTTATACTTGTTGAGGTTTACTTTGGAAATTAAACATTGAACACTATGATGATGAAAGAAGGTCGAAAGCGGAACTTTTGTTGACAATCCCTTTGTTTAAGTCACAAAATTTTGTTAGCTTACAGTGTTAAGACATCTTTGCCGTATCGAACAAAATATTTGTCTCGAATTAGGATCGAATGACAAGGAAGCGGAACTTTCTTGAATTTCAATATAAAACTATTAGGCCTTAACGGGATTACTGTATAAATTTTCATAGCTAACAAGATCTGGGTTGTGAAAGCCATCATGCAAATGCGAGTTTGCACTGTCGCTTTCAACTACCTGTTCCACTTGGATAGCTTCGTTGGTCTATCAAATCGAATTCAGCCTCAAATCGAAGCTAAATGGACCGCCGAGTGTGAATACCGACAGGCATAAACTGGGCCGACCGAGATTCATAACATCGTGGCTAGTTTACGCATCGCCGCGTCTCGTAAATATCCTCTTATTGTATAAGGTACCATACTCGAGGAGCATAAAATGGAATCCTCTTAAGACATCACTACCAAAGAAAGAAAAAGGTATAAATATACATGCTAATAATGTGAAACTTTGGATTCAATATTCCCACAGTGGTTTTAACCCATTAACTTTGTGGGTTCTTTTTATTTGTAATAGTTCCCATTCAAAGTTTGATGCATTCACAATCCATGTTTTCAAAGACGTTCTGCAGATATTATCACTATCGTACCTATTTCACGTTCCTTCACATTCTTGATATTGTTAGTGAATCCCTCCAGCAGTTTTTAAATATTCTCGAATTTGAAAAGGTCTTCGCTCAACCTTTCTGTAACGCATTTCTACATTCGTAGGTTTGCATGCTTTACTTAAAAATGCATCTATTGCAGCTTACTGTTTATATCTTATAGAAATGTTCTAGTGACTGAACTCCATAACACTAAGAAAACAGATTTCAGGTGATTTTTATATTAGTTCGTCATTAAAAGTTATCATTTGTCTAATGTAATTTAATCTAGCAAAACCAATTTTCACATATTATCCGGTAGATCTCACAGATATCACCGCAGCGGTTTATAAGCCTATGTTGCAGTATATTCTCGCCCAGGATATTCCCATTTTCCCAAATTAGATTGGATGCTGTTGGAGATATCGCGGATTTCATTCTGTATCCGGGATTCCATTCCCGTTCGGTGACCCTATCTGTTGCCTTCTCATTATGTAACTCTCAGATTATATATAGTATTTAAGGGAAATTATAGGGGGTACAACTTAAGGTGTAAGTAATTTGTTATTTGCTTTTGCTCTACCATCACTTATGTTTTAATATATAATTATGATCTGTCCGTTATTAGTTTTAATAACAAAACCGGCTAAATGATTGGTGGGATTTTGTATAATGTATATTGAACGCACTCATCTCTGATATCCATTGGAAAATAATTTTGATTCATAACTACTTACATCCCGATTTTTTAATTCATAAATATTAGTGGTGTAATACACACTCGTATTTCGCCACCAATGTACAGTCCCAAGTAACTGGGCTCTTTAGTATACTGATGCCGATCGAACTAATCCCGCGGGATTTGCCAGCATAGTGTAATTTATAAAGCTCGTTAGTAGCAGTATTGTTAGATGGTGCACCAGGATCACCCATTCCGAGTTGTATTGATAACGTCATAGATTTTTCTCCGAAAACATCACGGTCATTTTTATGTGTTAATTATCGGATAATTTAATGAGTAAGTATTTAGCTCGTCCCATATCTTGTAACATTTTTATGACAACGATTCATTATTTATCAAGATTAATTAATATGATTTTAACATAATCGTAATGAGATATCATTTTGAAGTATTTATCGCATGAATTAGATGCTTCCCGCCTATAATGTTTGATGACAAACTACTTTTATAAGATGACCAGAAGTAGCTTATAGGCAGTTTTATAAGAAAATTATATGGGGTTTAAGCATTTTATGATACAATATATCAATAGAGTTCCAAAGAGGGCACGCAAAAACAGTGCCTGGTATTAGTGACCCTTATGTGTGTTTTTGTTTTACCCTTTACGACGTATCAACACTCACATCTACTGTACTGGCTTCTCCTTCTACCTAACCATATGGGATAAAGTTCCGCGTTTATATTTATAGTATACACACCATCATGGAACATGTTATAGGCTCTACCATTACAAAGAAAAATATGTTAGAAAATATTCGAAGCATTGTGTCTTGACGGGAACATAGTATTCTCTAAAATCCATCTTCGTTATTGTAATAAAATAACAAACAACTAATATCTCTACCATATGAAAACATAAAGGTCGCAACTCGCAGTTTTCTGTGCTGCATTTGACAAGTCATATGTCTTGTCCTCGCGGATAACAGCAAGCCAGGTTACCATATACTGTGAAATGTCCTCAAACAATTTTGCACATTATAACTAAGGTGCTTAGGTTAAAGATAGATTTGAGTTCATTTGAGGACAGTCTAAAGTTTTATGTAGCTTTTATTAGACAAATTATGCCACTGTACTAAGGAACATAAGTGCTCTTTGACGCTTATATAATATTCATTTCTTGGAACTCCTAACAGTCTAGATTACCATTACTAGTCGATGATGTAATTAATCAAGTCTGTTTTACTTCCAAACATTGTATAGGTTCTGTTGCGTATTTTAATTATGAAAAAGCTTTTCTCCAGAGAGCATTTGTAATAGGCTGTTATGAAAGGTCCTTGGAAACTTCTTAGCGTCGTTTCAGTGCAATTTATTGCGACACAAAACGGCAAGTTCGGTCTGCTTTCAATTTTATTTAAGAATAAAGTAACTATTACGTGTTCTGTTAGTACAGACAACAACATTTCAGGTTATTACGATTTCCTCGTTTCTCACCATTGAATCTTTAAGAAAGCTTTGTTATCTAACTTGATCTATTCGTTTATTTATATGCATTTACCTTTTTAAAAAATATTTATTATTTATATCAACTTTAAACATGTTACAGATATTTCTTGATTTTTCTTCAATGGGTTGATTGTTAATTTACTGTTGTATGTATTAGTAATATAGGAACTACAAATGTAGACGATACACGAATTGTTTGCTTTACTTTTGAAAGATCCCATCTTTCAGTATTACCCCTGAACTCATACCTCGTAAAATATATTTAGGAGCCTCTAATATTATATTTACCTAACCATTAAAAATGCGTTGTAGGCATCCAATTTATTTAATACATTCAGGATCAAATGAAAAATATATTTGACTGGCTTATTTCACAAAAACTCCTCGCAGAACTTTGTTATTCGGCTAATGTTTCCAACTGTTTTGCGAAGTTTATACAACACAAAATGGCAGAACCTCTGTATTTTATTTTCCAGAAACTTTTTTAAGTGTATAAAACTGTAACGTAGGTACCTACAGAGTTTTTTAGAAACTAATTGTAAAAACATCAAAATCCTAATACCATTAGTACGTCTGTCATAACTTTAGGGCTACTTTTCTCATATTCATTGTACTATTCTGCTGACGAACTATTTCGTTTCAGTGAGAAACAATATCCCTTAATTTTGTACTCAATCTATGTCAAAGTTGGGCTCAGTCTCCGTGATATAAATTGTAACAAAACCCTGGATTCATTCGAACTTAAGTAATTAGACGTTATGCTAATTAACTTATTTTCAACAGAGAAAATATGCAACGTCATGGTCTGATTTATGAGGGAAACCCGCGTTTGTCTGATGATGTGTGTCGATTAAATGATATGTTGGTCAGTGTATCATGCCTGTCATGAACGTGGCGTGGAAGCGTACCATGTCCGATTGCGCGCAGGTTTTTATCGCAGCCAATAATGCAAACTTGATACTTCCTGCCGTATCATGATTCTTATTGTGATTTAGTGGTTCGATTTCTCTATTCGACCCATGTAGGTTACTGTCTTTGCCTGGTTGTGAAAGGCACTGGTATTCTATTATTCAGTTTTTCGAGTAGTATGCAAAATTTGGGTTCTATATTCTTTGTGAATGATTTTCTGTCAGCTGCATTGTATTTAGTCGATGTACAACCAATATCTGCTAAGCATTTAATGCTTTGTGGGACTTATATATTTTGTTAAATTCTTAGGTTTCTCTATTCAATTCATCGTATAAAAAAACTGCTAAGTAATCGTATACATACTTTTTCCTCTTATAATCGCCCCACTTTTTCTTACTGACACCGGTCTAATTAGTTATAACTAAGCAATGACTCGTTTCATAAATCTCGTTTAATTACCCCACAACGTCTAATATGCCAATCAGGCAGTTTTGCATGAACGTGCGTAACGATCACTATTGTGTGAGTCTTGCAACCTTGCTTATAATAATTGTATTTTATTGTCTCCTTCTAGGTGATTATTGAGTCTGACTTGAATCGTTTAAAGTGACACAGTGTAGAGAACCGTGAAGCAACATTAGTGAATTTCAAAGGCAGTGCAATAGTTAGCATGTCATCTAGATAAGTGTTCGGATGTATGGTGGGAAGTGAATTGGGCAAAGTGGCGAAGTCAGAGTCGCGACTTGTGCTAGTGGGCGAGGGTGAGGGTGATGGATGCTGCTCCTGCTCTGGCATGAGGATCGGGGAACTGGGTGGCGTGTTGCTTGAAGCCGCGAAGCTTACGCGCTCGTGGTTCTGCCAAAAACCCGGCTACGGGTAAGTTGTCGCTAGCTAACGAATATTATAAGTCATACAAATACGCAGTGGTCGGTTTTTAAAACGTTTAGTTCTTGTTTCTTACTAACTAGACAATCGATATTAATGCACATGTTTATAGTGTAGAAACAAGTATGCTAATAAGACACCTGGAATTACCAGGGGTCTCCAAACTAGGCTATGCCTGTATCTTGGGCGACCATTATAAAATTAAGTAGCTGCGTTTTCATTAGGGAAAACTTTAATTGATCAATTTACAAAAATAGGTAATCTAAATTTTACCAACAGAACATGGACAGTTGATCTTAATTGTTTATGTTGTATTTTTAAATATTCATGTATAATCATTAATTACGCATATAAGTCTGTCATCTAAAGTCCATAACACAAGCGCTTAGACTTCTTGCTTGCTTGAAACTTGACGGTAGTGTTGAGTTGTTACACTCAACACTCAACAATTTTGAGTTTATTTTATTATTACTCATTTGTTAAGAAGTCCCGGTCGTGTATAATAATATTGATTATCGACTCCAGCAACGGGCATTTCCTTTCTTTTTTAACCAATTTCCTAGTTCTGAGCTGGTGTTAAATTAAATATGAATACATTTAAATACATTCTAGTCAACAGTTTATTAATAGAAATTCAGTACCCACCAGTAGGCCGTGGGAGTGCCGTATTGAGGACCGCTATCTTTTTGACCGTACTTTTAACGGAAACGGCAACTACATCTGTTTCTAACCTTTCTTCGTTTAACACATTAACTGTTTTTTCATTCTTACACAACTTGGTAAATATGACACTTGACATTATATGTACATATCACTAGCTGACCCGGCAAACCTTGTTTTGCCCTGATCACGAAGGGGTATAAAAATACCCTACGACCTATACTCAGACCAACATAATAATAATTTAATTATACTCAAAAAAAATTAAATTGTAAGAGAAAAGCTGCTGCTCACCATACCTTAAAGCCTTAGTGCCTTGCACGAAATCCATAGTAGAGATAGAGTTGGTAACAATTGTATCCTCCTCTGTTGTCTGTTCGACACCACACGACGTAAATATTTAGGTTTACTAGAAACATACTTGATTAAACCTAACCATTATACAGCTTTAATAATTGGCGGAAAGTGGGTGCTAGTTCATCTCTGCCTACCTGATATAGGTGTGATTCATGTATGTATTATACAGCTTTATACAGCTCCTTCTTCATATATCCCATCCACAGTGAAATTCTGTCGCGCCTCAAAGCAATGACGATATTTAAAAAAAAACTAATATTTGATTACACTTTATTCGTGCACATGAAACAGTACTTTCGTCCGAATTTAATATCGGAAATTAACATTTAGTTACCAGTAAATGCCGACCGTAGCAGTGATTTATCACCGCTAATAAACTGATCCTGAATATTGCCGTCGCTCCATTAGTGATTTAAACGAGGCTTTCTTTCTATATTAACCAGTGATTTTGTTGTATTACTAGTTAGTACAATCTAAGTTCTATTACTTAAAGTAGGTAGACGTTGGCATTTGTAAAATATATTTTCTTGTAAAGTTTTGACATACATTTTAATTTATTATATATTTTACTATCCCCTGCTCTATACCATCTTATTTTACTAGAGCTTTTCTATGAAAGATTTTCGTGTTTCTTTGCCTAGGCTCCGTTTATTTAAATGCACACGTCCTAGGGTCTGATTCTGCTTAATGTTAACGTAGCAGTAGTGTCTGGAAAATAACAAATAATTGTATAAACATTTGTTATTATCGTGTCTATGTCGTGTAGTGCACAGTTGGCACCACCCTTTTCCCAGAGCGTTTCGTACAAGGTACAAGGCGACTAAGTTTACTTCCACCACGAGGTAATACTACGATTGATGTGCCTAGTAGATGACAATATGCTCGCCTCCTATATTATATTTGACCTAAAATACTTAACGATATTTGGCTGTTATTCACATCTGTCTGGCCCTTTGGGGATATCCAGAATTAATGTATGCATTGTTAAAGTCTTAAACAATCGCCAAGAGCTTTATTCCAAAAGAGAAAATAGCACACATTGCACGAAAATCTCATGGGTTATATAACTTCTCTGAACTATAGATTTCTTCACATACCGTTTTATTGTTTATAAGACCTACTTTCGGGTGATTGCAGTGTCCATTAATCTATCGTGAAGATAATCTGCCAGATAAAGTTCAGACAATATATTATGGGTGGGTGCTAAATTTTTTTCTATTTCAATTATTACACTTATATAACTAGAAGTAATTTTAAGAAATGGATTCAAGGTCGACTCAAGTTACTAGAACCACAGTGATACCAGTTTACACAATTATAATAGAAAATTAAGTTTTATGATTGTGTAAGCAGTTTTCTTGAGGTCGACTAAACTAAAACAGTTCAAATTTCAAGATCAAACCTCATCCAATGTGGGATGATAACTTACCTATCTATACTGCTCAAGGTTTTGGCTTTGATATAACACCTGCTTGCCTGACGCCAACCCTTGGGATTTAAGATCAACCATATTGTTAACTATTCACCACTACACCTCACAATACACCTTACCTAGCAGAAGAATGTATTTGTTCCTGAATACTTGTGTAAGTACACAAGTATTCAGGACACGCACTTCACAAAGTTTAATAGACGGTTTGTGCCCACTAACACCATTTAAATTTCGTTTTTCCCTTCAAAACACTTGTGCACTCAAGTTTATGTTTGATACAAATCTTAATTCGACATAGGAAATTGGGAGTCGGCTCTCCTGTACGATCCACATTTCCGTCTCACTTCCTCCCTACCAGTTACAATTAAGTGTGAATGAAAACGCAGCTAGTTAATTTGCTTTAAATGCCTTTCTAGTCTGGAGCGGTGCCAGTGGAATTGTGGTTGTATGAGACATTCTCGTAACTTAAGAGTGGAATTCGGTGCTTACCAAAGGAGATTTCTGTGTCTTTTTGCTCATTCTTGAATTACGTACTGAATCATAGATGTGTTTCTGGTTTAAACAGTACTTAATTTGCTGCCCTTATTCTGTTATTGGAATCCCTAGTTATCTGGTATATATAGTGGTACAAGTTTGCTCAGTTTCTGGGTAGACAGTTCAAAATTGTAGATACAGAAATGATAATGTCAGGTAAATGTATCAGTTCGGGGACAATTTACAATTATTATAACTCATGCTGTATTACTGAACCGTGTCAATGTTATCATAATAAACGTGACATGATTGTCTTAATATGAAATCACATTACGTTTAATATCATTAGTACGACTACGCTCGATGCGGGCTGGAAATTTCATTAATTTGTTTGTAACGGCGAAATTGAATGTTCCACTAAACGTTTCGTCATCTCGGCAAGCTTCCCTTCTGGTGCTTTATCAAAAGGCACTTTACAAATTACATCGTTGTCGCCTAAGACTGTTTAGATAAAAGCCTCTGGGATTTTAAAGTTCTCGAGTCCACCTGGTGACGCTGAATACTTCATCAGTGTTAATTTGCCGCTGCAACGGGCCAATATTTAAATTTCTAGTTCACGTGTCGGCAGGAAAGCGGATAACGAACTGGGCCGAGTATTTTTTGCAATCACAGCCATTGCCGAGTTTATAACCTACAATTTTTCGCTGGGCCAGAAAGTGGGTCGCTTCTGCAGCGAGCGGGTGCATTCAGCCGCATTAATCAACTCTTTGCAGCTCAATGGAGGACCCTGCCCCACCCACCACAAAAGGGGGGATGTCGCACTCCATTTGACAAATAAAATCCACTTGAAGATAGATACTTTGCGAAGTTAGCCGCGGCAGCTTAGAGCTATTTTCAGTTGGAATTAAATTTCTAGTGTCACAATTAGCGATAGTTGAGGGAGTTATCGGAAGCAATTTCCGATGTGTTTGTTAATCGTTGACTTGGCAATAATGTTTCCTTTATCGGATTTTAAGCTAAATATTCAACTATTTTGCTAACTAAGCTAAATATCAACTTGCATGTTAATTAATGCAAACATAGTTATAAAACTTGGAACTCCTTATTTCGAGTGGAATTTATCAGTTACAATAAAAGTTAGCTCGACTCGACTTATAATCTTGCGGTTGAGGTGGTATCGCTGGCCACAATTTTCATATGCTTCCAAAGGCAACGGAAAGTATAGTTTTATTAACAAAATGTAGTTCGTTCGTACTACATTAGAACTGTTCACTTTTTGTACCCATTAGGTCCATTCGCAATTGCCGTGGTCAATATTAGCCATGTGCATAAAACAAAATTTAAAATTGGTCTAAGAATTCTAGATATTCTAATATATTTTTGAAGCAAATAATGGTTTATCTTTGGAGTAATAAAATAAGCCACTCCAACCTCTAATTGCCAAAACTTTTAATGGCCTGTCAATATCTTATAATGTGTTTCAAAGCAATCAACATCCTAAAGATGGCTTGAACTGTGTCTGTTGAACGCTGTTTACTAGCTCAAAGCTTAACCATCAACCTGTAAGCCATGTTGAGCCCGGGGATTTCACAAGGCAGTGAGTTGGCCCCGTTCCAGTATCATACGAGCTCACTAACTAATTGGTTTACTTCAAAGCGAAATTTTAAAGAGCAATAAAAATAAATATGGGTCAAAATAGCTCCATTCCTGTAACGGCGGCATATCAATTTGCCCGTGTCGATGTTGGAAATATGCAATTGTACTAATGTCCATTCAAGTTAAACCATGAATTAGTAAATGCTGAGCTCTGTTTTCTTCGTTAGTGATTTTCATAATAAGTAGTTGCGTAATTAAGTTAATTGTGTAAAGGTGAACCTAGTTGTGTTAGGATGAAATTATAATTGAGGTTTCCCATTTGCTAAGTAGGTATAGAATAGAATAAAACACTGTATGCAATAAGTAAAATTAATACAACCGTATAATTCCTTAGGACTCATTTATCATTTTTATCCATATTTGTCTTAATAATATCTTACAGTAGCTCTGCAACTCTAAGCAGTAAAAGTAATATAAATAAGTAATATTTTTGCACTCCACAAAGAGTTGAATCTTTCTCGTTGAAGGAATCAAGAAAATTTCTTCAAAACTTTCCCAAGATAAATTAATGCGGAATATTATGTTTCGAACTCCAATCGCTGTGGAGGGTTTCTGTTGTTGTTTGTTGCAAAGAATTTTGGCTATGCAACCTCCACTTTTCTTGAAAATCTTCTGGCAAATTATTCTCATTCATCTTCTCACAAGCGATCTGTTAAAAGAAATTGCTTATTCCACTTGGATCGCATTTGAACTGGAAATTTTACTTATCTCCACTCCAGACATAGGATTTACACCTGAGATGTCTACCATTATAACTACGTTTAACTCGTATTTTTCAGTAACAATTATCAATTACCTCTCTCTTCTCCTCTCTCTTCGTGGACTTTAAAACAAATATTAAACAATCTTGAACCTATCCAGAAAAAAATGTGTCCACGCAGGTTAATATAAATTAAAACGAGTCAGAGCTTTGTATTATTTGAATATTTTAAAGTCTACATATTTAAAGTGACTTCTACAGCAATGAGCGCATACTGCTTGTGAATTCCTCTAAATGTTGTGAAGCATAATTTTAATCGTATTTCACCTGTATTTCGCAGCGTGGGTGGTTGCGTATGCCGTTTCTGGGAGTTGAAAAGGATATTTTGAGAGTTGTTTACAATATTTTAAGTTGAGAGAGGGCAAAATAAAAACCACGAAAAAGGCTAAAAAACACGAGAATTGTGTGTCTCTAATTATTTTTATGAAAAAAAAAATTTTTTTGATTAAACTTAATAAAATTTGGATAAGTTTATTTCTAACATTTTTTAAAACTAATATACACATTATATAAGATCTCTTGGATATCTATGCATGTTTCTTGTCTGATATTCTGAAACCAATTTATGAGAAATTTCAATTTCTACGGCGTTGTTTACAACTATTATTTTGTCTTAACAACTTAACGGATCGCTAATTTAGCAAATTGATGTCTTTCGCAGGCTTTCTCTTGGTCGTGACTGGTGGCCGCTAAGTCATATTGCACGTCTTTCTTCCACGTAATACGTGGTCTTCTGTGGATTATGCGATAGTAGTCCTTACTTTCTGGGACCTAGTGAACCTATTTAAATTCACAGGATTCTTAAATTTACGCTCTATTTCTCAATTTGCCATCTGTTTCTTCCATTATGCTCTATTCGTGTGATCCAATATTCAATTCTTTTTCCGGTTCTACGTAATAATGTCAGTTTGTATGATAGATCCGATTAGGAGATAAAATATTCTCAGTTGTTTTCCCGAATGCCGCCATTTTTGCGGTTAGAAAAGGAATAAACCTCAAGGATTTTTCTTGTCACCTTTTATGTGTGGCCAATGTTCTGCACGTAACATTAGTTCAGTTCGCGATAGTATCTTTTCAGTTTTGCGCAGATATAAATCGCGCTTTCCTTTCTGAACCTGGCGGTGGTACCTACATGTTTTTGACAGAGACATTTCCAACAGAAATTTCGTGGTAAACAAAGCCATTCCGGTTGAAGTTTCTAAATGATACGATTATATTTCTGCTTTGACATTGCACTTTTGGTTGGGCTGTTTCGTGATTGAATATCGTCTGTTTAGGCGTGTTTCTTTACTTATTAAAATATTGAGATTTGTAAAACTAATAATGTGGCTGCTTCTGGTAAGTTTAAGGTAAATTAATTTATCACGTCTCCACTTTTTTTCTTATTATAAAGACTAAAAATATAACCACAAACAATAATGAATTTGCATCTAGCCAGTGCAATAGCAACGTGTGAAAAATCATATTTAAAAAAAAACGTATTGTGCTTGTTAATTGATTTTGGATTCATTGTAAACTCCTTAGGCTTAATTAATATACCAATTATCGTTTGCTTTGCCTATCGCGAACGCTGAATTCATCTAATGTCCTTAGCTACGCTATAGGCACTTTAATTGTTTACCTGTACGTACATTCATCTGATGTATTTGATGAACAAAGACATTACGAAATTCAATTCCACAGGAACTATGTTTCAATGGGCATATCGGGTAGCTATAAATCGTTTAACAAACAAAACAGGATATATCATTTGGGAAATCAATGACAATGTGCTAGTTGTTAATCTCGTTGCATCAGTCAGTCGCTTTGATGCGCCTGAGTGCCGCGGCCACTGTCAAGGAACGCGCATGCGCATTGCGTGGCGCATGGTCAGTGTGTACAGTGAGCGTTAAAAATGTGAATCAACAAAGTCAAATAAATTTTTGTGGTTAGAAAATGTTCGAAAAATTAAGTCTTGATGCTGGTAATGAAAAAAATGTGAATGTTTAAAAAAAATCTACTTACTGTTGTTTTGATAATAATATTATATTTACATTTAGGTGTTTAACGGGTGCTAGATGTTTTAATGCTGGTTTTTAATCTGCAATCTTTGCGGTTTAAAGAATATTTTTCTATGTATAATGTAAGATTTTCTTTATTTTATTGATAGAAAACAAGCCATTTTGCTAGACGAAGCAAAATGGCTTGTTTCCTATCAATAGTTCTGCCACGCAGACACGTTATCAGGACTCGCATCTTAATAGCGGAGCCAACATCCGAGTGCTGGCCGTCACTTTGGATGACCATTACACGTCCGGTTGCTGTATAAAAGAAAAGCAGTCGTTACTTACTATTATTGCGTTGACCTCACTGCAAGCAAGAGTCGAAATTGCAGCGGTTCCGAGCTCCGGCAAGTTTTGACAGTTTGCCAACTTTAAGCGAATGTTGGAAACGCGCAATGCCACTTTCTCGCCATAAAACATTTCTGAAATGGCTTTTAGAACTAGGAACATCTCTCTGCCGGTGATATTCCAGGGTATTACAGATCGTTCATCATTTCGGATTTGTTTTAGATAAGGCTTTGAAGATGGCATCTCTTATGTAAAAGCAACCATTTTAGTTCTATCGAACTCGATCCTACAGATGTTATTCATTTTCAATAGAATACTCATTATATTGACATCAATATCAAGAATCTGTCTAGTCTGAATTATGTAATCGCCTATTCCACAATTGTAACCGACAAACAAGTGATTGAGAAATATTGAATAATACAAGTATCGGAAATGCGAATCCCTAGATAGGACAACATTTGTGTTTAACAAATTTCTAGTTTACTTATCGAGAATTATACTATCGTTTGTAAATTTTGCTTTTCTATCTTTCTCTTTCCTTTCGGTCTACCGCTAGCGAGCACTAAGTGTTTTTAATTATCCGGCAACTTTTGTTCATATTCTTGGCTAGACCGTTGTCATCTAATAGTTACACACAGTCCGCAAATGCGCGCAGTGCTGGAAAGATAGCAAGCACTCACTACTTCAATGAAATCATTTGAAGGAAAGAAAAGTACATACATTCATCACGCCTTTCTTCCACATTGGTAGGCGGAGATCACTAATAGACTTACGTTTTTAATTGACGTTCAATTCTATTATGAAAGGTCCGCCTAAGCCTTTCCTTACCCATTTCTCCATTAATTTCAGTCTATAAATCTTTTTTGTCACTCCCCTTTCTACGTGACCAAACCATGCAAGCTGCTCTCTATCTCTCAATCTCAATTCTTGTCATTACGTCTTACTTCTTTCAAATACATTTTACATACATACATAAATCACGCCTATATCCCCGAAGGGCTAGGCAGAGGTGAACTAGCACCCACGTTTCGCCAATTATGTTAGGTCCCATGTAATAGGTGGCGACCCTATTGCCATTTATCGGGCACAAAAGTCGTAGTACATTGCTATTGCTAGGTGGTATAAGAGGAACGCTGCTGCCCATTCTTCATCATTGATTTATCCTTAGTCGCCTTGTACGACACCCACGGGAGAGATTTGGGGTGGTGACACTGGTGACAATTGTATTCTACTCTGCCGTCACCACACGGCACTCAAATTCAAATACATTTTTCTGTCGTATAATCGATCAATCAGCTATGCTCCTCAGCGCTCAGATGAAAAGTGAATGGGGAAATCAAAAAGCGAACCTCTCTTTATTAATACACTTGTGCACACCACTGTACATACGTAGATACAGTAATTTCTCAACGCTCTGGCGAGCTGTTCAAATTAAGCACCTATTATAATACACGCAAACGGTAAAGTTATATTTATGATCTTTATATGGTCCAGCTTTGCAGACCGACGGCCTCCTTTCCGAGTGTTCATTCATAAAAGTTAGTGTTGCATGTTTTAGTTCTAGTGAATTAAAAACAACATCAATAGCTAATATGAATAGGAATTTCGTAGTCCTATGGCTTATTGGTGTTTGCGTTTTTATTCAATTCAAGTGAAACTCGAGTCCGTTTAATATCACACGTAGAGTCCGTTTTTTTAATAACTGTCTTAATCGGGATGGCTGGAACAAATGAGATATGGGTATGTGAGATGAATTAATATCACCTATTTACTAACTATGTTGATACTTGCTACCATTTTGTCACAATTTGCTTTGGAATTATTATCATAATATGCCATTAGCAGTCGCTTATCGAATCGTATAGGTATTTCTTATTCCTAATGCGGAAACACTTATTTGTCTCATGATCTTTGTTCTATCCATTCATTGTACCTTTGACTCAGTGGGGTTATTGATCTATTTTAAAAATAATCTTAATATTGCACCTCGTGTCGTGTGCAATATAAATATTATTACCTACAAAGAAAGTTTAATGTTTCAGATTTTAATATTGGACAGACACTCTACCGAAATTAATTAAGCATAATGTGAAAATTTTGTGTTTTAATGTTTTCCTACATTCTATGGAGATTTTCAGTGGTGTTATTTTTGCATCACAAAATGTTTTCATTGGTGCGTTGAATTTTGTTCGAGATAGGTAATCAGAGGGTGTTTTAATTACCACACCGTAATGTTTCGTATGAACCTTTTCTTGTTATAGGGATAATTTCACATGTATGTCTCATACAAATTTTATACTTTTCATGATCGTCTTTCTGCTTAGTTTATTATACTCAAAATTGTGTTTAGGAAAAGTTCGAAAAATTATAAGTCTTGATGCGTGATAACATCAACTGCCTCAAGACTATCCAATATTTTTTGAACTTTTTCTGACCACAATTTTCTTTGTCTCAGTCAAAAAAAAAATCATAATGTCATTTTGTACCCAATATGTGTTGTGTGTGGCACTTTTCTTGCCAGGTAGCGAATAATTCACTACTCATGTACAAAACTAAAAATTTAGGCTTAGGGCCTGTTTCACAATCGACAAGTAAGTCCTGGGTAGCTTACTTGGAACATCATTTGACAGTTGTAATATGAAATATAGGTATGTCAATCGAACTGCCAAGTAAGCTACTTAGAACTTACTTGTCGACTGTGAACCAGGCCCTTAATCTCTAGTTTTATTCACACTATAAGTAAGAAGTACAATTTGACGCACACCAGAGCGATGAAAACTAATAAGTGAAACCAAATAGCTTCCTAATACCCTCAGAGTAAATTTTTGTAATTAATTTCACAATGCAAATTATAACACACAATTCCATTCAGGAAGAAGGTCACCTGGCAGTAATCTTCTTGCTTAACCGTAAGCCGGCGACCCAAATTCCTGCCTGTGCAAACATTTGATTTAGATAGTTTAAATATGTAGCGTCGCTACTTGGGAAGAGGTTGTGTGGCCTATTAAGATTAGAGACCGCTTTTCGTACCTGGCATGCTTGTTTCCCAACAGTTTTATTAACTGCGGGTTCCAATACTTTCAATATTCTATCTATGAATGAATGAATGAATGAAAAAAGGTTTATACGAACAAACAATACATAAAAAATAACAGAAGGAGAAGCATCAAAAAGGTCACCGCTCAGTATTACGTCTGGCACCTGAATAAGTGCCAAGTCACTGGTTATCTACAGTTAAAAGTAAGCTTACTGAAGTTCAGTTGCCACGGTTTCGATTCCCGCGTCAAGACTATAATTTTTCGATTTTTTTCAAATCACAAACTTTGGTACTAATCATTAATTTAACAACGTTGAAACGCCTCTGCTAGCATAAATGGCTTGATTAATTATTTATGTGTGTTTAAGATAGGCCTGTGATGTTGATTATACAGTCCTATTTATTGCAACATGCTTGGTTGCGTTGCAATTCCACGCACTCGACGGAAACGTTTTCTCATCTTAAACTCCATAAAGCTTCAGACGTAATGGCTCTGAAACTTGAAGCTTTTAATTCCAGTCACGGGTAGTAAATGGCGCCTCTGAATGGCCAGATATTCGGCCATAACCCAGTGGATGATGGCCTAAACTCCCTATATCTTAGATCCAGGCCCGTGCCCCAGCAGTGGTGACAGGGCTGGTGATGATGAGTAGGTCAAAGTATTGAGCACAATTTTACACTACCGTGTTTGATGCCTAAAATTTAGATACACAGTTTTGATTCCTTTTTTTTTTACATTTTTTTTAATGGTAATGCGAACTCTAAATTATGAGGTATATAGGTATATACTCATTTTATTAAATCATACCGGATAAGCTTGAGAAAATTCCACTTTGCCTTTAACCGACTCAAATGTATGGAAAAATTTCTTTGATTTGGGGGTGTTCTATTACTCTAAACCCAGTTGGTTTCAAAGAGTGTTTTAATCCTTAGAGAATGGGATCGAATAGCAAAAAAAAAAAAAACTTAATTCTGAGATTTTCTCGCTAACTGTACGTATATTTTTATTAAAAATCTGTTATGATTATGTGACGTGTGTAGTCTTTGAAAACAGATAGTGAATAAACTGTCTGTTTGAATAGAATATGTAGTGACCAGGTGCGATGCTTATTCAATAATAATTTGTTGCTGATATTATTGAATAAGCAACCTTTTCTTTTTAGAATTCAATGTTTAAAAATATGACAAATTAGAAACATCTTCTCTCTCTCTTTGTCCCCAGCTTCTCCCAGAAGGTGGACGAGGAGGAGTCAGCTGGGGGAGTCGCCCTTCATCCGCCGCCGGACGGGTTCTACTCGCACCAGCACTCGCTGCACAGCCACCATGGACACCCCGAGCCGGACCGGGGGTACATGGACGGCAACAGATACGTCACTTCGGTGCACCGGCCGATGCCAGGTTAGTACCTTTATTTTTTTTTGTCGGAGTGGAAGGCATTTACGCACCATACCAGCCGCTAGCTAGGCGACATGCCAGGTTAGTACCTACGCCGACTACTCTGGCATATACATACACTAGTGGTCGCCCGCGGCTTCGCTCGCGTCAATGTCGGTTATTATTAATAGGCTTAGCCTTCCCCAATAAATGGCTCGTTCAACGCAAAAAGAATTTTACAATTTGAACCAGGAGTTTCTGAGATTGGCGCATTTAACTAACCAAACAAACAAAAAACAAAAAAAAAACAAACAAACAAACAAACAAACTCTCAACTTTATCTAAGGATATAACGGGTCACCACAATTAAGTAAGTCTTTGAAAAACTGCAAAGATTATGTCAGTATTATTAGAATGGAGGCTGATATAACATGTATTAAGTAGGTGGATCTGGATTCGAATCTTAGTAGGGGTATCTTAGTAGGTGTCATGAACACGGGCAATTGTCAACTTAAAAAATCAACACTTGGTTATCTTTTTAAGAAGAATATTAACACTAATAAATTATTGTGTTCAACCTTTAATATCTATAACACATCATAATGTGTGATTGCAAGTGCAGACATTTATTGAATCTAACATTAAAATAATCTATACAAAATGGCACGTTAAAGCGTACCTGTAGCTACACGAGTGACGTAAATAGTTTGCAGAAAATGGAAAGGGGGGGGGATGTGAGGGGGTGGGGTCAGGGGCTTGGAATAGCGACCTCTACTGTAACGCTTTGAAGGATTAACAGTATTGTTATAAATAATAAACTGTTATGTTAGGCCCTAGCCTAGGCCTTTAGGCGTTTGTGCCCTTTGAAATAGAGCTTAGGCCCGACCCGAATATTGTTTAGGCTGAAGGCGTTAGTTGTGACCAAATTTTCCAGTTCAAAGGGCAGGAATTTACCTACACATCGCTGTCTTAACCCTCAGTCGCCTTGTACGACACCCGCTGGTGAGATTCGGGGTGGTGACAATTGTATTCTGCTCTGCGGTCAACACACGGCACGAAAATAAGGAATAATGATCTTAATTCAGCTGCCGTTCGCGTAGCTGCAGTCGTAACTTACCGAAGGAACCTTTTGGTGGAGAAGCCGAGGCTAGAGCTACTTACTTGGCAACGTTACATAAATTTTCTTGCAGTGGCCATATGTAGGATCGCTTATTGGCTGCTACGAAAAAAGCTGAGCTCGCTTGATTGTCTATTAACTCCATGAATCATCTAAATTACTCCTCGGAGTACTTAAATAGGAGCTCGTTAGAGCAATGGCTTGGTGTTGAACTAAGGAACGTTCGCTATGCCCAGCCATTGGATGGTGACCAAAAACATAATTATATCAGGTTACTCCGTACTTAGTCCGGAAACTGTTGGTTCCGGATGTGTCTTAAGTCGTTAATAAATCCACCAATCCACTGGACCAGCGGCGTAGTGGGCTATGGCTAAACCATAGCCCACTACGTCCAATAATCTGCAATCAGTAGGGCAGTAAGCCGCTGGTCCCGGCTACATTTGAATCAATACCCACCAATCCGCACTGGGACTAAGGATAAATCAGCGATGAGTAATGGGCAGCAGCGTTCCTCTTATACCACCTAGCAATAGCAATGTACTGCGACTTTTGTGCCCGATAAATGGCAATAGGCTCGCCACCTATTACATGGGACCTAACATAATTGGCGAAACGTGGGTGCTAGTTCACCTCTGCCTACCCCTTCTGGGATAGGTATAGGCGTGATTTATGTATGTATGTATGTAATCCGCACTGGGAAGCTAATTCGCCCTACATCCATCTATAACTACGATTCCTACGATAACTCTTAGCATTCTATAGATTCACCGTGCGGGTGCCGGGTCCATAGTGTGACACAGAGGGAATTCAGTGACAGCGCCTGGGACTTGTGACTTTACGGGGCCCTTTCACAACATGTCATTCTCACCACCCAGACTTCGCTCTCTGCCCAGCCAAAATATTTGATTTGACATTCGTCTCTTTGAAGATCAAAGAGACGATTATTGTTGACACTTGTTGCTCTTTCTGCCGCACTCAGAGACGTCAAATAACGTTAATGAGTACTTAACGTCAAAAAATGACAATTCAAAACTAGTCGCTATTCTTGCCGGGTCTATGATCTAGATTTGAATGAAAATTTTTGACATTAAATACTCATTAAAGTTAAGTGACGTCTCTGAGTGCGGCAGTTTCGTAGACAATCCATTGGTCCAAAATTCTAAGAGCTCGCAGAAACAATTCGAGTTTGTCCATAAAAATAATACAAAGGACACTGCCTATATTTAAGCGGAAATGTACAAGAATAAAATTAATACTACTTCAATTTAAAACCGCTTGAAAGCAAAAGTAAGCTCCTTCCTTTTGAGTTGTGGATTTTTTAAAATTAAAACTGGGAAAATTCGTTTCCTATCTTTCTAGCGTTTAAGATAGACTCCGAAATTTTAGAGGAAGCGAAAGTCGGTGTGTTATTTTAAGCCGAAACTACAGCGCCATTTAAGTAAACATAAAAGTTAATTACTTGTGGGATGACGTGGGAAAAACTTGTGTGTTGCACAATGTGTTATATTATGTGGGTGTCGTTGTTTTATTACTAAAACGCTAGGAATATAATTGCTTAAGACCATTTTTGTGTTCGGCCCTAATGACAGTTTAAAGTTATTGATAAATTGATACTTTATAATAATGTAATATTTCCTTTTTGAAATCTTTATATGAATTTTTAAAAGATTTTTTGTAAAAAGTATTAGGTATTTCGTAAGAGTAATTAAATAAGTAATATACAACGTGTGTTTTACTTCAATTTCACGCAGATACGAAGGATTTGAAATTTTATGGATTTGAGACAATATTGCCATACTAAGTAACTAATAATGAAGAATCGTTTCTGGATAAATAAGTAATAATTTAATTGTACTTATTGATACCTATCTATATCATTGGTTTGTTGATACAAAGTCGTCATTTTGCATTGTTGTTTAATAAAAAAAATCTTGTTGATTCTAAACTGGTTGATTCAAATTTGTAGCGCATGAATATTAAACTTATACATTACAATTTTAACCGTTTCCGGGGTCTTTTGGTTCTCCCACCGGAATTAAGATCCAGATGTCCCGGGTTCGATCCCAGGGGACACAAATTTGTACTCGGTTTGTTTGGTGGTAGGACTTCTTTCAATTGATGATGATCTTTCAAGTCCGCTTGGCCAGCTACCACCATCTTATCACAATCTGACGCCAATATAATAATGTTAACAGCATTATTGTGTTCCGACAATTGTGATAAGATAGCCAAGCCAGCCCCTCTGTGGTTGAGAGTTCCAGGTGAAGCCCGATTCCATCTTTGGCCCTTATCGTCACTTACCATGGTGGTGGATGAAGGGTGAGATGAAGGGCAAGAGCTTCCCTGTCTAACGTATACAAAAAACAATCAATTGAAAACAACGTCTTTGTATTAGGGTGTTACCTAGTTATTTTTGCTACATGTTGTCTTTATGTATGTAGGTACTGAGCAAGTGGCTCCTCCGGCATTAGAATGACTGGACAGATGTGAGAAATAACAGTCATTGCTTCTTTAATCAAATTAATGGCGCTATTCGTTTCGAAAGAAAGTTTCGTGATCAGTCACGGGTTCGCTGTAGCTCGTTTAGTGATTTGTCACTGTTCATTTGTTTCTGGTCCTATGCTTTTTTTAAGGTGAAGACCGGAAAGCGTGGTGGATGAGTTTCAGGTGTTGGGTAAGGGGCTTTTCCACCGGAGCTGTGCGAGCATGCGTTGCGATGCGCGGATTGTGTTTGAGTAGAACCAATATAATCACTTTATTTAAAAATAGAGTGATTCTATTGGTACAGGGGTGTGTTTAAGGTGAATCAATAGAATTACTGTATTTGAAAATGGATTGATTCTATTTGTTCTCCTCAAACGCATTCCTCGCAACGAATCTTCGCAAAGCGGATTCTAGCGAACGATCTGACCATCCGACCAAACCGGCCGTCAAAATTGTACATACATACATAAATCATGCCCATATCCCCGAAGGGGTAGGCAGAGGTGAATTCTCACCCGCGTTTCGCCAATTATGTTAAGTCCCATGTAATAGGTGGCGAGCCTATTGCCATTTATCGGGCACAAAGGTCGCAGTACATTGTCAGTACGGTAGTATAAGAGGAACGCTGCTGCCCATTCCTCATCACTGATTTATCCTTAGTCGCCTTGTACGACACCCACGGGAGAGATTTGGGATGGTGACAATTGTATTCTACTCTGCCGTCACCACACGGCACGTCAAAATTGTCTTAACAACATTTGGTTGTTCCCAATAATTCAAGTGCGTAGGCTACTTACTTTGGGCTAGTTGATAGGTGTGAGTGTTAAAAAAAATCATTTATTTATTTAATCTCATTCCAGCACTGAACCACTCCAACTCGTCATGCTCGTCTGCGTCGAACGCGTCGACGGGCGCGGGCCTGTGCGCGGGCGCACAGGAGCCTTCGCAGCCGCTGTACATCGCCGCTCCGCCGGAGGGCTTCGGGCTGGCCGTCCATACAAACAGGTCAGTGGATGCGTAGACACCAACATATTGTCACACACCTGACCCCGTATTATGTTAAGCCGATTTCAGTTGCTTTCGTCTACCTGTCTCTCTCACTCATTGAGAATTATAGCAAAGTGTGAGAGTGACGGGTAGGCCAAAGCAACTGAAATCTGCTTACATAATACGGGGTATGGATACGTAGGTAGGCTCCAAAATATTACCGTGTAGTATATAAAAAAAAACATAGTCTACACTAGAATTGTTTTCGATATACCTAAACAAAACAACGTATAGGGAAAAACCGGACATACTGATTAAAACGGCCACTTTTGGTTCTGAAATTGTTTTCATACAATTACCACGTCTCTTTGAAGTCTCACAAGGTAGCAATCAACAAGGCTGACAAGTATATATTATATCTATCAGTTTTTATGGTATTATACAGCACTTTAGACGGTATGTCCGGATTTGGGCCCCCTTCCCCTGCGTCTTATTAGCATGAACGTGAGAATTGTCTAATTATATAAAGACATTCCTGATTAACTAATGGTCTAGCTAGTTATCTAACAAGTAATTTCAATTATTACAATAGATAATCGAACTGATAATTCTAATTATCGAATTCGCTTAGCAAATTATTATGCCTCGATTAATGTTGTGCATTAGAGAGTAAAATTAAATGTAATAATTTGTTGTGAATATTTAAATTTTGCCGTTATACCTACTTTCTCTCGTATTATAGGCGATGTTGAGAAACATGAAATCAGCATTTATTGGAACTCGATCACCGTTTGAAAGGATATAAACGGACTATGAAGTGGTGTAATCGGACAACTAATAATCAATGTCAGACACGCGTTTACGATCTTACAATGAAAGTGTTAACATAGCTATGAGAGATCGTTTCCCGAGATTATAGGGAAATATTACACTCATTCGTTGAGGGTTGCTACCTGTGAGAAATTATAGAATTTTTAGTTTTTAAATTATTTCATTATTACCGAATTACCAAAAACAAGCAGCTTTATATAATTTACATTACAAGTGGTAAAAATTTAGTATTTTATAAGTTACGGACGTTGTTAAAGATCACAGCAAAGACAAAAGCTTAATAAATATTATGTTATAATTTGATGATAAATTCTCTTTGTAACCGACTTCTTTAGGTCAGAATCTTTCTTTTTTTAATTTTTGCCAAGTTTATAGTATTGTATTCAGAAAGATCTGGTCCAGATCAGATAAATAGGTACTCTATGTGTAAAGTGGTGTTTAATAATGTTGTTACAGATAAGTTTATCGCTTATCAAATACAAAACGAAACATCTCAGAAAGGATCAATCGTCTCATTGCAAAATTCTGTTCTAATGCGATACTCTTAGGGCACACAATGTTTTTGTGTCCTTTGGAGATGTGTCGTTGTTGTCCTTAATGTGCAATTCCTTCCGTAGGCGTGGCACAGACGTGTCCATCATCGGTGCATCGGGAATAACGCAAAAAGAAACCAGTTTGTCCCAAAAACGGGGCAAATTGACTAGAGGGTATGTCCCTGACCCAGGAATGCCTGTCTTGTATACCCTGGCAAACTAGTTAACATTAACTGTCCTATCGAGCAACACTAAACCTTTCTCTTAATAACTTACGGCCTTATTAATAAACACGGTTTAAGTATAGACTAGCTACTTAGTGTTTTGTCTCGTTTCCTCACATTCAAAATCATGTTTGTGAGACGAAGACAAAACGCGGAATAGCTATACCAGCCCGGCTAGCATGGCCAACGAAACAAGAATTATGATAAAGCCATTTATCGCCTTGAACTGTCAAAAATCTATGGAGTTTTGACAGTTCAACGCGATAAATGGCTCTATCATATCGTGTTTCGATGGCCATGCTAGTTGGGCATGTTTACTACCAGTTTATTAATAAGACGGTTACAGTTGATTATTGACAGCCCTATAACTCCGTCGCTTGTTTCGCAGGTATTAATGATTAAGCATGATCTCCTAGTATAAGTTTTTTAAGTTAATGTTTTATAGTGTTCATTGATTGAGCCCGATTTGAAAAAGAGTCTAACCTAAACAAAAAATAAATTGTAATCTATTAATCTGAATAATTTATTGCTGCATTCATAACAACAATATTTATTAAAAATTAATAGCCACTAAATATTAATCACATTGAAAAGGTTTGCCATTGATTTTGGCGCGATACTAAAAATATATACCTAATTATCGCATTTATATACATAATTTGCATGTGGTCTGCCAAACGTGTACTATTTGTTTTTTCCCCAAGTACCTATGTAAGAGTTTCGAAGTTAGTTTGAGTACCTACTTCTAATTATTATCATCTTACCTAGAGTTCTATTAGCTAAAGTATTCTTCAGTAGTTAGCCTACAGATGAGACAATCTTTATCATGATCATAATCATAGAGTAGTCGTTACTTACCTTCGAAATTTTATTCATTCATTAAATTCCTACTGCATAATAATATCGTTCACAATAGACTATTGTAAAGATTATAGGGGCATAAGTTAAAAACATAAATTACATTTTCATTGATTATTTGTCATTCAATGCTAGCTGTTTTTATTATTTGTGTTATTTAACGCAGAAAAAGTATAGAACCGAACTATAGGACTATGTATTTGATTCGATGCAACCGAAATAGTCCTATAGTTCGGTTCTATACTTTTTCCCCGTTTAATTCTTGCCCCATTTTGACAATTTGAAAATAATAATATTAAAAAATCTGTTATACATTTGCAGAGGAAAAGTGGTTTTCAGAAGTGATACTCAGTCGGTAATATTTAATTTTGCTATTAAAACTACAATTAAACTT
Organism: Cataclysta lemnata; assembly: GCA_963931975.1. Taxonomy (NCBI): domain Eukaryota; kingdom Metazoa; phylum Arthropoda; class Insecta; order Lepidoptera; family Crambidae; genus Cataclysta; species Cataclysta lemnata. Next base: position 4,052,109 of record OZ008363.1, read on the forward strand.
TTTTTGGGGTTGCTGATTGTGCACGCTGTTGGTTGTACACAGTATGATACGTAAATATATAATATATCTTTTTACCTATGCCAGCTGTAAACTAACATGAAATAGAAATAGTTTCCTTGACAATAACCTTAGCTGTTTTGTTTTTCAGTCGTTATGAAATGTCACAAGACCTCCTGGACAAACAAGTAGAGATACTAGAGAGGCGGTACGGAGGGCCGAGGGCTCGCAGGGCGGCGGTCACCATCCAGAGAGCGTTCAGACGGAGGCAGCTCTTGAAGAAATTCAGCGCCATCACAGCGATGGCCAAGGCTGCCGACTCCACTGCGAGGAGACTACAAGACGGCACCGATCACGGACAACTAGTCAATGGTATTTGTTTTCGTCAATAATTTGCGTTTCCGGCTTCCGCTAAATGTTCCGGTTGGTCGAGTGGTCCTATGAGCCGGATTGCGGAAGGTGCGGATTCGATTCTCGCGTCAACACGTGATATATTTATCAGTTATCATTTTCTTAGTAATATTCGTTCTAGCGTTTATATTTTAAGCTAAAATGTTAAATTATTTCCTTCACAAATGTGAAAGGTGTAATAATAATGACTACCATAAGCTTAGATATGATGTTACCCACAAACTAAGGAAGAATGAGATATATTTAATGCAATATAAGGCATAAAATGTTTGGCAATATTTAAGAACTTTGAAACAAAGCACTTGTATAGATGTCGCTCTTTTCTGCCCCCATAAACCAAAAAGAAGTAACTTTTCAAGAGATAACGATTTTTGGCTTATGTAGACAGTAAAATATACTAGCCCGACTGTCGAATAATTAGATACCTTCTCATAAAGAACTCAATTACTTTTAGAAGTTACGTATGTAGATTCTATAGAAGGATCCATATATTTCCTTTTCTATACATTACCTATAGACATATTAAAGACCCCTTAAATGATGTAACCTTTTTTCAAGAATTAAGGAACCTTTTTTTCAATTATATCCTGCCCATAGAAAAGTCGAATGTATAACTTTTCAATCCACTTCAGATCTTTCGAGTCTATAGAGAATCCCAATATGGGGTTCCAATAAAAAGGGTTTATTATGTTTGTTACTTTCTGGATATTGATGGGTCGCTTACTCCGGGTGGCTTTTATTCCTTGAAATTAAAGGTCGGACAATTTTCGAAAATTATTCGGCTCATAGGATTATTGTCCTGATCGTTTCCTTCATCAGGACAATATTTTTTAGAAGTTTTCCTGGCCTCCTTTTCTTTGGAATATTTTTTTTAAACATTTTATATAAATGTTCAAATAAAAATCAAACCGTAATTAAATGGGATGTATTTAATTGTTCACCAGATAAACCTACAAAACTAACCTAACCTAATCCACAAAATAAATATGTTTGCTTGTGATTTGATTTATATTTAAGCATATTATAAATGTTTGAAAAAATATTAGGTACAAAGAAAATAAAGTCACTAATTTTCCTGACTTAATTTTTGAAATGGCAAATAGCGTCTATTTAACAATTTGTGGCTAACTTATTAATTTTGAAGCAAAATTCCTTATTTTTGTGGATCACTTTATTATTTCCGAATTAAATTATTGTGTTATTATTATATGTTATTATGCAACATTGCTTACTCTGACTCAACCTCGAGAAGGAGACAGGTTGTAGCCTAAATTGTGTTAAAACAGTTCAAAATAAATTTGGCTTCTTATCATTCTCTATATTTATCTCATCTTATTCTCTTCAATTTGGCTTCATATTATTCCCTATCTTCATCTCATCTTATTCTCTTCAGGTACAGATATATACGCGAACACGTTACTACAGAAGAGCCCGGCTGGTACCGAGAAGATGTTGGCACTCACCAGGCCCATGCGCTCAATGTCTCTTAGGGAGCGACATGATATTGATATGAGGTAAGTTATCTGACGATTGGCTTCTATAGATTTCACACATTAATGACGCATCCCAATATTCTATTAACAGTTTAATATGAACAAAAATGCCAGGCAACTAAACTTTAGTAAGCATACTTTTAACTGTAGATATAATATTGGGACTTGCCGTAAGAATAATAGTAATCTAACTCATAAAAAGTACATATAATATTAGGATACAAACACAGTCTGAGTTAGCCTGCATGCTGGCGTGGGAACAAAAAATAAATAAATAAATAGGATGTGCCAGCCCCAACTCAACACAGAGGTATCATAAAGTCGACCGAGAGAAATTGGCCGATGCAAACCTATGAGCACCTTGGGACACCCGAATGGTACTACTCCAGACACAAACTATCAACAACTTTGTTGTTTTGATACTTTAAAACATAGCATCTAAATTGTTTACATTTAGGGCCTGTTTCACAATCAACAAGTAAGTTCGAAGTAGCTTAATTTGCAGTTCAATTGACATATATTTCATATTACAACTGTCAAATGATCTGCGAACTAAGCTACTTAGAACTTACTTGTCGATTGTGAAACAGGCCCTAAGTCTCTCTTTGTAATGGCTGGAGTATCGTAGGAAACGTCTTCTGTACTTTGCGAATGTCCCATTTCGATTTCCAAAATCGGAACTGCCGTTCAGCGCCATCTAGCGAATGGCGAAGTAACCTCTCTCCATTTTACAGCAACCACCACCAGTGTGAGGTCCAAAACGAGGTGGAGGCTATGGTGGCTCGAGTACAGCAGTCCGCCCACCAGATACACATGATAGCGGCTGACATGCCGCCTCTTCACCGCGGGGATGCTGATAGCGGGGTAAGCAACATCCTTACAATAGTAGATTATGATGTATACCAAGGGCGATAAAATAAAGAATGTGTCTGATCGCAAGTTAAAATTGCCGTGTTGGCCGTGTGGTGACGGCAGAGGAGAATACAATTGTCACCACCCCCATTTCTCCCGTGGGTGTCGTACAAGGCGACTAAGGGTAAAGACGGCAATGAGTAATGGGCAGCAGCATTTCTCTCATACCACCTGGCAATATAAATTTGTACTGCGATTTATGTGCCCGATATATGGCAATAGACTCGCCACCTGTTACATGGGACCGAACATAATTGGCGAAAAGTGGTTGTTAATTCACCTCTGCCTACCCCTTCGGGGATATAGGCGTGATTTATGTATGTATGTATGTAAGTTAAAATACGATCTGAGGCTTCTTTTTATCGCCCGAGGTAAGATCATAGTTTTATGTCACCCCCTGATCAAGAAGTGGGATTTTTTGTACGCGTAGATAGCGGGCGAAAAAGTCCACTTCATGGTCAGGTGTGACATAAAGAATATTGTGGTTAGAAAAAGTTCGAAAAAGTATAGTCTTGATGCGGGAATCGAACCCGCGTCCTCTGCGATCCGGTCAGATGCCTATACCACTCGGCCAACCAGGACGTTAGCCGAGTGGTAGACGACGAAAATGGCCGACTGGTATAAATAAGCATCTGCCCAGATCGCCCTTAAATATCCCCACTGATGGGGCATAGGCCTTAGATAGAAGAATATAGGAACGATTCGCCATTACCCACCACGCTGGCTCAGCAAATTGATGAGTATTAACGATTGCAGATTTAGCCAGAAGCAACGGCTTAACTTGCCTTCTGAAGTACGTTATCCGAAACTCGAGATAATAATATTTTTGATCACCGGCCCTAAACATTGCTTAGTTTACGCAATTGCACGCCGGGCGCGCCGAGCCACTGCGCCATGCTACTCATAATACAATAATAACAATTATTCAATCAACTATAAATGGAAGTAAATCACCACATCGGTCGACGTCGGCAAAAGAATGCGAGATATTATAGTAACAGAGATAATTATGACGCGCTTAAATGTGTTATCAATGCCAGTTGATGTTTATGCCTCGAGCGGATAAGTCGTGTGTAGATAGTTTCCTATTCGAACTGATATGTCCATTGAAACGACGATCTGTAGGAGGAGATATTGGAGACGCAGTAGCGAGAAGAGAGTGAGAGTTACTCGCGTATGGCCTTATTTGGGCAGGAGAGTGGTTACTTACGAAGTAAGTGGTTAAAGTTTGGCTCTTTCCGTCTTATTAATGAACTGGTAGTAAATATGGTATAGCTATTCCGCGTTTTGTCTTCGTGTCACAAACATGATTTTGAATGCGAGGAAAGGGGACAAAACACCGAGTAACTAGTCTATACTTAAACCGTGTTTATTAATAAGGCCGTTTGGGTTTAATAAAGGATGTTATGTAGATGATGATAAGAGCAGTTCGATGGCTCAGTCTAGTGCGCTCGGTCTGCGATTCCATAAATGAAGCAACGTTCGCTAAGATCGGTTATTCGATGGGTGACCATAAATTTAGTATCTTGAGTTCGTCCGTGCTTTGGAGGCACTTTAAGCCGTCGGCCGTTCATCCACATAATTCGCATTAGGGTTGGTTGAATATTGGCCATCCTTCCTTCATTCTTCCATTTATATGGCCTGCCCGGCTAGCATGACCACCGAAACACGATATGATATAGCTATTTATCCACGTTGAACAGTAAAAAATCATTGGATTTTAAAACGTGAATAAGCCTAAGCCTGAATCATTGAATAATATACCATAAAGATATAGCCATTTATCGCTTTGAACTGTCGAAAATACAACGATTTTTGTAAGTTCAACGCGATAAATGGCTATATCATATCGTGTTTGGGTGGTAGCCGGGCTGCAATAACATCGAAAGAGCTGGTGACATAATGATAGTGTATGATGACATATTACTGTGTGGTAGTCGGGTCAATCGTATGAGAGGAATACTGGATTTTGCGACCCTAGTGATATAATACGATTTTACAATGCCCAACGAATCTTCTCATTATTTCCCAGTTTATCTGTAATAGGCGGAGTATACTTCCTTTTCCATTGAAATCCACTCCCTTTTGATTCATATCTTACATTACACCCCTCAACAGTTCTTGTTATCATTCCGCTGTAAAATCTCTTGAATGGTCCCCCTGATATAATAAGGCCATGCATTACCCACCACATTGCACCACTACATCAACTTTTAGATCAAGTCTCCACACTTGGGTCCGTAATGGAAATAAAGTACTTTAATGAAACTGTAGACTGAAAGTATTCCTAATATTCCATGCAAATTAAATTTGTATAAAATTCTTTAAAAAACATTCACCTTGTTATCACAATTAAAGTGATGTTTATCAAAGATTGCAATTGGACTGATAATTACCGGCTAAATAATATTTCGCTTCTATGAAGAAACATCAGAAGCTAGCTTCGGAATTTTGTATATTAAATCAACGCCCATTCAAAAGTCACCTCTAAGTAAATATTATCAAGACATCAAATGGCTCTTCCAGTGTTTGCCCACATAATTAGCTCGCTGTAAATTCTTAATGCAAATAAAACTACTGTAAACTGTACACCGAGTATTCTTGTAGCGCTATTCTAAACCTTATCTCCTTGTGTTACAGGTCTGCAGCTGTTCGGTGAGCGGCTCCGTTACCAATATATCGACGTCGTCATCTCACAATGAATCTCTGCACAACCACCAATTGTTGAATAATACAGGTGTGTTTAGTAGTTAAATAATATGATTTTTGTATTTCTTTGTATAAACTAATTTGTAAGTAGGCATAACATGTTAGGGTGCCGAAGGTACGCTACATCATCAGCAAAAAGAGAAGATTTTTAGTGTATTATATTCCTAATAGTTTTTTCTGTATCCATAAAATTGGTAATCGTGGATTAGGTCTTGCTAATCTGTGACATATTACAATATTGCCTTATTACAGCAGTCATTAGGCCGAGTAGGTATTGATTTGACTTCAGTGTTAATCGTCAGTCCTCACACTTATTTATTTATTTATTTATTAGGCGCACAAACAACGTATTATTATATAAAGTAAACATACACGATAACGGTAAGCCTTATAAATATAATGCAGGTGAGCACATCATTATTTGTTTTAAGCTATCAAGGAAATATGTAGTTATTTTATTGAAATCAAGAGTTTAATTAATTTTATAAAACATAGATTAACAAATGTCGCGACAGTACAATGAAAACTTAAAAAATCATTAACATACATACATACATACATAATTCACGCCAATATCCCCGAAGGGGTAGGTGAACTAGCACCCACGCTTCGCCAATTAGGCTAGGTCCCATGTAATAGGTGGCGAGCATCATTAACATCAATGTATTGAACTATGTTAAAAGTCGTAAAAGAAACGTGGTTGCTTAAGATGTTAACTTACAGTTATTTTTCCTCTGAAGTTTTCATTTAGGTTATATGTGAGAGAAGGATACTTATATGACATTTCCATATGTTAGAGCAGGATGATGAGAAGTGTCAGAGGTAAAATAAATGTGAATGGGGTGTAACTATCTAGTCCTGCGAGGGTGTTGGTGTGATACAAATGACCCTGTATAGCAAATAATTTTCAAATTAAGTCCAAATATTTAATATTTCTTTTACTCCTTTCAGGCCCAATATATGGCAACCTGCTCTCATCCGGTGGGAAGCCTCTGTCGTCGCCGACGGCGAGGCAGCAACAGCAGTTGGCGGCAATACAGGCAGCGAACGCCAGGCGGCTGCCACCCGAAGTGCCAAAGAGAACTAGCAGTATTACTCTCAAGTAAGTAACTGGAAGAGCCGTGTGGTGACATCAGAGCAGAATACAATTGTCACCACCCCAAACAGTGACGATAAAACCATTGAGCATGGGCCATAACCCACCACGCTAGCTCAGCGCGAATCGATGGGTATTAACGACTGCAGATGCAGCCGGGACCAACGGTTAACGTGCCTCCCGAAGCACGAAGGAGATAAATATTTTTGGTTACCCATAAAATGACCGGTCTTAGCAAACATTGCTTCGTGTGCGCATTCGCAGGCCGAGTGCGCTAAGCTACTGTGCTGTCGCGCTGGTCCTGAGTGGCGTTTTATACGTAATATTTATTGAATTATGTGGTTATTACAAATGATGGTTTGGTCAAGTTATGCAAAGAGATGAAAGCTATGTTGGCAGAAGATGTTAGGTATGGACGTAGAGCGGAATAAGGGCAGGAAGAAGAAAATGTATTTAATGATATTCCCAAACATTACTAGCAAAGGAAATATTGAATATTAGCTTACCCGGCATACGTTGTTATGCCATATAAATTAGCCCGTAGCCATATTACGATTCGGTGCTTTGGTCATGCCCACACACCGTACCTACCGAACGGACGAACGTCAAATGTTTGACAGGAAAACAGTTTATATGGAAATTTTTGTTTTTACTATTTTCCCTCGCAATTTTTCCATATTTTCTCACCTTTTTGCCTTGCCTGGCCCAAGACAATCATTTGAAAACCAAAATCGGCCCAGCTGTTCTCGAGTTTTACCGAGACAAACGTACAGCAATTCATTTTTATTATAAAATGTTGGTTTTACAGTGCCGAGAGCCCGGTGTCCCTCCGGCGGGCGGAGTGCGGCGGAGCCGTCGTCCGCGGAGGCAGCATGTCCTCCGTGCAGTCCTCCTCCTCGTCCTCCTCGCAGGAGCACAGGCACCACTACCACCAGCCCTACCAGCCGAGGGCGCCGGTAAGTTAGCCACACTGTCTGCTTGCATATTCATAAATATACATAATAATATTTATTAAGCCGTGTGGTGACGGCAGAGTAGAATACAGTTGTCACCAACCCAAATCTGTCCCGTGGGTGTCGTACAAGGCGACTAAGAATAAAACAGTGATGGGGAATGGGCAACAGCGTTCTACTTATACCACCTAGTACTAATACTAATGTACTGCGACTTTTGTGCCCAAATGTGTAAATGCAGACCATTCCACCAGGGTTTGATAGTCCTATTCTTATTATGCTCTTACTGTAGAGTACTATAGATAATAAACAATACAGTACTTTTGTATGAAGCTAATATCTTATGATGAGAATGATATGAGAAATGGCAATTGCACAAATTGTCGAAACGTGGGTGTTTATTCATCTCTGCCTGCCCCATCGGGGATATAGGCGTGGTTTATGTATGTATGTAATATGAGCCGTGTGGTGACGGCAGAGAAGAATACAATTGTCACCACCCCAAATCTCTTCCGTGGGTGTCGTACAAAGCGACTAAGGATAAATCAGTGATGAAGAATGAGCAGCAGCGTTCCTCTTATACCACCTTGCAATGTACTGCGACTTTTGTGCCCGATAAATGGCAATAGGCTCGCCACCTGTTACATGGGACCTAACATAATTGGCGAAGCGTGGGTGCTTGTTCACCTCTGCCTGCTCCATCGGGGATATAGGCGTGATTATGTATGTGTGTATGTAATGTGACGAGAGGTACCCCCAAACCGCGACTGTTCACCCCAGGAACCCCACGTGCACATCCAAGAGCAGCATTTCCAAGCGCACCAGCGCACGGCCTCCGGGTCGGTGTACGAGGGAGCGGGAGAGCGCTACACGGTGTGGAAGAGACAGGACGCGCCCCCCTACTACGAGGCCCCGCCCCCGCCCGCCGCCTGCTGCCGCCCCCCCCACGACCACCACCAGCATGCGCACCAGCCGATGAAGGTATCCTGCCTTTTTCCCATTTAGCACCCGTCTAAAGTTGCCAATGAACAATGAAAATTTTAAACTACCCTCCACAATTTTTCGAACATTCTTATTTATTAATTTTTTTATTAGCCTATAAGATCGCACTGCTGGGCAAAGGCCTCCACCGTAGCCCTCCATCTTTAAACAAAGCTATTTTTTCTGTGTCTTCAACTACTTGCATGTGTGTTATTTATTACTATTATTACTTAAAAAGAAAAGAGGTCATAAAAGTTTTCTGATCTCTTCTGTTTTCTTTGTTTTTGTTCTTATGTAATATTTTCAAAAATTTTATATAATGTTTAAACAAAAATCAATTGCCATATTTGACATTGTATTTCCTAGCTCTGTTAATCAATTTATTTTGAATTAAATCATGCTCTTTTTCACTATCTGCTGCTAAAATTATATCATCATAGTAGATAATTATAATACCTTGTATGTCACTAAAGATTTTATTATAATTTTTATGGAAAACTTCTGGCGCTGAAGAAATGTCAAAGGACATCCTTCTAAATCTGTTGTTTTTAAGCATTTTTGCAAAATATTGTATATAATGTTCAAACAAAAATCAATTGCCTTATGCAATGTTCTTCAACTTTTAGGTATCGGAGACAGTGCGCAAACGTCAGTACCGTGTCGGCCTCAACCTGTTCAACAAGAAACCGGAGAGGGGAATCGCCTACCTGATCGCTCGAGGCTTCCTGGAGAACTCTCCCCGAGGAGTAGCCAGGTTCCTCATCACGAGGAAGGGCCTCAGCAAGCAGATGATCGGCGAGTACCTCGGCAACCTGCAGAACCCTTTCAACATGGCCGTTTTGGAGTAAGTACACCTGTGAACTACACATGACAACAAAAAGAAAGTACAAGCAACGCCAGAGCTGAATAAAATAGGGGGTCTTTCACAAACAAGCTATCCCAAGTGCACGGAAATGGAAAGTCTGGTGTTCAAGACACAAGAAGACAAGGACAGCCAAAAGTCCAGTGATGCTGTTAACAATTATTGAAAATTGGCATGTGTGATAATATACCCTATGACTGTAACAGTAACGTAATTATGTACGCTTTGGCTTTAAAATTTGATTCCATTTCACAATTGTCTCCCCCCCCCCCCCCCAATCTCTCCCGAGGGTGTCGTACAAGGCGACTAAGGGTAAAGACTGCGATGAGCAATGGGCAGCATGTTCCGCTTATGACAGCTAGAAGTATAAGGACTGACCCTGTGTTGACGGCAATGCAGAATACAATTGTCAACACCCCCGTCGCTCGTTGTCGCATTGGTGTCGTACAAGGCGACTAAAGTCAGCGATGAGTAAAGGGCAACACAGCAGCGTTCCTCTTATATCAGCTGAAAGTATAAGGAACGGGCTTGTGTTGACGGCAGTGCATAATATAATTGTCACCCATCTCTCCCGCCGGTGTCGTACACAACTATGAGTGATGGGCAGCAGCGTTCCCCTTATAGGTACCATCTAGCAAAATACTGCGATATTTACGTACCCGATACATAGCCAAACTCGCAACCTAATACATGGCACCTTACATAATTGGCGAAACGCGAGTGTTAATTCACCTATGCCTACCCCTTCGGAGATTGGACGTCATTTATGTATCATATTTTTATTTATTTTATGTCACACCTGACCATAAAGTGGACAATTCGGCCCGCTACGCGTACGTAAAATCCCACTTCCTGGTCAGGTGGTGACATCGATCGTATATTTATCGCAATCGTCAAATACTTGCAATCTGAGACATTCTTAGTTTTTTATCGCCCTTGGTATCTACTATTATTAAGGTGTACCGTTCTTTTCGCAGGTGCTTCGTAAACGAACTCGACCTATCCGGCATGGCGGTTGACGTGGCGTTGCGTCGATACCAAGCCCACTTCCGGCTGCCGGGCGAGGCGCAGAAGATAGAACGCCTCGTGGAGGCGTTCGCCCGCCGCTACTGTGTCTGCAACACGGACTTCGTGCAGCGTCTACGTACACAGGACACGGTGAGTTTACACGAAATTGTGCCTTAATTGAAGATGCCAAAGAGTACATTGTTAATAAACATACCTAAATACAGAGTGCTGTTAGCATATAAGTAGATTAATACTTTTCACTTCTCATGCTCTGAAAGTGCTTATTTGTGCAGGATATAGGCTGCACAAAATCGAATTTTGTGCTCTAGAGCAGTAGTATTAGTATTGTTCGTAAGCGTAGCGGATGGAAAAGTCCACTTTATGGTGAGGTGTGACATAAAACACCCACCAACCCACTCTGGGCTAGCGCGGTCGGTTATCATGCTCCCTATATTCATCCGTCCATATGGAAGGCCGGTGCCCCAGCAAATGGGGACATTAAAGGGCTGGTAAGTGTATGATAAGGCAAAATAAGACTAGGAAAATTAGCTAGGCACTTACAATATACACAAATAAATTCCCAGTCAAATTATTCCGTGTGCCGTGTGGTGACGGCAGAGTAGAATACAATTGTCACCACCCCAAATCTCTCCCGTGGGTGTCGTACAAGGCGACTCAGGATAAATCAGCGATGAGGAATGGGCAGCAGCGTTCCTCTTATACCACCTAGCAATAGCAATGTACTGCGACTTTTGTGCCCGATAAATGGCAATAGGCTCGCCACCTATTACATGGGACCTAACATAATTGGCGAAACGTGGGTGCTAGTTCACCTCTGCCTACCCCTTCGGGGATATAGGCGTGATTTATGTATGTATGTATGTATGCAAATTATTCCGCTAACTCACTGAAATTAAGTGTTTGATGAATGTGACATAAAAGTTTTTCTTGTTTTAGATATTCGTGTTAGCCTTCGCCATTATAATGCTGAACACAGATCTCCACACGCCTAACCTCAAGCCCGAAGCGCGCATGTGCCTAGACGATTTCGTTCGCAACCTCCGCGGCATAGACGACTGCGGGGACATAGACCGGGACATGCTGGCCGGGATATACGACAGGGTCAAGTCCAGCGAGTTCAGGCCGGGCAGCGACCATGTTACACAGGTAATAAGGACCATTTTGCTATGTACAATTTGGGTAATAAATTCGACGGTAATGCGTAAGATTGCGGAAGCAAAGCCTTCTCAGATTCAGTCTTTTGTAGCTAATCACAGCATAGCGCGCTCGGCCTGAGATTGCGTAAACTAAGCAATGTTCGCTAAGGTCAGTCATTGGATGGGTGACCAAAACTTACTATCTCGAGTTCCTCCGTCCTTCGGAAGACACGTTAAGCCGTTGGTCCCGGCTGCTTCTGCAATCGGTAATCCGACCGACCCGCACTGCGACTTTTCTACGACTTATATAATATTTTTATTGATGCCTGTTTCTCCGTCATTGAAAATGAGAATACTTATATTTCGGCACATAAGTAATCCTAAAATAATTAATTTTGTATAACACTATAAAGAGGTAAGTAGGACCGAATGGTGCACCTTAAATTCAATATTTGAAAATAATGCAAATGTTAAAAATATTGCGGCGAAACGTGGGTGCTAGTTCACCTCTGCCTACCTCTTCGGGGATATAGGCGTGATTCATGTATGTATGTATGTAGTGTAAAATTAGCACAAAGAAATAAGGCTAGAATTTGTTTTTATATAAAAAAAAGTTCCTAAAAGTTACACAACAGTTTTCTGTTTCTAGAAATAACATTGATTTCACTTTAGAAGCTGCGTCTTTTTTCCCTCGAACTAAGTGATTATTTGTCAAAATCTTCATAACATGAACAAACCAAACAATAAATGCATCCCTTTACCATTTAGAACTCTGTTAATATATCTATCAAGACTTTTAAAATCCCTTTAGAAGTAAATAAGCTTTTTAACGTCAACCATCTCGCATTAACTGCTTTTTTCTTTAGAAGTAAATAAGCTTTTTAACGTCAGACATCCCGCATTAACTGATCGCTTTTTTCGTCTACAGGTGATGAAAGTGCAAACCACCATAGTAGGCAAGAAGCCACACCTAGCGTTACCACACCGGCGGTTGGTGTGCTATTGTCGCCTTTACGAAATACCGGACATTCATAAGAAGGAGCGCCCGGGGGTACACCAGAGAGAGGTGAGTTATCCGGCTCGAAGGACCGTTTTATAAAAAGTGTAATTTTAAATATAAATGACTTTTTAATTAATTGATGGCCTTGTAGATGGCGAAACGAGGTTGTTAATTCACTTCTGTCTATCTCTTCACAGAGAAACTAGTTTGAGTATGTATGTGTATGTGTTAAAGATAAGTCACCCCCACATTTTTTTAAATTAAGATCTTTTAATGTAAAAAAATAATTCCAACCATTCTTAAAAGCGGAAAGCGCCAAATGACGTCATAACTACGTTCTTTTTTTTTACTCCTATGTAGGTAAGAAAAGGCGTTATATGCTGTAGTTGTGACGTCGTAATTTAAGAAATAAAATTTTCGAATTCAGGACAGGAAAATTAAGAAATGCAATTGCAACTTTTTGTTTTAGGGGACTATTATTTCTTAAAATGTTGCCAATTTTTCTCACGAATTTGCCGTCTGTAAAAATGTTTCTTTCTACCATGTATAATTGTATATTGTTGAAAAAAACTAAAGGGTCCGTTAAACAATCGACGGGTATGTTCTTAATAGCTTACCTGGCAGATCATTTAACAGTTGTAATATGAAACATATGTCAATTGAACTGCCAAGTCAACTATCCAGAACTTACCCGTCGATTATGAAACAGGCCTCAAATTCGACTCTTTCCCTCATCTCATCATCAATATTCCCTCATTATTCCCTCAGGTGTTCCTGTTCAATGATCTGCTAGTTATAACCAAGATATTCAGTAAGAAGAAGTCCTCTGTGACGTACACGTTCCGACAGTCGTTCCCGCTGTGCGGCATGAGCGTCAACCTTTTCTCTGTGCCGCGTGAGTATGGACACTGCAATTTGTATTCTATTTATATACGCACAGGGTTAATTATAAAGTACCAGCAACCTCGCAGGACCAGATAGCCAATATCATAAATGAGAATCTTGTTCTACGACATTTGATAATTCGTGAGAAAATACTTTCTAACAAAAATTAATATTAATTTAATTTATCGCTTGAATTTTATATTACTATTACATTAATAACTCTATATTATTGGAGCACGCGAACGCAAGAGACTAAATGTTAACAATCTTGATGTGTTTTTTTTTAAATATAAAATACTAAATAAATATGTGTAACACTAATAATTCAAAGTAGCTATAATAAATTTATTTGTCTATAATAGATGATGCACTTTAGAACAAATGTAGGTAGGTACAAAACAATATTCCTTTGCCTTCCATACTAGTTAATAACTGTGTGACAGCAAAGTAATAATAAGGTTCACTTTTGCAGACTACCCGTTCGGCATCCGGCTGTCCCGGCGCGTCGACGGTCGCCGCCTGGCGACGTTCAACGCCCGCAACGAGCACGACCGGTGCAAGTTCGCCGAGGACCTTCGCGAGAGCATCGCGGAGATGGACGAGATGGAGGCGATGCGGATCGAGGGCGAGCTGAACAGGGGGAAGGGGAGGAACGCTGGAAATAATCGGAATGGTGAGATGAACATTTGTGACTTTTATCTTCTATCCCCCGTATACAGGATCGCTACTCAAAGTCTGGGTCCTGCTGAATATTTAAGTATTGACTAAATTAACGTTTTTTCCATACAAATTCTGACAGGTATTGTACACTTATCTTTATAAGCAGTGCCCAAATTTTAGTAGCGTTTCTGTATTTGCCCACCGGAATTCAGATCCAGAGGTCTCGGGTTCAATCCTCAGGGAAGGACAAATTTTGTTCTCGGTTTGGTTAGTGATAGGACTTCTTTCAAGTCCGCCTGGCTAGCTACCACCATCTTAGCAAAATCTGTAGCCATAATATTAATAATGATAACAGCATTATTGTGTTCCGCCAATTTGTGATAAGACTGCCATCCCCTCTGAGGATGTGGATTCCAGTTGAAGCTCGATCTGCGCAGACATAGAGATTCGGATGGTTTGGTCATGTTATGCGAAGAGGTGAAAGCTATGTTGGCAGGAGAATGTTAGGCATTGATGTGGAAGGACGTAGAATGAGAGGAAGAGATGGATGGATTGTGTAAAGGAGCAGAGGAGTGTATGTGAAATTAGTGAAGGATAGCGAGGAGTGGAAGAAGCAAACACATGTTGTGCCGACCCCGCCCAGAGCGGGATAAGTCTACACTTGTTTCTGGTCTTCAATGTGTATATTTTCACTTTCAGTAATGGAGAATCGGGACAGTGGAGTCGCCGACGTCGAAATTGACCACCAACAGTGTATGGACCACGTCCATGTTCATGGGTATGTATGGCATCTAGGAAACCATAAATATTCTTTAAAAGAAAAAGAATAAATAATTTTTGGTAATATTTAATAACGAGATATTTTAGGAGTTCTAAACACCCACCTCTAATTATTTAAGTTCTTGTAATTTGACGATGTGTGGTGACGGTAGAGCAGAATACAACGGTCACCACCCCCATGTCTCCCGTGGTTGTCGTATAAGGCGACTAAGGGTTAAGACAGCAATGAGTAATGGACAGCAGCATTTCTCGTTTACCACCTAGCACTAAACTGCGATTTTTGTACCCGATAGATGGCAATGGGCTCGTCACCTATTGGACCTAACCTAATTGGCGAAACGTACGTGTGAATTCACATCTCCCTACCCCTTCGGGGATATGGGCATAATTTATGTATGTATGGATGTATTATAACATTCGGCAAAGGATTTGAGATATTCACATGGATAAAATTGAGAATAGAAGTCTCTTAAAGCGTGAGAGACAAACTGTATATTAAATCAGATTTTCACTTCTCATGCTCTGAAAGTGCTTATTTGTGCAGGATATAGGCTGCACAAAATCGATTTTTGTGCTCTAGAGCATTAACGTATCTACTCATAAATGTGTCTCTATTAAGGCAAAGAAAGTGAGCAATGCAGCCAAACACAATAAGAAATTCAAAGATAGAATTTGTTATTTTATTATTTACTTAAATTTATTTGCCTAATGCGTTTTTTAAGACATAATTTTAATTTAAGTAGGTACGGTAGGTTATTAAATTAACTTAAGAAAATTATTATTTCAAAATTAATTTAATACTTGGCTGTATAGGTCTGCAGCCCATGCCTAATACCAATGGGAAAAACAATTTCCTTCAGTATTCAAAATTGTACTAATTTTAGTTTGAATTTTAAGAAATGTTATGATAAACTACTGTATTATTTCCTCGCAATTGAAGTGAAAAGCAGAGTTTCTACCTCGTCCACAAAACAATTTTTATTCTCGACATTACTATCAGCTAAAAGTCTGCTAAAAGTCTCGGACAAAAATGATTCGTTTTGTGCACTTGATTGAAAATCTACTATTTTTCTCTTAGACTCCCACTCTTTCTTACTCTTTATTTTTTCGGTTAAAGGGGGGTTTTATGCATAAATACATGTCAGCCTCATCAGAAGTGTAATTAAATTATATGCTTAGGTGCTATTTAACCAAACCTTTGAATAATGTACCATATGTCTTCCTTGGATTTCGACACCGCAAATGTTAATGGTGAATTTTTTTCAACAGCGTGATAGTACCCCCTCCGCCCACCGGACCAGCGCCCGCTGCGCCGGCGCGCATCCCCCACAACCCACCGCCCACTACCATCATCAAGCGGAACGTGCTGTCCAACTCACTCGTTGATATCAACGACCCCGGTGAGTTGATCATAGATTGCTACAGCTGCAGTTCGGTTATATCGCCCAATAAATCGCCAAAATTTCAACATATGATTTTGAATACCTTAAAGGCTATAAATGACTTACATTTTATTTTATAGCGGAATAAGCACCCATGGAGATTAATCTAAATACTTTCTGAAAATTTGTCCGACCACCATTGTAGCCGATTACAAACATTTATTTATGTCACACTTGACCATAAAGTGGACTTTTTCGCCCGCTACGCGCAAAAATCCCACTTCTTGGACAGGAGGTGAAATAAAACTATGATCTTATTTCGGGCGATTAAAAAGGATCCTCCGATCGCATTTTAAGCGCCCTCGCCTTCAGCCCGGGCGTCGAATACTTGCGATCTGTGCGATTTGTTTTATCGCCCTTGGTATTCTTCTTCTTCTTCTTCTTGCCCTTATCCTACTCTAAGTAGGGTCGGCACAACATGCCTTCATTGTCTTTAAATTGTGAATAAACGCCATGGTCACGGATGATGTCATCCGTGACCATGGCGCATGTAAATATATGAACCATAACAATATCCATGTACGTGGTATAAATCCCGTTTATTCTCAATTTAAAGATGAAAGTGACCACGTAAGCTTAAAACATTATGTCTTCATTGTGTTGTATTTTTAACAGCACATAATAATTGTGGTTTTGTCTCCTTCCAGTGGCTCTGGCAGCTGAGCGGCTCCAGCGACGGGGCTCCGTGGGGTCCCTCGACAGCGGCATGTCCGTCTCGTTCCAGCAGGGCAGCCGCAACGCCCTGCACGCCACCTCCCCCCGACACCCCGGTGAGCAACGGTCACCAGGTAACGTGTCCCCGTCACCGTATCCGATCACACCGCATTCTTTTCATCGGCACTAATAATGCAGGTAAAAGGCCATCAAAAGTGTGTGTCAATTTGAAAAATAATACGAGCGCCAACAAAATTTTGCGCCAAAAAGAGATTTCCAAATATTCTCTCATCATCATCATCATTCACAGCCCTTTAATGTCCCCACTGCTGGGGCACGGGCCTTCCCTATGGATAGAAGAATATAGGGAGATTGGGCCATAACCTAACACGCTGGCCCAGTGCAGGTTGGTGAGCATTAAAGACTGAATAATATGCAGCCAGGACCAACGGCTTAATGTGCCTTCCGAAGCACGGAGGAGCTCGAGATAATAAATTTTTGGTCACCCATCCTATGACCGGCCTTAGCGAACTTGCTTAGTTTACGCAATCGCAGGCCATGCGCGCTATCCTACTGCGCTAGCAATCTCCTCCGCAGCGCACTGCATGCCACCTCCCCCCGACACCCCGGTGAGCAACGGTGACCAGGTAACGTGTCCCCGTCACCGTATCCGATCACACCGCTTTCTTATCACCGGCACTAGTAATATTACATACATACATACATAATTCACGCCAATATCCCCGAAGGGGTCGGCAGAGGTGAACTAGCACCCACGCTTCGCCAATTAGGCTAGGTCCCATGTAATAGGTGGCGAGCCTATTGCCATTTATCGGGCACAAAAGTCGCAGTACTTTGCTAGTTGGTAGGTATAAGAGGAATGCTGCTGCCCATTCCTCATCACTGATTTATCCTTAGTCGCCTTCTACGACACCCACGGGAGAGGTTTGGGGTGGTGACAATTGTATTCTACTCTGCCGTCACCACACGGCCACTAGTAATATTGCAGGTAAAAAGTCATCAAAAGTGTGTAAATTTGAAAAATAGAAAAGAAAGAAATGACCAAATATTCTCACATGACATTATGCATATATGGCATTATGCTCGCCACCTATTACATGGGACCTAACTTACTAACCTAACCCCGTATTATGTAAGCCGATTTCAGTTGCTTGGGTCTACTCGTCACTCTCACACTTTGATATGAGTGAGAGTGACAGGTTGACAAAAGCGATTGAAAGAGGCTTACATAATACGGGGGCCGATCACACCACACTATTGGCACCGGCACAAGTAATATTGCAGGTAAACCGCCACCAGAAGTGTGTGTCTATTTGAAGAAAAAAAAGTCCAAATAGAGAGAACTAAAGTTGTAGTCTGTATCAAACCTTCTTCCTCCCCTTATCCCCGCTCTATCCTAAATGGATTAGCTCAGACTAGCTGCCCAATTCATCTGTCATCTATTACCCACAGTACAAGTGCTAAGGCGTGAGTGTAAGAAATATTTCTTTATTTATTAATACATACATACATACATAATGCACGCCTATATCCCCGAAGGGGTAGGCAGAGGTGAACTAGCACCCACGCTTCGCCAATTATGCTAGGTCCCATGTAATAGGTGGCGAGCCTATTGCCATTTATCGGGCACAAAAGTCGCAGTTCTTTGCTAGGTGGTAGGTATAAGAGGAACGCTGCTGCCCATTCCTCATCACTGATTTATCCTTAATTATTTTTATTTATTAACCAATCATTAAATCAATTAAATCAATTGCTTCAGGTCGTATATTCGGCGGCATCTTCCCCAGCCGGCAGAGAAAGCTCAGCGCGTCTGGAGTACCCGACCCCAAACAGGGACAAGTCGGAAAAAGCACGGAAGTATAAAAAAACCGCTTCACACACACAAGGGAAGCAGAGTACTCCACCAACGGATATTCCAATCGTAAAAGAAAACTTACGTTCCCGACTAAGAAAAATATATAACCACTTTGATATTTGGATTGTTATGCGAGTTGCAAATTACTTGTAGTTTTTAAACCTTACCGTTATGTGACTTTGACCTTTGCCGCGTAGGTGTTAGGGTTGATTTGGTGAGAATACGATACCAACGAATGTAAAGGGTAATGGACTGTTTCCAAAGTTATAAGAAATAGAATTGGTGTTTTCAAACTTTATTATATTATATACAGAGAACCGTTATATTTAGCTCTGATGCTATATTTAAGTTATATTTGTGGGCGACATCTCTTTTTGTAATTTGAACTAATAACCCTAAGCGCCCTCTAACGGATTTACTCAGCAGTCATAGTGGTGGTTGATGCGCTATGAAAAACGCATTTAATAAAGTATAATTATGTGTTGTGCTCTCACTAAACAAAATATTTGGTCGTAATCAGAATAGTATCTATCGATTCAGGTGTCGACTTTTATACTAATAGGAGTGGCACATATTACATGCATTTATAATTTTTCTATCAAGGTTTGGAACTATCGTTGAAACTTATTTTTCAAGTCTTGTATAAGGAGGTATTTAGACGAAAATTATGTAGGGCTGCCAGAACCAAAAATATGAATACTAATTCGGCGAATTGAGTGTATATATTTTTGGCTGGCCACTTTATGATACGTGTTACTGAGCTTGCATTGCTGTAAGGGTTTTCTAACTGTCTTCCTCTTTTAGAGAATTCTAGAGTTGCTTATTATGAATAGAATGAATACACAAAGTTGTTGGGCCAACAGTATGGCGACACCGTGTCTTCGTGCCATCTATTGAATATCATTTCGATATGTAAATTAAGCTAATCCTTGTGCCAACAACAGCGGTTCTTTAGAAGCCTTTCTTGTTTAAACTTTTGGTGTTCGAACATTTTACCGAGAGATTAATCTGTAGGAACTTGAATAAATATATGCCTTGTACTGTGAAGAAAATATTTCTGATACAGAATTAGGCTTTGGGACTGAAGTGTTAGAGACTAGAATGCTATATCGGTACTCCGAGCACTAGTTTATTCCCTCTTTCAAAAAAGAAAAAAAGAAAGTCTGTGCCTGGGAAGTGTTGGACTTTATCACATTTTTCACGGAAGCATTTCTCATTCTCTGAAGGCGAATGAAACGATAAATTAAATAAACACATATATTATTTATTTCATTTATCAAATGTTTTTTTTTAATAAACCTTTAAGGAAAATGTGTTGTTTTATGTACCTGGACTAAACAACTATGTAAACATCAAGGAATGCAATCTAATCGACGGAGTGCTAATCTTAGCGGAGTGATCGAATTAATGAGAATGATGTCACGTTTTGAGGAGAGGGACACTTGTTTTGATAGTATTATTTCGATGCTTATTATTTTAAGCTGTAATTAACTGGTGTACTTGACTTCTAGAACCATTATTTAAAAAATTACCGGCGTAGAGATTAATAGGTTTATCTTCGGAACCTGGAGGTCTACTCTGAAACTCCAAACGATTAACGCACATCTATCTGTCTTTCTCACGCCACTGAGTGTTAAAATAAGAGCGACAAAGACGCAAAGACTCGATCGAACGAAATAAACTTCCAGAGTAACGCCTCTGTACTGACAATGTGTTGTTCGCGCCATTTTTGTCACCTCCATTTTGATTTAGCTATCCATTATCCAAAATGGCGGTCTTGAACTGTCCTCTTTTGAATATTTACTATAGAGTATTTTTTCACGGTCTGTGGTTGGACTATTGTGCAAGTTTGGTTGGGAAGATTGTAGTGGATATCGACTTCAAATTGTTATCTATTTGGTGTGATGAGAAAAGTAAAAAGGATTTCACATCATAAACCGAAAATTATTTAAGTACTTTTGCTATTAATGTTATCAGAAAACAAAGTATTAATAATTTTCTTGAATTACGCAATAAAAAAAGAATAATAGTCATAGTCATGTTCCAAATTAGTATTCGCATTGATAATTGTTTCCATTAGAATAATTGTACATACGTTCAGTATAGAATATGTATGTTTATATAATTATATTTACTAACTACTTTTTTGGATGCACTATCAAGCAATACATAGGCTAAATAGTATTCACGACGTATAAAGATTAAATTTATAAAAATAATAATAAACGAATTTATTCACTTGTTGTTGATGAATTTTTATTAGCTTTTTAGGCGATTTGAGACAATTTTTAATAGGCAAATACATAATTAATTGCCCTTGTCGTTTTACAGTTCGGTAAACAAAAACATATTTAAAAAGTTAGTCTAGTCGTCAGTTGCTACATTTCTACCGAGAGTCCACATTATCTCATTCCTAACTTTAATTGATTCTTCCAAAAAAAAATGACTGACTGTACTCAGAAGTATGGTCATTTTGATCAGTCTTGCAAATAAATTCGATTTATTAATTAACGCGAGCGCTCCCCGTCACTTCAGTGGTAATGATACCATTATTTCGATGTTACAATTGACTTCCTTGGATTTACCGTATTACCTGATTAGTTTTAAGAAAATACTTTACGGCGATCTCTGAAATGGCAGCTTTTTTATCAACCCAGACCATTTGTCTAATGCAGGAAGATCTGAATTACTACAACTCCGTTTCCGTAGTGATGTGTCGTGATCATTTTTAGAGAGGGCTGAGCTATGAGATCGAAATAAAAATATTGTCCTTCTGTGCCGCCATAATAAATGGCCTGGCCGATTGGCTAAGGGTTTCTATTTTGAACTTAAATTGTGTTAAGTCACGATGCCCTTGCGCAACTTACTTTTGAAAATGGCTACTGTCCAATTTAAGTGTAGAATATTAGCCATCATAAAGTTATAATGTTGACTAATTGAGTAGCTAACTGTTGAGTATAATGTGTAAGCCGGGCGAATAAAAATGGAAGTACATACTTATATCGCGTTTGTTCTATGATAAGGGAATGTGCCAATTAATGATGTGGGCATAATATTGTTTGAAGAAATACTTTACAGAATTATAAGGTTTTACTGCTTGTGTTTACTTGGAAATCTAGATTCAGCGATGTGGTTTTACCCTATGACAATAGACAGGCAGCAGCTGATGGTAAACAGACGGCAGCTGATAATTTGGGAACAGGGGTAGGAAGAAGAGTGAAGCCTACCTGTTGTTATTTTATTTTAAGTTTGAAACCAGATTGAAATTATTTTTTTGGTTTAGCCTCTAGTATGTTCATTGACCAACATTAATTTTGCTACGATACTGTTAAAAGGATGTAGAATGATCCCTATATTCTTCCATCCTGAGCTCCAGCAGTAGGGACTTTAAAATTCCCGATGATGATGATGATGATGATGAGATGGGCGTAATCCAGTGTGTACTATTTTTTTATGTTATTTCCCTATAAAACCTTCATAGGTTTTGCCATACACAACTTTTAACAGACAATAAAGTTGTATAGTTGTTATGTTTATATGACTCTGAATATTCAAGAATTCTAGATTCTTCAAGAACTCTAATAGAAAGAACGCGACTAATGGGTGTAGGCAGCATTTTTTATTTGCCCGGGTTATAAGCTTGTTGATTCTACTCTTTGATACGTGGGTAGGTAGTAAATTAATGAGAATTGTTAACATTGTCTTCGAGAGAGGTGTCTGTCGGTGTCTTTTTATATGCCCTATATTTAGCTATTGAATTATACGGTGAGAGCCTTTTCTACGTCTTACAATTTACTATAGTATTTTTATTCTACGTCCAGTGGTGTACTCTACATTTCATTCAATGGTGGTTTGTTTAGTTGGAATGCATTCCAATGACTAAAATCGTAAACTTTCTTAGAATATTTTAATGGTGCCGTGATCCGTTCTTTCATTCATTCACTCACTCATTCACTAACGGTGTTTTATTTTGTTTAACTTTTGTGTTGTTATAAGAAGGCCGTATACTTTTAAGTATATTTAGTAATGGGAAACCATTCAGCTGTCATTCACTCATTACCTCAACCAATATAAACATAGATACAGCTTTATTTGCATAACCAAATTGAATCTCTGTTATTACGTAATGCGTTAGGCGTGATATCAATAAGTGCGCTGTTGGCAACTAAAGTAGCTTGGTACAGTACTATGTCACATTAGCTTGTATATAAATACCTGGTAACATGACTTATTAGTTATTTAATGAAATGATGATGAAACTATGAAAATTTGTGGGTTAATATGGCATAGTATCTACTTAATAGTTAACTTTTGTTAGTGACCGTACAAGTTGTATCTTGATTGTCTTTTTTATTATTTTGATTAGTTAATATGGCAGCGGACACGATAGTTCGATTTATAAAAACATTTTAATTGTTAATTGTACCTAAGTAACTATTTCGGGCTTTATCCTATAAAATTTAAGATTGATTTTTCTCAAATACTAGCCGATTTGATTTAAATAATTAATATGTCAAGCGAAATTCGCCTTTAATACCTAATATGAATTGAATATTTTTGTGATACTGGTGTATTCCAATTCCAATATAAATATGGCTTTGGGTATATTTAATCAAATGTACAATGTAGTAACCTTTTTCATCTGTAGGCAATGTAATAAGGATGACTATATTATAGATACATTAATTGTCAAATTATTATTGGGATACACCAACTTTAAATCGCACTATTGCAACAAAAGCAACCTATCTCAAAATTTCAAGAAAACAAACGCAGGCACCTAATTATAAAATGGTATCTGGATCTTTGTTTGTATAAGAAGAATATAATATTTTTGGATTAGGTCACTTTTCTTCTGAAGGTGCGATATGCGTGTGAGTTGATTATATAAAATTTAATTGCTTTTGTAAATTTCGCTTAAGCCAAAGATGTATAATTTGTGTTCAAGGGGGGGTAGAATTGATTTTCAAACCCGAGGCTTAATAGCTCTCGAAAAACGAAAAAATGGCAGTCTTTTTTTTGTTTATCCCAGTACCTCACATTCATTTGTTATCGGTAATGCTACTTTGTTCATATAATTTTTAGTTATTTCAGTTTTCTGTACCATAAAAATCCTTTACTAACTTATTCGTAAATTGTATGTATATTAAAGAGTACATTTCTAATATAATATATATCCTTTAGTTTTGTAATTGTTACATAGAGTTAGAGTAAGAAAAAAACACGCGAGCGTGATCTTATAATATGTTGTATAATATTATGGTAACATTGTTGCGAGTTGGTACACCTAAGTCACTTACAATAGTTCTATTTAAATAAAAACAATGAAAATGTATTTATTTATTAAATATGAATTAACATTCATGACGAGTTCTGTCGTTTTATTTATTTCCTGTGTGGAGAAGGGGGAGGTAGTCCAAACCGGGCATACTGCCTAAAGCATACTAAAAGCACATACTACATTCATCGTGGGTATTCTGGCAGAACTGAAAAAAATATGTCAAATATGTCATTAAGAGAAAAAATTTAAGTGATCATTGTAAAACTGCCAGATAACTGTTTGCTTTGCACATAATTGCACAGAAAATAACATCGTTGATAAAGCTCCTGCGGTTTGCCAGATAAAAAGAGCAGATAAAACGTATGCGTGTCGTCCATGTATGTAACTAAATTTTCTTAAATCTTGCACTTATTCGATTCGTATCTATACTATCTATACTAATATTATAAAGCAGAAGAGTTTGTTTGTTTGGTTGGTTGGTTGGTGGTAGAACGCGCTAATCTCAGAAATTACTGGTACAAATTGAAAAAATATTTTTGCTACGGATAGTACTTCGGACTACCCAAAACTATCAATTTTCTTCAATCGATTGTCAACTTTAATTTGGTAATAATAGAGCACAAAATCGATTGAGAAATTTTGCCATTTTGTGGTAGTCTGACGTGCTGTGGACTGTACATCTATTGAGGAAGGCTATAGGCTAAATAACAACCGACATTACTGCGAGCAAAGCCGCGGGCGACCACTAGTGAAAAATAAAGAAAAAGGGATTAGAAATTTATCGAATAATTACTGTACGACCTTCGTAATCCGAGCGGCTGCTTACAGCACTCGGGCAAGATGGGTAGGTACTTTAATTACCACACACCCCTCAAAGGGACCAATCAGTAAGGCTGAAGGGAATGTATCAATTTCGAAAAGAGCCGAGCTCATCATCATACCGGCCCTTTAGTGTCCCCACTGCTGGGGCACAGGCCTTCCTTATGGATGGATGTATTAGGCATAATAGGCCATAACCCATTACCCTGGCCAAAAGTATCAGGAGTGTAATAATCATTTAATTGAAACTGATTTTTGCTGTTCAGAAATTGTTAACCTTGCAATATAAATGTCGACATACATACATAAATATATTACGCCTATTTAACACCACATATTTGGCGAAACGTGGGTGCTAGTTCACCTCTGCCTACCCCCTCGGGGATATAGGCGTGATTTATGTATGTATGTATTTAACACCAAATGGGCGGTTGTAATTACATACATACATACATAAATCACGCCTATATCGAAGGGGTAGGCAGAGGTGAACTAGCACCCACGTTTCGCCAATAATGTTAGGTCCCAGGTAATAGGTGGCGAGCCTATTGCCATTTATCGGGCACAAAAGTCCCAGTTCTATTGCTAGGTGGTATAAGAGGAACGCTGCTGCCCATTCCTCATCACTGATTTATCCTTAGTCGCCTTCTACGACACCCACGGGAGAGGTTTGGGGTGGTGACAATTGTATATTATTATATCGCCTACTATGCTAAAATCCACGTAACAGGGTAACGTAATGAGCATTAATAATTAAATATTCCTAGCAATCACACGTCTCATCTAGCTCAAAGTAAGCAGCTTGGGCGCCAGTGTTATGTTAACTACATACCCATACATACGTAATGATAAATATTGAAAATATACATCAACTTAATTACAACTATGACTCGAGAATAAATGCCCGTATTTATCACACAAATAGGGATAACGGCAGGAAGAAGATTTATCACACAAACATTTGCTCCTACCAGGATTCGAACCTGGGACTTCTTGGCCGATGGCAAGTGATCTGACCATTAGGCCAAACTAGCTGTCATCAAACTTGTCAAAAAAAATCGAGGTCATCGCAGATTGTTGGTAACAAGAAAGCTGCTGCGCTATTCTTCATCACGGTTTTAACCCTTAGCTGCCTTGTATGACACTCGCGGGCGTGATTGGTGTCGGTGACAATTGTATTCGGCTGTTATGCAAGATGAAGCTTTTGGTCTTCATCTCACCTGATGGTAAGCTACGATAAAGGCCGAAGATGGAATCGAGCTATCTGATCACAAATTGTTGAAACAAAATAATGCTGTTAACTTTATTATTATGGCGACAGATTTCGATAATACGGCTAGTAGCTATCCAGGCGTACTCCCCTGGGGATCTCTTTTCTTCTCTAAGGACCTCTGTAGGCCTATTCGCTAACTTTCTTTGACAGTTGAAAGTGATGATCACCGTACTATTTACTTATCCATTACTGTTTTCACAGGACAAGTGTCACAATAGTGTTATAGTAAAGTAGTAATGGATCAGTAAATAGTTCAGTGATTATAATAGTTACTCTCAAGTGTCAAAAAAGTTAGCGAATAGGCCTACTGGTCTTTAATTTCAATGAACGAACCACTAGAGCACGGAGGTGGTTATAAGTACAAGGTGTAAAAGAAAAATATGTGCAATAATATTTAAAGGGTTATTCAAGCCATCAAAATGAACAACTATAACTATGAGACCAACAACTTCTTCTCCCTGCCCTATTCCCTATCTATCTGGGGTCGGCACAATATGTTTCCTCTTCCATTCATAATCATCCATCACACCGTAAAGGTGCTAGTGATGAATGAATGTATAATAGAAAAGAGACGAAACGGACTATGCCGAGAGACCGATGAACGGGGAGAGTGATCGGAATTACCAAATTCCATTCCATACTGTTCAAGGTTTTGGCTTAGGTCTTAACGCCGGCCGCCAGCCTCACACCAACCCTCTTTGGGTGTGCTGTTGTTGATGGTTTGCCCTCCAGCATTCGGGTGCCCCAAGTTGCTTATTGGTCTACACCGAGCAATCTCCGTTAGTCGACTTTTACGACACCCATTGGATAACTCGGGGCTGGCCTATTCTAAGTTATTGGTCGCTCCCAGGACCTAGACGACCAATGAAAAAAACTATGAGACCAACAACAAAATCTCAAAAAAAAATCTACAAACTGAAGTTACCAGCTAACTTCAGTTTGTAGATTTTTTTTTCTTGTTCAGTTTGATGGCCTGAATAACCCGTCAATATTACTGCAGATGTCTGTTACACCTAGTATAGTTAAATTCATATTTTTTCATATATAAATCGACGCACTGGACACCCTAACAGACCATTGGATTTCTCAGTCACAAAGCCACATTGTAACGTCAGAGTCCCAGAGCATTTGTGGGGCGTCCCTAAGCCGCCTTAGCGTGCTTGCTATACTTTTGTACGTGGCGTAATAGTAAACGTCATGAGCCCGTGAGTTTTCTAGGCAGGTGGCACTAGGAAAACTGTGGAGTGGGCATTGCGGTTCAATATTTTTTTACTCTTGACAACTTACCCAAAGAGGGTTGGTGTCCGGCAGGCGGCCGTCTGTAAAACCTTAGCCAAAACCTTGAGCAGTATGGATTGGCATGTTGTCATCCCAATCACTCTCTCCGTTCATCAGTCTTTCGACATGGTCCTCTCCGCCCCCTTTTTTATACATTCATTCATCACTAGCACCCGGTGTGATGAATGATATGAATCAAAAGGGAGTGGATGGCTTGATGACGTCTGAATGATATGAATGGAAGAGGAAACATACTGCGACGGCCCCAGATAGACAGGGGAATAGCAGGGAGAAGAAGAATTGACTTCTCGAAATTATCGATCGATTGATCGAAAAAATCTCTCTCATCTCTGCCTGGGAGCGAAAAAATATCGTATAATGTGTCAGCCAGCTCAGCTCACGGGTGTCATATAGGAGTCAACTGAGAGACATTTTCCAGTGTATTTAAATAAGCACATTGCACATGTGGTGAGAAAACTACCAACAACAGCATACCCAAAGAGAGTGGCTATCAGGCAGGCGGCAAATTTTAAAACCTAAGCCAGAATCTTGTGTAAGTACGATAGTATAGATTGGTTGTTGGATGTTGTCATTCCATTCACTCTCCGTTCATTGGTTTGTCCACAAATTTTCTAAGCATTAATTTATCACTAGCACTTTAATTTTTGGTGTGATGGATGACGGATAAGACAGATTTAAGGAGAGTGTGTAGGAGTGTTCAATCCTGCTCAAGTTTTTGCCTTCGCTTTTATAGTCGGCCGAGTATTAGTTTTGAGCGTTTGCCCACCACCATTAGGATGTCCAAGGTACTTATTGCAATGTCGGGTTGCAACGACACCTTTGTTGTTACTATAAAAATAATAAGAAATTTAAAAGCCATAATGACAACATCACAGATTTATTTCCAACGAAAAACATACCTAAAAGGGACCTCACTTAATTGGTGAAAAGTGGGTGTTTAATTTACCCTTACGGAGATATAAAGACGTGAGTTATGTATGTATGTATGAAAAAAATAGCACATCTAGCTCCATACATTCGCTGTTCTTGCACGGACGTTGGTTCGTCAGCCGCGTGTCCAGTAGTGTTGACCACGTGACAATAGATACAACAGCTTTAAATGTTGTATTTCCAATAAGAAAACCAGTGTACTAAAAGTCAATATTTGATAAGGGTAAGAGTACTTCTAGTGTTCAAAGTTTTGTAGTTATTACGATGTAAACAAGTGCCATTTTAGCAAAAAGAAATGTGTAAAATATATATTTTTTTTACCCACCGTAAGTGCGTATCTAATCTTACTTAAATTGCAATTTTTGGTAGGTAATTGTAAAATGTACCTGAAAAATAATATTTAAAGGTATGTGTATAGTACCGTAACTATAATAGTATGTCGTTATTATAAACGACGTATTTGCCAGATAGAGTCTTAATTCCTGATTGAATACCTAGTTAGCTAATAAGGTACCTACAGAAAATACACATCAGGCTACCATAAAATATCAAGATTTCTCAATCGACTTTGTGCTTTACTTCAACCATTCAAGGTTGACAATCGATTGAAGAAATATTCTACGTAAATATGGAAATAAGTAGTTTTTTATCACATTTAAGGTGTTATTTGAACTGTTTATACAGCTTGTGTCATTGTTTTCATTGGTTCAAAAGTGTTCCAGTTACGGTATGATAATATAAAATATTTAAAAACTATATAAAATATATATTTTTTCATTCAATTTTATGTACTGATTCCTAAATGCCGTTATTTCCCAGAGGATGGAAATAAATAATATCGATAATTAATTTTGTTTTTAATGTGAATAGATGGTAAGTAGGTTTTAGAGAAATTGTCCCCTGGTCTTTTGTAATCTTAAATAAATACATTTTTACAGTAAAACCAAATATTGCTTAAATACGATAACTGTTTCATGTGCCTTCTACTTCCCGAAAGAAAACAGGGGAAGAGGGCCCAAAGAGGGCATATCGCCTAAAGTCGGCACTCTCGAGACCTTGTTGAAAACCGACGTAGGCATCCCCATTAGCCTGCTGCCTTGAAAAGCCATGTGGTAATTGAAGTTCCCATCTGTCCCCATGGGTACATAGCAACAATTTTATGCACAAAAGTGTCTGTTTTAGGCCGCTTTGAGCTCCCTTCCCCTAATATATAAAGTATAGAAATTGAATTATTTAAATGTGAACGGCAAAAGCTAGCAATACCAAAATTTGAATCAAAATTAATTTTTCAGTATCACAAAATAAAGTTGATAATAGTATGGAGAATAATTGTAGAGTTGTGTACATACCTACAGTCTACAGCACGTCAACGCCAGGCTACCCAAAATGGTCAAATTAATTTAATCAATTGTCAACCTTAACTTGTTTGACGTATAGCACAAAATACGTAGATATTAATGAAATTAAAAAATATC
Organism: Cataclysta lemnata; assembly: GCA_963931975.1. Lineage (NCBI taxonomy): Eukaryota > Metazoa > Arthropoda > Insecta > Lepidoptera > Crambidae > Cataclysta > Cataclysta lemnata. The sequence continues at coordinate 4,082,062 of OZ008363.1, forward strand.
ACTATTCATGCAAAGGAACAGTTTAAGGCTCTAATGCATTCGCATTTTTAACTTAATAATTCCACTCGTTGGTATGTTTGTTTATCAAATTTCAAAACCTGAACAAAACACAGGCACCTACCCGTAAATACCGCTAACGACCAACCATAAAGTAAACCCAAAAGCATCCATTTTAGGTATTAGGTAGATACCTTTCAAGAGTATAATTTGCTTAAAATACAGACACTAAATACATTCACACTGTTCACCAAAACAATTCACTAGAAACTGGACACTATAACCACAATTAATGCATTTAAATCACAATTAAAAAAGGCGGCACCATGTTCTTTTTCTTAAATTTTGACAAGCTGTCAATGATGGCGCGAAAACATGGCTTCCGAAGCGACCCTCCCGCCAAACCGTCCCGTCACGATGTAAATAACGACACAAATTATCCTCATTTAGAGGTAATTTAATAAACTTAACTAAATTATAGACATTTAATTCAATTTATGAGTCAAGAGTCGCTGTTAGTCGTAAGCTGTGCGAGGTCAATCACCCTCACGTAATACTATGTAGGATACGGATAATGGTTTAACATTATATTCTACTATTAGGTACAGCTATCAGTATGTCAGATTACCACAAAATGTACAATTTTCTCAAGCTACTTTGTGCCTTACTACAAACACCATAAGACTAATAACCAATTGAAGACATTCGACAGTTTTGGGTAGTAAGTGCCATGGACCGTACAACATGAATGTCGACCACTTTTGGGCCTTATTGCAATGAAATAGGGTGAAAACTTTAATATCAACTTTAATATTGAATGTGCCGCTCCAATCGTAGATCTGGGCGGGGTGGGTTTTGGAGAGTCAGCAATAAAGACTAAGGCATATTCTAGCGTCTTGACGAATCATAAGTATATTGTAATCATACCACATATGAATTAATGAGTTTTGATTTAGAATTCCAACTAGGCAAGCAAACGCAGTATAATGCCCATTGCTCATTGCTGTCTTATCTTAGTCGCCTTGTACACCTGCGGGAGAGATTGGGGATGATGACAATTGTATTCTCCTCTGCCGTCAACACACAGTATCACTATTTTATTTTATGAATATTGCTTGAGATGCATTTTATGTTTTTAAAGATGGAAGAATCCTTGGACGGCCGTGAGAGTGGCGCCACTGCAGCCGGCTTCGACTCAGCGGCCATCTTGAATGATGACGTCTCTCCAACAACTAGCTTCTGCTACAGTATACCAAATCTTTTTAATGGGTAACGTATCTAACTCCCAAACAACTTAAACATAAAGTTTAAGAACTTAAACAACTTAATCATTTACTCAACAACTCGATGCAATGTGAAACAGTTTAAAATTAAAACCTCTATCACTGATAGTAGGGTCGATTCTGACAATGGTTCTCTAAACCTAAGAGTAATTTGACAACAGTATTTCTCTTTAATTCTCAATACATAATGAAGAGGAGAGACTGATATTAAATTTAGTTTTAAGTTTTGAGAATCATGTCAGAATCGACCCTAGTTCCTGACTCAATTTTAGATTCATCACATATTAAGCAACTAAACCATTTCCTAGATTTTATGTACGAAAAATATCTTAGCAACCCGCTCAATTCACCTAATATTTCTAGATTATCTACCTAACTAAAAGTACGTTATTTGGTTCGAACGATTCGCGTTTTTTGCCATTTTCTCAAAAAGTACTGTTAAAGGAATGCAGACTTAATAAGCGAGTGGATTGAATCCCAGATCTGTTTTTTCTATCATTACTTGTAGTTGTAGTAGCAGATGAAGTTAGCAGAAAGAAGTCAACTCAAAAAGATAGTACCTACTTTGTTTTTCCGTTAAAACATACATCAATTTCACAATTTACATACATACATAAATCACGCCTATATCCCCGAAGGGGTAGGCAGAGGTGAACTAGCATCCGCGTTTCGCCAATTATGTTAGGTCTCGTGTAATAGGTGGCGAGCCTATTGCCATTTATCGGGCACAAAAGTCGCAGTACATTGCTAGGTGGTATAAGAGGAATGCTGCTGCCCATTCCTCATCACTGATTTATCCTTAGTCGCCTTGTACGACACCCATGGGAGAGATTTGGGGAGGTGACAATTGTATTCTACTCTGCCGTCACATTTCACAATTTCACGCTGCATAATATTTAATCTTATTGTGTGATTAGCAAGACCATGTTTGACTATACTGGTTCTAGAATCTGTCTGTTATTTATGCAGTTAAGCACACATTGTATCTAATCCTAATGCAAGCAAGCGTTGCGAGATGGCGCTAGTAGACTGTTTTAACGATGGTTACTCGAAATATTGAATAGCACTTTTGTTTTGTGAAAAACGTTAAGACAAACGTAAACTTTATAATTATAATTATTTTACTCGTAACTTTTCCTAGAGGAACTCGAGATATATTTTTGGTCACCCCTGCGACGACCGGCCTTAGCGAACATTGCTTAGCTTACGCAATCGCAGGCCGAGCGCGCTAGGCATATCGCCATAACGGTTTGAATACATATGAGTGTAATTTGTAACCTCGTGTTAGCGTGTTTCGGTTTAGCTACGAGGCCCCGTAGCACCGTGAATCAGCTACGATTCTCCGTAGCACCGCGAAAGGAGTCCAATAAAATATTCATAGTATATATTTACTAAGCTACTCGGCATTGTCGGCAAAAAATGATCACTATTCGGGACGAATGAATTCTCTTGTTTATTCCAAGGGTCTCGTGTGTTTTGGTGAAGCAATCTGTTTTAAGGGTTACACATATTGCTGTCGTAGTTGGAACGATTCATGATTGCATTTGGTAGCTCTGAAGTTTGATATTTCTCGGAGTATAGATACAACCATATGTCACTCCTTTCATTTCACTTCCTACGATCCTTTAAATTCTTACATACTTCTTTCGTTTCGTCCAATCTAGAAATCTCCGAAAAGATAATTTCCGAAGGTCCTGTACCCAGTCTATCTGGGGTTGGCGCAGTATGCAGTATGTTTCCTCTTCCGTTCATATCAGTCAGACGCCATCAAGCCATCCATTTCCTTTACTTCATATCATCCATCACACCAAAAAGGTGCTAGTGATGGATGAATGTATAGAAAAAAGACGGAAATTATCATGTCGAGAGATCGATGAACAAGTGATTTCGGAAGGCACGTTAAGCCTATGGTCCCGGCTGCATCTGCAGTCGTTAATACCCGCTAACCCGCACTGGGCCAGCGTGGTGGATTAAGGCCCAATGCCCTATATTCTTCCATCCATAGGGAAGGCCCTTGCCCCAGCAGTGGGGACATTAAAGGGCTGGTGATGATAATGATTATCTTAGGATAATTATACGATTATATTTTCTAGATTGGGTCCAGGGTCGGTGCTCTGTGAACGTCCAGACACGGAGACTCCAGAGATATACACCAGCACGGAGACAGCTGAAGAGACAGCCGATAATCAGCAGTTCGAAGATGACGAGGAATACTCTCCTAAGTCGAGTAAGAGAATCATAATATTTGTATACGACTAGAATACTACCATACTAAGATAAAAACAATACTTGAAATATATTCACATGTAAAATATTAAATATTAATTAGCAATAGTAGTATTCCGTCTTTTTCTAAAATTATAAGGATCATAAGAGCTTGCCTGCAGTAAACACAGCACGTGGTTACATTTACACTAATTATCCCCACTCATTAATTTTATATAAATTGTCCTTGCTTTTCTTAAAAAAACCATTTACTTTCAGATTCGAAAGGTGATATGCCAAAACGGAAACAGCGAAGATATAGGTCAGTAATTTACATAACAATAATTTATTATCAAATTAGATTTTATCTAGAATAATATTTCCCGTTGGGTTCATGGCAATTATCTTCGCACATACGACAATCTAATGAGGACAGGGTTATTTTGTTCATTTTTTATTTTTATTTATTTATATACCAAACTTAATTAGTTACCAACTACAACGCTTAAAAACTTATGCCTTGGAAGACTAGGCCATGTGTTACTTTCATGTTTCTTTTAATGTCTGAATATTTATCGCAGAATAAGAGTTTATCTACGATACAAAGATTTTGGTGGTTAGAAAAAGAATTTCGAAAAATTTTGATCTTGAGGCGGGAATCGACACCGCGTCCGCTGCTATCCGGGCAGGTGCCTGACCGCTCGGCCACCCAAGACACTAATTAACTTGCCGAAATTCTTCTAACCTTTACACTTCACGTTGTAAGCCAACGGGTACCATCGCAATGTAGAAATAAATTTCAAGCATTCCAAAGCAGATATTTTTACAAATACCGTGCGTTCGGTTAAGCTTTTATCTTATACGATATACAGTGTGTTTGGCATCGGATTTCCGATACTTTATCTACGTATTGTATGTATAATTTTATAGACAAAAAAACATACAAATAGGGGTCGCAACCCTCATCCCTACGAATGGGAGCCATTTTAAAATTTCATTCTTCATATATTCACGAGTTGGTTACAATGGGCCTTATAATAAGGCTCAAAGTCACTCAAAGGGCAATGGAGAGGGCTATGCTCCTCGGTGTTTCCCTGCGTGATCATATCAGAAATGATGAGATCCGCAGGAGAACTAAGGTCATCGACATAGCCCGAAGAATTGCGGACCTTAAGTGGCAGTGGGCAGGGCACATTGGGAGGAGGACTGACGGCCATTAGTGCGGAAAGGTCCTCGAATGGTGGCCGCGCACCAGGAGACGCAGCGTTGAAAGGCCCCCACAAGGTGGACCGACGATCTGGTGAAGGTCATAAATTTACCTTTACGCGGGAAGGCGCTGGATGCGGGCAGCGCAGAACCGACCAGTTTCTCGGTTCTCCAGCGTCTCTCGGCTGAATGATGATGATGACGATGATGGGTGTAAATTCACCTCTGCCCACCCTTTCGGGGATATAGGCATGATTTATGTATGTATGTAGAAAATGATTGTCATTTTCAGGACCACCTTTTCCAATATTCAACTGGAACAACTGGAGGCAGCGTTCCACAAGACGCACTACCCTGATGTCTTCTTCAGAGAAGAGTTGGCAATGAGGATCGATTTGACCGAAGCTAGAGTTCAGGTAAATTTATGGGAGTTGATGGTCGGCTTGGTTGAATGATCGAATCGCTGGCTATTGGCCAAGCAGTCCCGGGTTCGAATCTTTTAGAACTATGTATGTATGCCGTGTGGTGACGGCAGAGAGATAATACAATTGTCACCACCCTATCTTTTACGTGGGTGTCGTACAAGGCGACTGAGGCTAAGGACAGTAATGAGTAATGTGTAATGGGCAGCAGCGTTCCTCTTACCATCCTAGCAAATACTGCGATTAGCGTGCCCGAAGACGGCAATAGGATCGCCCATTATATGGGACCTAACCAAATTGGCGAAAAGTTGATGTTAATTCACCTCTGCCGGGGATATAGGCGTGATTTATGTATGTATGTATGTATGCATGTTTATTTCTTTTGATAACATTCAAGGTGTGGTTCCAAAACCGGAGAGCGAAATGGCGGAAACAGCAGAAGGCTGGCTGCGAGACGTACCCTGGGCGCGGGGGACGGTCACCAGACGACAGGTCACCATCAGCTCTGGCCCTTGAAATGAGGGACTTCATCACTATACCTGGTGAGAATACCGATATTTATGAACATAATTACTTTAATATTTTCGCGTTGCATTATCAATATAGGTCAGAACGGGAGTTAACGCGAATATGTAGGTATTTACCTTTTCTAATGCCTGACGTTTCGGTCGGGTTGCACCGACCGTGCCGTACTTTAATAATACGTTAATGAACATGTAGTCTCATCAACAAGAGCACACCAATACGCACTGGGCCAGCATGGGTGGATATGGCCCATTCTCACTATATTCTTCCATCCATGGCGAAGGCATGTGTCTCAGCAGTTAGGACATTAAAGGGCTTATGATGAGACATAGTAGAATACAGTTTTCACCATTCCCTTTCACCGTTCGTGGGTGTCGAAACACAGCAAATTAAATTAGAAACACCGGTATATTATTTAATTACACTATTTATATGTACGGTCGACCTCAGTTAATGTGGCAGTAAAAACCTTTCTTTAGTACGAAGTGGCAATCTACGTTATGTAGCTGACTGGCTTTTAACAATAAGTATCATTATTCTGCCCTGTTTATCTGGGGTCGGCGCAGTATGTTTCCTCTTTCATTCGTATAGTTGGACTTCATTAAGCCATCCACATTCTTTTGATCCATATCATCCATCACACTAGAAAGGTTTTAGTTGAATGAAGGGATAGAAAATTGATAGAATGGACCAAGTCAAGAGGCTGATGAACGGAGAGAGCCATTGGGTTGGCAACATACCAATCTATACTGCTCAAGGTTTTGACAGAGTTTTTCCAGCCGGTTACTTGCCTGATACCAACCCACTTTGTGTATAAATCACTCTTATAAAACGTATTATATATATACAAGCAAGACTAAACTCTAACGTAAGAGAGGCCTCTTCAAAGATAAATAAGTCAGAAAAGTTTTAAAAAATAAACTGACATATTTATTATTCTAATAATTTATATAATATATTTCAGAAAATTAACAAATATCTCTTTTCAATCTATTTCAGTATCATCCACACAAATGGTGAACATCCATTCGGAATCCAGTCAGAGTTACAGTGGCAAGAAACAGCCTGCACCAGCCATACACATATCAGCGTTGCCCTCCAGACAAAACCCTCAAATGGAGCTGCCATCCTTCTCCATACCACTCCAATACAACCTGGGAAGCTTCAAGAAGATCGGAGAAGAAGTCCAGTTAGACTTGGAACCGTCGACGGAAAACGTCCAACAGGCGCAGTGGGATGCCAGAATGATCCCAAACTTCAGTCTGATGAACTTAAAGCCATTGCTGGAGAGCAGAGAGAATATTGAAATGTCTGAACTCAAGTACGACGTGAAGAATGAAGGTAACAGGGTCACTTTTAGTGATTTACGGAGTACAGCAGTCGAAGGTACCTCTATTGAACCCGAAGATATTTTAGGCAAGGAAGTTACTGAAGGCCAAACGATCTCACCAGATTTCGCGATAGAAAGGTATCAACATTACCACAGTGAAACTGATAAGCGGTACAGAGACCCTAGTTTCGATGAAGGAATGATTGAAGATGGCAGAAGTGACTTTGTGTGTGATAGTGACTTCCTTTGCAAAGCTAGTTTCGAGAAAGACGATGACAAGAGGAACCAATTCGAGGAATGCCACTTACTCGACACTGATGCCAATGTTGGTATTGCCAGTTTCGAAAATAGCTTGTAAGACGAATAATAGAATAACAATGATGGCATTAAGTATACCAAGCAATAATAATTCTAGTCATATTACAAAGATTTTGGGGTTAGAAAAAGAATTTCGAAAAATTATGATCTTGAGGCGGGAATCGAACCCGCGTCCGCAGCGGACGCGGGTACGATTCCCGCCTCAAGATCATAATTTTTCGAAATTCTTTTTCTAACCCCAAAATCTTTGTACTAATTTTTTCTAACATTTATATAATGTTAAAATTAAAATCGAATAGTCTAGTCATATTTTAATTGTGTTTGAAGTTAACTGTTTTATTAATAAAATAATGGTTTTTATAGATGGGTTTTGTCTGTATTCTTTTTCAAAGGAGATGTTTCAGAATGTCTGGAGTCTGAATATCGGACTATATATTATAAATAGTATCGTATTACTTGTTCAGTAATAAAAAAAAGTTGACCTGATTCAGACATGCCATGCGGTGAAGATCGCGTTCCTGGCATGTCATTAAAGAATTTCAGTTTGAATCTCGTCTCATTTTATTCTTAGAAATGTCTAACAAAAATATCCGATATTTCTGCGGTTGTTTTCATATTTAGGTACAACATACTTTTGGATGCATATATAATATAAACGAATGGTGAAGACTTTAAGGCAGGGTACAATGGGTTAATCTTGGCCACTCTAAAATAGAGTCCATTGTGAAATAATGAAAGTCTATAAATAGCACCCCCGCATAATAAATGTGCCGCAGCGTATGCGATCTAACTCCTGATAAGGGTTCAAACAACGTGAGCTGGCATAGCACTTTATGGACCGTAATTGTGAATCAAAACTTTTGGTAATTCACATCATATTGCCCAGGTCGTTTGGACTTTCGGCCAGCAAATATTGGAGGTTTGCACAATTATGCTTTTAATGCATGTGCACTGGGCCAGCGTGGTCGGGTATGGCCTATTTATTTATTTGTTGATAGGTTCAAATACAGATTACAGTCTTAAGATTAAATAACATCCAAACAAAGCAGACTGGATTAGAATGGATTGTAACTCAAAAGAAAATTCACGTAAGTTATTCTTTATAGGATTATTATAAAAATAAGAAATATAAATTAAACCAATGACATATATACATACATACATAGATCCGCCTAGGCCTTCCCCTTCCCATTTCTCCATTCATAAACCAATGACAACAATTAGAATTAGAAATTTCAAACAGAAATTACAATAATCAAATTAAGTAATTACAATTAAAAATTAAATTAATACGAAAATAAAAAGTCAGCATTAACATAAAATTGGAAAAAAAACATAACATAGATAAAATCGAATGTAGATTAAGTTGCGACCAAATATTATAGACAGACGAAATTTTGTGTTACAGAATGTCTGTTATCAAACGCTACTCAAACTTTGAGTCCTGCTAACATTTAAGTATTGCCAAATTGACGTTTTTCCATACCATACAAATTCTGACAGGTATTGTACACTTTACTTTATGAGTAGTGCTCAAAATTTGAGTAGCGTGTTTGTTTTCGGGGGTAAGGAAATTAAACATTAACAGAGCTGACTTTAAACCAACTAATCTATTTGCAAGGGGTAATCTGCCGTCAATTTTTGTCTGACCGACCCCAAGAAGCTATTTGAGAAATTAATGATAATAAAGTCGGACGGTTTGGAGTCTGCTCAGAAAATACGAACAGAATCATGCCCAATTTAACCGTTCGGCAACGAATTAACTATTTAAACTGCTTATCTAAATCTCGGAGGGAGGTCATTATAACGACGCAAACACCCTCAGGCCTTAGGCCGCTTGCAGACTAGCGACGGTGTGACCGAGACATTGTTTGAAGTTTAAATTAATATTATCATTATCACCATCAGTAGCCCTTTAATGTCCCACTGCTGGGGCACGGGCCTTCCCTGTGGATGGAAAATTATAGGGAGATTGGGCCATAAACCACCACGCTGGCCCAATACTGGTTAGTGGGTATTAACGATTGCAGATGCAGCCGGGACCAACGGCTCAACGTGCCTTCCAAAGCATGGTGGAACTCGAGACAATAAATTTTTGGACACCCGTCCAATGACCAGCCTTAACGAACATTGCTTAGTTTACGCAATCGCAGGCCAAGCGCGCTATGACACTGCGCTAGCAAGCTTCTCCTATATTAATATGGTGTATGAGAATCCAGTATGATGTGAAGAATGAAGGCAACAGAGTCAGTTTTAGTGACTTACTGAGTACAGCAGTCGAAGGTACCTCTATTGAACCTGAACATATTTTAGGCAAGTAAGTTAGTGAGGGTCAAACGATCTCACCAGATAGTGTCATCTAACAAGGTGTGTTGACGGCAGAGCAGGATACTTAAGGAAAAGGCAGGAAGGAGTAATAGACAGCAGCTGTTTTTGAAATTATATAAAATTCTTAGGAAATGTGTCTAATATAATTTAGTGACGGCCGCCTTGGTCGAATGCTCAGATTGCTGGGTATTGGCCAAGAGGTCCCGGATTCGAATCCTGGTAGGGGCAAACTTTGTGATGACCACAAATGTTTGTTCCCGAGTCATGGTTGTGTATATCTTTATGTAGTATATTTTCAACATTTATATACATAATTATATTAAAAATATGTCCGTCATCTAGTATCCATAACACAAGTGCTTATGCTACTTACTTTGGGCTAGATGATAGGTGTGAGTGTAAAAATAATGATTATATTATTAATTTGACCTTAAAAATTTTATCTAAGAAACGAAACATATTTAAAAGCCTAAGCCTAAGCGGACTCAATCTCATAATCTCATTGCATGACTCAGTCGTTACTTCGCTCAACCTTAAATAATATTTGAAGGAAAGTATGAGCACGAATTACACACCTAGACTACATAAAAATATTATACTGAGCATGTCTACTTCCACTCAGATTTAATTATTTGAAATGGATAAAAAATATATAAATAATAACACTTTCATTACAAGGTATGCAATATTGCACAGGTAGAAGTTGTAATAGCAAGCAATATTGCATAGTGTAATTCATATTTGCCTCTTGTACACGACAAATTATTTATTTGTCGCTCGATGTCGTTAGATATTAATTGTGTTTGCCTGTAGAAGTAAACACATTCGTGGTTAAAAGGAAGAAAAGTTTTATGATTCAAACCGTTGGTCAGTTTGTCACTAAAATGAATGATGGTTATCAAATGTGAATTAATAATAGGTGTGGGGACAAGCACTATCGCTTAATCTACTGCTGAACGTTGATAAATGACGACAAGGTCAAAAATACTTGGAAACTTTGTGTGCTATAAGGTTATGGCAATAAGGTTTATTGTTTCTGCAATGTTATTTTGTGACATTTTGGCAATTGAAAAGCGTATATCACTCATTTAATAAAAAAGAGAAGCAACCAAAAGAAGCTTTGTGTATTTTAAATTTGTGTGAAATAAGACTTACTTTAGCAGGATTGTAATTTTCAGTTTTACCTTTTTTGTATTTAAGAAGCAAGAAAAGCTTTTGTTTTTTCATTGTAATTCTTGTTTGTTTATACATCTATATTAACATAATTATTAATGTTATTAATTTGTAAAATTTAAAAGCAACTTCTTATTATTAAAGTGAAAACTTATAAAATTCGCATTAAAGAATTAAAACACGCTGCCATTTAGAAATAGTCTGGCGCCATTAAGGTATCTCTGCCGCCATTTTCAAATATACATACATACATACATCACGCCTATATCCCCGAAGGGGTAGGCAGAGGTGAACTAGCATACACGTTTCGCCAATTATGTTAGGTCCCATATAATAGGTGGCGAGCCTATTGCCATTTATCGAGCACAAAAGTCGCAGTACATTGCTGTTGCTAGGTGGTATAAGAGGAACGCTGCTGGCCATTCCTCATCATTGATTTATCCTTAGTCGCCTTGTACGACACCTACGGGAGAGATTTGGGGTGGTGACAATTATATTCTACTCCGCCGTCTTCACGCGCAATTTTGAAATATTCTGTCATAATTTTGGAATACTCTGTCGCCATTTTTAAATACTCTGCCGCCATTGCATTTTTTGTTTAGCCATTTTGTTTAGACCAGTCGAGCGTGTGTGGCCTCCGTCTCCCTTTATGTTGGTGAAAAAATAGCCAGCCCACTACAGCTTTATAGTAATAAGGCATTTTCTTTGTGTAGCACGCGAACAAAAGGGCAGCGACGAATTTAGCGTTTGTACACTCCACCATTGTTCTACGTTATTTAATTTCATTGTAGCATGTAAAATATTATTTTCTTTAAGGCTACTAGATAATGGCGCCGTAAATTTGATCTCCCGTGGATATGAAATGAATGGATTCACTTTTATATTACAGTTTTGCGTTTTCCCGGTGGATAAAGGTCGAGGGACAATTTGTTTAATGTCCGAATTGTTTGTGTTAAGATTTTAATTTTTTTTAGGTTTTTAGCTTGACGACTTTCGAGGGATGCAAATTAGTTTACAATAAAAACACCGTCGAAGTCGGCAGTAAATTATTGCTTTATTTTTTTTTCATTTGATAATATCAAAACCGTTTCATTATTATTTCAATATCAGTTTTCAACAAAATAAAAGTAACTCTCATGGTTAATAGTATAGTCTCATGGTACTACCAATGTATCTTTTTAACAATTTTACAAAATAACTAATTGAACATACAAATTGATCGGTCAGTACAGCAAAAAGTACGGAAAATTCTAAAATTAATTTACTATTTTGAATTTTTTAAATCAATATAGTTTTTATATCACTAACTGCCGCATTCAGAGTTGTCAATTGGCGTTAATGAGTACTTAATACAAAAAATGACAATTCAAAACTAGCAGCTATTCTTGCCGGGTCTTTGGTCTAGTTTTTTTTCTTGACATTAAGTACTCGTTTAAGTTAACGTCACGGATATTAACAGGGAACAGGGCAGGGTAGATGATGATGATGATGTTAAGTATTTTTCATTTGGTGGTGGCTTGTTGGTGTTTAGTAGATAGAACAATTGGCCAGTTCTCCTTTGTGTAACCTATTGTGTGTTAACCTATTGAAACCCATTAACCTGCATATTTCTGGCGTGTTAATTTCTCAACACACCCAAGCGGAGTGGAGTCACGTGAAGGCATTAAGGTACGGTTATATCTACCGACGTTGAGCGTGTCAGACACGTGACGTGGCAGACACGCACTATCATCATCATCCTTTAATGTCCCTCACTGCTGCGGCACGGACCTTCCATATGGATGGAAGAATATAGGGAGATTGGTCCATAACCAACCATGCTAGCCCAGTGCGGGTTAGTGGGTATTAACGACTGCAGATTCAGCCTGGACCAATGACTTAAGGTGCCTTCCGAAGCACGGAGAAACTAGAGATAGTAAATTTTTGGTCACCAATCCAATGACCGGTCATAGCAAACATTGCTTAGTTTACGCAATCGAAGGCCAAACGCGCTATGCCACTGCTCTAACGAGCTCCTCATCCTCCACACTGGCACCGTTTATTTACACCTACAGGCATTGAGCATGCCAGACACTGACGTCTGTACGCTTCCGTAGTGGTTGAAACACAATATTGAAACGCGACGCAACTCGACGTATTTTTTGCGAATTCGATGTTGGTCCCATAGTGAAAGTTGTTTATTTTGACTGACACAATCAGCCCTTAAAGTGTTTGTAGTATATAAAAAGTAGTTATGTATAGAAGAATATTATTTTGTCGGGTACAGCACGTGTCTGACACGCTCAATGTCGGTAGATATAAATGGACCTTTAGGGTATACGATGGTGTGTAAAACTTATACTTTGGCATATTCCGCGTCATTTTATCTCTATCAGGACAGCATGGAACACCTTCTCTCTATACTTGTGTGACGTCGGAGTGCTCTACTCAAAATTTTAAAAAACAGCGGCGGAAAAAACCATAAAAAACGGGCCGCGAAAAAATCTGCCTTATTACCAAAACCCCATTCATCATCCACTAGCCCTTATCCCATTTCATTTGGGGTGGCGTAGTATGTTTTTTCTTCCATTCACTCCTGTTATATTCTCTTTCAATGGTGTTAGATACTTTCAAACTTCCTCTTAATAATAATATACTCGTTCCTCACCTTATCTTATTACGCCGCACAACCTTTTACGTAATTTTTCTGTCCTCTTTTTCTTTGTAATACATACATAAATCACGCCTATATCTCCGAAGGGGTAGGCAGAGGTGAATTAGCACCCACGTTCTTTGTAATGGTGTCATTTTTATATAATAAAGATTAAATGGCGAGTGTGGATGATAAAATTGTATTTCAATTGCCATGGCCAATTGATTGGTCATTCACTGGTGGTCAGCCTATAGCCTTCTAAATAAATTTCAAATTGAGTCAGTAGTTCCTCAGATTAGCGCGTTCAACCAACCAACCAACCAAACAAACGTATTATTGATCGTAATTGGAGTACTAATGATTATTATATATTGATTGTTATATTTTATTAAAAACTGTAATTTTAGTCTTAGTGAGTAGTTAAATTTAAATAGCTCAATTCTGATTGCCATGCCCTTGCAGGGCGTCACATGAATACCTTTTGAATGTACCACCCTATGTTTGTAATGTGACATGCAATAAATAATTTTAATTTGAAAAAACTCTTCAGCTTTCTAATATTAAGTATAGATCCATTGGCAAATGTACACAAATCTAAAGACAAAATAAACGTGGCTAATTACGCGCCATTGTAAAAATACACGGAACGGGTATTAATATTTAGTCGCGACTGCCTTTCTGGATCAGGCCATACGTCTGGGTCACCAGGCTTAAATATTCCCTGTAAAACTTCGCTGCGCATTCCCACCTTGTTCCAAGGTGCTAGGGTCGGTTTTCGCAAAGTAAGCCCCGGAGGAGGGTTGTCACAGTCCTTAACTATGAAGTTTCTAATTGTTACAGCGTTATTTATAAGTTGTAAGCTTAAAAACTGTGGGAAATCGATTATTTTGTTCATACGGATCCTATAAATAAAATATAAAACAAAATCATACGGATTATTTGAGAAACGTGCTTTCTGTGTCTGTGTGCTTTCTTTATTATATTATAAAAAGCTTTCAATATGAGAATCCTTTTCTATCCAGATTTACGTACTTCGTTTCAAGGATATAAAGATGTTTACACCCTCAAAAACTGGTCTACCTAACCAATATTTTAATCAGTTTTTTCGGACTTAGGTTCAATACACTGAATTCCGAATTCCCTTACTCACCTTGCTCCTAAATTACTTATGTTCGTTTACATGGCACTAAATCCATTGTCATAGGGAAAGGCAACACAAAATGCGCAGACTGAAATTGCTGGTTATCGGTCATGAGATCCGATAGCCCTAGCCGTATAGCCGCAAAAAGATATGTTTTTATCTATATTTACATACATACATACATAAATCACGCCTGTATCACCGAAGGGATAGGCAGAGGTGAACTAGCACCCACGTCTCGGCAACTATGTCAAGTCCCATGTTATTTTATCTATATTCGCTTTATATTATAACTGTATGTAATCTACACATAATGCCTACTTACCAAAACACAACGCAACAAGATACACTAACGTTGCTCAATTGTTTTTCGCGGTATACCGCACTAGGTTTGTACACCTTACATGTCTCTTACTGTACACATACCAGAGAAAATGATTATAGCAAAAAAGTGTGAACCCCTGAATTTAATAAGGCGAAAAACCTACGAGACAAGGTGGAAAAATATTGGATATTGAATCTCGCACCGATTCGAAGCCGAGTAATTCAGTAGGCATTATAAATTGCTTGGTACTCTTACATGGCTGGAAGCGAAAAAATAACGTTGGATGTGCCAGCGCCCACACACACCGCGGGAGAGCCGCCTAAGGGAGATTGCCCCGTGTATAAGCACCTTGGCATTTAAATGTATTTAAAGTAAAAAGTAAATTAAAAAAATACATTCTTTCATATATCAAATCTGAGGAGCTCGCTAGCGCAGTGGCATAGCGCGCTTGGCCTGTGATTGCGTAAACTAAGCAAGTTCGCTAAGGCCGGTCATAAGATGGGTGACCAAAAATTTATTATCTCTAGTTCCTCCGTGGTGGTCCCGGCTGCATCTGCAGTCGTTAATACCCACCAACCCGCACTGGGCCAGCGTGGTGGGTTATGGCCCAATCTCCCTATATTCTTCCATCCATAGGGAAGGCCCGTGCCCCAGCAGTGGGGACATTAAAGGGCTGGTGATGATGATGATGATATATAAAATCACGCCTATATCTCCGAAGGTGAGGTCTCATGTAATAGGTGGCGAGCCTATCCTATAAATCATTGTAAATTGCTAGGTGGTTTAAGACCGCTGCTGCCCATTACTCATAGCTTTCTAAACTCTAGTCGCCACAATTATATTCTGCTCTGCCGTCACCACACGGTTATTACAATTGAACGATAACACGTGATGCATAATAAATTGCATTTAGTTTGAAATGTGCTCAAAGTTCCGAGACATAGAAAAAAACTTCAAGAACAATGGAAAGGTTTATATTAAACGTGAGGAACACAAAAAATGCAACTCATTCCACATGCATAACCGTAGACGCGAATGCGGGATGCACTTACTAAGAAATTGCCTTACTTATGACACTCATTTGACAAAATCTACTTGAGTATTAATATCAGTCTAGCAGCGTTAAATTTCGATTTTTCCACGTCGAGTTCCCCAAGCCAAAAGCGACTCTACCAACCCCCAAATACAGCATCTATTCAAACAAACACATTTCTAAGCTGTAGAAAGCAACCAACTCCTCAACTGTGGAAGGCGAGCAGTATATTTTCAAAGTTTGCAGCTGTTACGCAAATATGCCCTTTTCACATATCACTATAAGAACCATTGTAACTCTACAGCGCATAACAATTATAACGTAATATTCGGACATTCGAACACACATACGGGGCTCGATTTACTCACCTCAACCGAAGAGTTTGATTTGAAAATAATTCTTAACCAATCACAATTAGGTCGAGAGTCGTGTATAATAAATTTGAATTGTACAACCTATTGACTCGTGGGACGGCGTGTACTCGCTTCTCGTAAGGTACAATCTTAGCGGCGGAAAGTAGGTCTGGTTGGCATTCGAAAATGGATCCTAAACGGAGGCAGTTGGTTGCAGAACGGTGCGAAACGCGGGGTGGTTATACTGTCTTTTGGTCCTGGTATGGTAGTCGCGGCCGAGGGCTGAAAGGGGTGTGAGGGGCGGCGGGGGGGTGTGTAGGGGCAGCTAAACCTTTCCAGGTTACTACGTTAGTATCGTTGAGTCCGTGACTCCGCGCGCACGGATGGCGCGCATGGGACCGCGCGTGTGCGTTCCGATTTTTTTAAAACCGTAATAAAACCTCCTTTGCTTACTGTATTTTTTTACGAAGCATGCTTGCCGTTTGCTTTTTTAATGCGAGTGACGCGCGCTTCGGCTAGTGTTGCCAGTGGTGGAAAGCGACTTGTGTGGATGTATGACCTACTTGTTTTCATGTCGGCCTGGTAAATAAAACCCGCTGATGTTAATACTGTGTATTATTGTACACGTGAGAAAGCCAAGTCTCCCATCCCAAACTTTGGAGTGGTGTACGTGGAGAAAGCGCGCGAAACGGCGTTATCTTAATGGCGGGAAGCGTGGCGTGGCGTAAGCGAGACGTTCCCATTAATATTTCAAATACAATTTAAAATGGAAATTGTTCTCTAATCCTGCCCGCGACCTGTAACAGAAGATTGGGAATTAAAATATTAAAAGGTATGCCGCCGGCAAAGATTTAGCAGTATTGAGTATTTGCAATTAAACAAATTAGATTGGTTGTGTCATTCCACTGCAAGGCAAGGAGCAATTAATCCAACAAAAAAATAATATACTCCTCTAGTGAATTTTATACAATATAAAAAAGAAAAAATAATCGAATTTAAACATTACTACAGTAAGTGAAAATGGTAATCTGTTGCTAGCTTTGTTCAGCTTTCCGTATGCACTGAACAGCCAATAGAAATATGTTAATGACTATCAGGAAACGATTATGTAATTGCACCTGGTTAGTAGGGGGAAGGGACTCCAAAGCGAGCATACTGCCTGAGGCGAGTAATCCCGTATATAAAACTATTTTCTAATGCTGAAAATGAGAATATGTTCCTTTCTGCCTTTTTAATTTAAGGGTAAATAAACAAGAATATATGAATTTACATTTTTTTAATACAAAAGAGCGTTTTTTCCCTAAGTGGCTACATATTTTTTTAACTAGACTTGTTTTTTTGGTTGTAAACCAAAAAGCAAATTAATTTCCAAATCTTTTGGCGAATAAACGAAATCGATTCCCGCATTAGGACTATAATTTTTCATACTTTTTCTGATATATTTTGTCAAACAATTATATTATGTTGAAATAAAAATGAAAATAACAGCTACTGTTATCTACTTAAATTACAATTTTGACATTTACGAGTGTAGTATCGAGTTTTACTAGTATCTTCATAGGTTACAATTTTGACATTTAAAAGTGTAGCATCAAGATTTAGTCCACAACGTTTGATGGTTAAGATTAAATTTATGTCCGTGACTCTTTCCATATACTGGTAAATTCCCAAAAAGATAGGGACGTTAAACCATTTCGCCGGTGCATGCTGGGGCGAGATTAATGCCATCTTCTAATCTATTTTAGCATTTATCAATCGCATTTTAGCTGGACTCCAAACAAGGAACGCTACATACCTTCATATATCTACGCAGTCGCCTTGTACGACAGACACGGGAGAGGTAGAAGTGGTGAAAAATATATTCACCTCTGCTGTCAACACACAGTATTTATAATTATTGAAACAAATGCCTAAACACACATCCAAAGTGGTTGGCAGGGTTGTCACATCCAGGTTGTTCATAATTTCATATGATATATTAAATTACTTTATTGTTTTTTAACACAATATACATGTTGATACAGGTCAAAAGGTCACAGAAAGTTAAAACCGTTCCGTACAGTAATCGTATTTAAATTTTCCAACATATTTTTCCTTTTTAACATATATTTAAATGAGATTCTTAGTTATTTTTTTGGGGACACATTATTCTCAATCAACTATTACGCCTTTATCAACCTAAAATCATCCAAATTATTGAACGAATTTGACTAATGCATAACAAATGCTTTTTAAACTCCGTATTGTTATAATTCATAGGTAATAATCCCATATATACATTCTTAATAAAACACAGCTCGATACTAGTTCCATAGTCAACCTCATTGCCCCATTCAATTTAATTCAACATTTATATAGTTGGCCCTGAATGCAGTATTGCACTGTTTCACAAAACTGAACTCAATGATGCATAATCATTTGTAGAAACAAAACAATATTCGCTTGCGGCCGTGTTGAATAAACCTACTTCAGCCTGTTCTAAACACTGCTTATTTTTATCACACACGACAAGCAGGCGATAAAAAAGAAATTTTCTGATGTGGGGAGCATTATAAATACCATATGAAAAGGTCTACGAAAGATCGCACCGCTACGATGTAGCGGCTACGGAGTCGTAGTTGACTACGAGTCTTTATTATGTCGCTTTATTCACCATTGTAAAGTGTATTGGATTTTCGTATTCAATATTCTGAATTGGGTTCGGTGTAAATATTTATTGTAATTGTTTGCTTTGGCCTGAAAGTAATTTTCGGGCCTTGTTTGTTCGAAGGGCTGGTTGCTAATAAAAATTAAACTTTCGCTCCCTTAGTATTTTTAATAAAGAGACTTGTTTTAATTTTTTTTGTGTTTAATTTGATTAAAGGCTGGCACCGGACTGGTTACATATTTGTCAATTTATCAAATCATTGCTCTTTATAAGCAATGACTTTAAGTGTACGGACTATTATTGAGCTCTACACTATGTAAATTGAGAAACTTGAGAAATCTACACCAAATTTTGTAGGTGAATTTATTTGCGGTCCCCTGGGCCCCAACAACACAGGGAAATTATTGAATTCAACGCGAGTAATAAAGAGTTAATTAACATTTAGGTATCTCATGAGGTCCGTGATAAATATAATAAAAGTGCATTATGGTAATTAAGTAAAAATAATATAACATAAGTTTAATACGAAAGAAACAAAAAAAATTTCAAAAAGATACTTAGGGAATTGTCTTTTCGTTCCTCACTAAATGCTCGAACAAAGCGGGTTCTATTGTAGAAAAATGTCGCTTTTTAACAAATTCAAACTGGTTACTTTTCAGCTTAGGTTGGATGGGTTATTGAAATTAGAAACTACTTCTCAAAAAATATCGAGTTGGATCGGAAAAATCGCGTATCTATGCTTTTTGAATTTCGTGCCCTGATTTCGAGAGCCTCTCAATTAGTTAGCAAAGGATCGCCGAGTTTTAGTTTACGCCAGAACGAATAAAGAATTCTTTTGGAATGAAACAGACAGCTATGTTTGTAAATAAAACTTTTATAGTTTATAAAACTTTTAAAGTAAATAAAACAAACATATCTGTCTGATTAAATTTTTTCTGTTTTACTTTTAATTTTTTTTTAAATTCGTTATTTAGCATTTCAAAATGTGAATGTGGTGTTGTTCTTTATCTTCATTTTACATTGATTTATTTTACAAAGTCCTCAAATAAATTCACTCGTATTAATTGTCGCGATCTTGAGAATTTGAAGTCTTGTTCATAATTTAATAAATTCTTGTACGTAAAACTACTTGGACCTTTTATTAAATGCTGGAAAATTTATTCCAAAGAATAGTAGATGGATTATTTAAAAAAATATTGCTCATTGAATATTAAGAAGACGCGACTCAAAAAATACATAAGTATAAACATTGGTGTTCTAAATTTATGGTAAGGTAAAATATTAGAAAGATAAATACGCAGAGATCTGAAAAATTTTCGAAAAATTATAATCACGATGCGGGCGCCTGCCTCTACAGCTTGATTTTTTTTACTATTACAACCAAGACATTTTAATTACTATAAATTTTTCGAACATTTTCTGGCCTATTTTTCTATACATATCTACGGAGTGAAATCGAAATGAATCGACAAACTTTTACGGGGGGGTTCTAGTGCTATTAAACATTACTTCAGTGAGGTTTAAAAACAAATCTGGTTTAAAGACAAAAAAAAGTATCAATATTTTTGTTTTATTTTTATTTAATTTAATTAATTAAATTCTTAATATTAAATATAATTAAATAAATCGTTCGTAATTCGCGGGTTGCTAAGCGGATGGGTGCGCGCGGCCAGGCAGTAGAACGCTGTAGGTACAATTGCGCGCAAAGTGCGTCGACTGCAACTAATAAATCTAATAATTGCGTTCTTGTATTTTATTACTTAATGTTTCATTACAATTTTAATTAATACTATAACGATCATTATGGCGGCTAAAATGTCCGGTAAAATTTTGTCAACCGATTTCAAATTCACCTGTATACTAAATAATGTGTCAAATAAAAAATAAACTCGTTACATAGGCACCTCAGTACACAATACCTGCAAAATATCGTCCTATGAACTACCAATTCACCCTTTGACAAGTCCCCTACAACCTTCCGGTGCTCCTAACAAGATATGATATTGGCTCAAAATTTCCTGAACAAATATAACGTTGACTTTGTTACGTTTTTTGTGAAAGAAAATAAATAAATACGATAAAACTAAAGAAATATTGCATTATGGCAAATATATAGAAGAAGAAGAATAGACTGCGGTTTGGACGAATGGTCAGATCGCTGGCTAGATGTCTCGGGTTCGATTCCTGCACAAATACAAAAAAGAATAAATACTTTTATATGGCAACAACTTTAAACTTAAAAACAAATCGGGCATGTTAAAACACTACTTCCATTTCGGATTTCTTTCTAAAAACCCAAATTGTCCATCGCTAGACAAATTGCGATCATCCCTCTTAAACGGTGTCTTGGAAAATAAAGCGAATGAAGGCGATTTAATAATAATGCCTACAAGTGTGCGCTTTAATAGTTCGTTATGAGAATCGATATAAAATGGATTGTCAGTGAAGCGATGGACGCAACTGATTTGTGTTTTGCCATTTATTATTTTGAACCTGAGCCTTATTTAGGGAGTGAGTCCATTGCCATCTATCGGGTAAGTGAATCGTAGTATAATTTGTTAGGTGGCATAAGAGAAACGCTGCTGCCCATTTGACCGCCGCACCTTTAGCCGCCTTGTACGACACTCGCGGGACAGATTGCAATGAAAACGAGACAGTTGACAATTGTATACTGCTTTGCCGTCAATACACAGAAGCGAGAATGTCGCGTATAAAAATTAGTAAACCGTTTTTGGCAGTATACCCTTTCTAGGTCACCTTCCCCTAACTATCTAACTAATAATGAGAAATGACTAAAAAGAGTTTGCCCTCTATTCCTGGATCACCAAGGTAGGTAGGTACTATAATTGTAATAGAATCGATACCACTTGATGCAAGGGCATTGAAATCGATGCCGGGGAGTCTAAAAAGGCAACACCTGCAATTTCTTTTATGATCCTGTTATGAATTCATTGAAAATCATGAAATAGTCACTCGTTATCTGTTCATGTTAGGTGAATAATTCCTCTGTTGTAATTTACCAGTTTGAGAGCTTTTTGTAAAATGGTTGAGAGACGAAATGAGACGAAAACTCTTAGTATTCCATGGATTCTCCATGCGGATGCGGGGTCCATAGTGTGGCAAAGAGGGAAGTCAGTAGCGATTGCAATTTGTGACCCAAGTGTAGGTCTACGGGGCCACAATATGTCAATACTCATGACTTCTCAGCTTGCTCAGCCTATATTTGGTAAGATTCTGTGAGAGTCGCCCTAAACACACGTTCCAGTGTAGAACTTACGAAAGTTCTAGACAATCCAAGGGCTTTTAGTAATGTATACAGGGATTTAGATTTTATCAGTTGATTGATTTTTTATTATATGAATTGTATATTACCTACGTAAAATAACCAATGGATTCTGAAAGATGAATTGCTTTGGCAATATTGCTGAAAGTGGCCTTTTTAGGCACGTCGCTACAATGTTACGGCCGGCCCGAGATAGCTTATTAATATTTGCGATCGTTGAACAATTCGTTTATTTTTGCTTCGTTCGAATCGCGTTATGTAACTTACGGCGGAGTTCGCTAAAGTGACTTCTGCTGTAGTACAAATTAGATCCATTTTAGATTGAACGCGTACAAATGGAGCTATGCATTTTCATTAATAACAGCGACTAGTTCATAGAAAAACTTGGTTCGCTACGAGACTTCAAAAGTGAGATCTGAGTAGTATACCCTGGAAAGGAAAAGGTGGGACGGGACAGTCTTTTGTTTTAAAGAAAAAGATAAACACACACATAAATCACACCTATTTATCCCCGAAGGGGCAGGCTTGCTAGGCGCGATTATTGAATTTATGCAAAGGTGCCCTTTCAATACAAAACGGTTCACACACATAAACAATTACCAGGGAAAGGGTGTAAAATATTCGCGGCTGAAGAACCCAGGGCCCGGCAGGCGGCCGAATGAATATTTTATTTAAAAGTTACCAACGTATCTTGGTCATTTGCAAAATTGGGCGTCTCCTGAGGCCGATGGACCTCCAAGCGCCTTGACCTGACGGGCTGCGTTTGTTTCGTCTCGCTCACACCACACGATGTTTGTCGTAGCACAGTAAACTCAGAACAGTAGTTCTTTTGAGATTTCGGCGAGCGGTGACGGCAGAGTCGAATACAATTGTCATCACCCGAAATCTCTTTTGTGGGTGTCGTACAAGGCGACTTAGGATAAAACAGTGTTAAAGAATGGGCAGCAGCGTTCCTCTTATGCCAACTATCAATCAATGTACTGCAACTTTTGTGCCCGATTAATGACAATAGGCTCGCCGCCTATTACATGCGACCTGACATAATTGGCGAAACGTGGGTGCTGATACACCTCTGCCTACCTATAGATATAGGCGTGATTTATGTATGTATGTATGTCGGTAAGTTTATAGCCTGCAGGCCGCAGATTAACGCCGACGCTAGGGTTGTAACTAAAGCGGCGGCTGTGAGCGCGTATTTGCCGGGCAGGAACGAGCAGCGATAGAAAGTGCAATCACTTTGTACACGCGCGATCACACCGAACCCATAAGCCCCCGTATTTCATGTTAATGTGTGCGTCACAGTGCGTGCCTACACGGCGCCAAGTATGAAAGCACACATTCTAAAGGGCAGCGGCCAGTTTGTATGAAGATGTATTACTGTTCTGGGTATACTGTGGTCATAGTAGCGTGACTGAGTGACGTTTTGGTTCCCATTCTCTGTGTACTGTCGATGTCGGCTTCAAGTCGCCGTTCTGGTGTAACGGGTGACGGATTTCGAACCCTCCTACACACGAATTAAACTCTTTTTGACTAGTTTTCGAATGTTCAAGTTGGTCGAAGTTTTAGACGCGGAAAATGAGGAGAATGTAGCCGTGTGGTGACGGCAGAGCAGAATACAATAGTCACCACTTCCATCTCTCGTGGAGATATCTAACAATTCGACTAAGGGTTAAAATATCAATGAGCAGTGGGCAGCAGCGTTCCTCTCAGACACATTGAAAAACAAAAACATACTGTGGAGTCTCCAACCGACCTAGAAAAAAAATTTTTTTTGTTGTATTTTTATATAGTAAAATGTCATTTTTATAAATCAAATCAAATCAAATCAAAATTCGTTTATTCATATCTGGTATGATTACAATACACTTATGAATCGTCAAGACAAGAAATTTACGCCATCCGTTCGCAAACTACCAGGAGGCCCTGTCCTGAGAAGAACGGGCAAGATGTTAAATTAAATTCTATGTTAAATTCTCTTATTTTCGTAATTTTTAAATAGCGAAAATAACTCCAACAGTCCCTAAAACAGTCTAACTTAGAAGTTGGCATGGGAGATCGTACAGTGTAAATGTCCTTAAACAAGAATTTCGATACCGTACAGCTTTTGAATATAAAATATCAATGATTCTGATTATAGATGGGCGTAGAAATGTCGGATGGTATAAAAACTTTCCATGGTCACGTATTGAATCCGGTAGCTCAATAGTCTACCGGGGTTATTGATTTATAAATTGATGCGTGCAAATGTTACGCCGTTAGTATTTCGCTTCGAGTACGTACCTACCTATGAACTATTAAAAACAAGAGGTTCTCTATTTGGTTTTACAATTTTTTTTTAATCCATAATGGGGTTCGGAGACGGTAAATCACCTTGAGTCAATCTCGTACATTTTCTGTGTGTTTCAGTTCTGTAATTCTCTAAAACTCATAGTTGCACCAGGCTAACAAAGATCAATGTAATGTAATAGATCAATTCACACACGCGTCTTTTATTGTCTTACGGAAAACTCTTCACAGAGTTACCTAGTAGTTTCTAAGTTTACATCTCGATCATTGTTAACCATAGGTTCCCATATACAGAAAACTTTCGAGGTTAGTTAAGTTTGTTTATAATAATAGAGTCGATAGTATTCTCACATTGATTACAAACTTTAAAAGATTATTTCGATTATTATTCGAGTTATTTAGGAAGTGCGAATATTATTTTAACTAAATAATAAGACAATAATTATCTTACAAAGATGTTAGTGGTTAGAAAAAGAATTTCGAAAAATTATGATCTTGAGGCGGGATCATAATTTTTCGAAATTCTTTTTCTAACCACCAAAATCTTTGTACTAATTTTTCTAACATTTAT
Organism: Cataclysta lemnata; assembly: GCA_963931975.1. NCBI lineage: Eukaryota > Metazoa > Arthropoda > Insecta > Lepidoptera > Crambidae > Cataclysta > Cataclysta lemnata. The sequence continues at coordinate 4,107,120 of OZ008363.1, forward strand.
ATAATGTTAAAATTAAAATCGAATAGAATAATTATCTTGTCGACCCCTTTGGACGAATGGTCAGGTCGGCTATCGATCAAGAGGTCCCGGGTTCGAATTCTGGTAAAGGTGTGTGATGAACACAGACTTTTGTTCTCAAATCTATATTATGTTGTATATTGTCAATGTTGACGTAATTTATTATGAATTAAACTTTGTTAGTCATCTATATCCATATCAGAATTGTTTAAGCAACTTCCTTTGGGCCAGATGACAGGTGTGTGTAAGCAACATTTATATATTCATCAAAATAAAACAGGTTGTTTGTTACCTTAATAAAATTCACACCTATTACAAAACTTTATGTTAATTACACAGTTGCTGACCTCGTTAGATCATTACTTGCCCATCAAATAACGCTGGCCCAAAAACTTTGTCAGAACTCCTTAACACTTCAAAGAAGAACCGAACATCTGAAACTCTGATTATTAAACTATCGAGATAAAATCTCCGTTAAAACTCAACAGTACTCGTTAAGCTTTAATTAGGTACTTGATTAGGCTTCAAATTGATAGGCGCTCGAGTTTTATAAAACAACTTTGTTTTACTTGGAGCAAGTAGACGCGTGAAGTTTTATTTATACTTAATCAAGTAAAGGTGAGCAAGTTAACACAACCTATGGAGGCTGTCTGACATTAAAAGTTGGTTAATTTATTTCTTTGCTGGCTGTGTAAAGGTGAGTTAATTTTGTTGTTCAATAATATCTTAATATCAGAGAAGGTCGATGTGAGAAGAATACAATAATCACCCCCCATCTCGTGGGTGTCTAAGAGGCGACTAAGAGTATACGATATGACCGAAAATAATACAATATAACGAGCAGCAGTGTTACTCTACAACCTAACAATATTCGATTTACTAATTACACTAACAAAGAATCATTGAAATTATGATGTATAATTTGATGATATAATTTAGTACAAAGATTTTGGTGGTTAGAAAAAGAATTTCGAAAAATTATGATCTTGAGGCGGGAATCGAACCCGACTAACTTTTTCTAACCACCAAAATCTTTGTACTAATTTTTCTAACATTTATATAATGTTAAAATTAAAATCGAATAGATATAATTTAGGTTAAGGATATTCGATACAAATTACCTTTCCTCAGATTATCAGTGTGATTGATATTTATTAAAAAAAAAAAAAACTTAGCAACTTGCCTTGTGACGTAAGGAGTTTATTACTCTATAAACTCACTTCTATCAAAATGTTGTCTATAAAAAACTTAAGTAGTCACGTAAGAACAACGAGGTGTTGTTTTTCAAAATTAGTCATCATGCCTATTGACGTGGTTCACTTCTGCCTACCCCTACCCCTTCGGGAATTAATAGGCATATGTATACACTTTTATAAGCCACGAGTGTGGAAAAACGCAACTAGGTGGCGATTATACATATCTCGTAAAAATGACAGTTTCTATATTAAACTAGTGATTTTTATTGCCAAATAAAATGTCAAAGTGGAGTTAACGAAATATTGATGTCACGCGGCGTTATAGCAAAGATGGCGGATTGCTAAATTTTGTATTTTTATTTTTATAAAATAAATATCACAAGTATAATCTGATAAGAAGTGACTATTAAAGAATCTCCTTGTCTTAAATTATTATTATAAATCATTAATTCAGTGATTCTTTGTTAGTGTCACCATCCCTATTGTCACCACCCTCATCTCTCCCGCAGGTGTCGGGCAAGGCGACTAAGGGTTAATTATCACAGCAATGAGTAATGGGCGTTACTCTTAAACCTGTAAGCAATATACTGCGATTTACCTGACCGATACATGGCAATAGGCTCGCCACATACTACATGGCCCTATCCTATTTGGCTAAACGTGACTGTTGACTCACCTCTGCCTACCCATTACCATATAGGCGTGATTTATGTATGTATGTGTTTGTTATTTCCTGATAATAAAGTGTTAGATTTGTGGTTGAATTAACTATGGTTGAAAAGGATGGCCCTTACGCACAGACTAGGGCGACAGTCCATTGAATACAAAATGAAAACGAAAGCCCTTTCTTTAAACGATCCGCCGATCGTGAAACCCCGCCCGAACGTTGGGAAGACATTAAACAAATTGAATTCCTAAATATGCTATTTAACTTTTTGCCCGGAATCTCCACGCATATTACTTTTGTTTTAAAGTTGGCCTAGTTGGTGGGGGGGGGGTTATTCCATTAAATTGCCCCAAATTCCTGGGGCCATTACCTACATCGCTCCGTTTCTGGAGAGTTCGGCTCTCTTCGACTTCGGAAGATGCGATAATTTATTTTAATTGTGATGTCGGACGATGAAAAATTCATAATCCGTGAGCTTTCACGGGTTTCCCCTGGGAGGGCTGTGTATTTCTTAATAAGCATGCCAAGATGAAGTTAATTTTGTCTAACTGCAACCTGGTTGCGCTTTACCACGCTCATACATACATAAATCACGCGTTAATTCCCGAGGGGGTAGGCAGAGGTTAATCAACACCCACTTTTTTAGATCGCCAATTATATTAGGTCTCTTGTTGGCGACCCTATTGCCTTGTATCGGTCCCGTAAATCGCAGTTGGTATAATGCTAGCAGGTATAAGAGTAATGCTGCTGCCCATTACTCATTACTGTGTTAATTAACCCTTAGTCGCCTTACACGACACCTGCGGGAGAGATGGGGGTGGTGACATTTGTATTCTGCTCTGCTGTCACCACACGACTTCTTCTTCATCTCCCTGCCCTGTTCCCAGTCTATCTAGGGTCAGCGCAGTATGTTTCTCCTTCCATTCATATCGGTCAGACGTCATCAAGCCAACCACTCCCTTTTGATTGATATCATCCATCACACCATAGGTATGAAATGAAAGAATGTATAGAAAGGAGACGGAACGGACCATGTCAAGAGACCGATGAACGGAGAGAGTGATTGCAATGACAACATTCCAATCCATACTGGTCAAGGTTTTGGGTTAGGTTTTACAGCCGCCTGCCTGACACTAACCCTCTTTGGGTAATGTGCTGTCACCACACGACACAATAAACAATGTCTGGATAAATCATTAAAAGTCTCTCCTGTCCTCTCCTGTCTGTGCTCAAGATTTTGAGTCTTTTTCAGCAGGACTTTTTCAGCTATTGATAATTTAATCACCGGTTGAAAGCTAATGCTTCACTATCAGGTAAAAAGAAACAATTTCTGGATATTGACAATTTTACTTCAAATTATAAGTCCTTAATGCGATACCCCGTGAAAGTTGTTTCGGCCGAGACAGAGGGGGTTGTATAGATATGATTTCTTAGCACGAGAAAAAGATAATAATATCTACCAAGTGTAACCAAACATCTCCGTGTGTAACTATCCTTACCCATTGTTATCACTGTATTCAGTTTCATCTATGTCCTTATTACTACTACAAGACGTAGTAGTAATAAGGACCTATAATCGATGAAACTATAACACATCCCTATCTCTTTTGGCATCTGTGTTAAGCATCAAATTGTTTCATTTCCAAAAACAAAAAAACGCACAACAATAACAAGCACAAACAAACAAACAATTCGCATCGTCACAGCGTGCGTCCACCGTCAATATAATTAACTTAATTACAATTAGCTGGCCGAAAACAAAACAAAGCATTCGCCCGTTTTGAATTTTCAATTAAACATACACGGCCGCACTGACAAGGTCACGTAATCAAACGAACTTCTGTTTTCTGTGGTACGAAGTGGAAAAACAGCGGGCTTTATTAAAAGTTCACCATGAAAACGAGTGACGGTGATACATTACACATGATATTAGCTCGCCGCTTGTGTGTGACAGGCCTAGCGAATTGCGCTTCTTACATTGTGACGTCTTATGCCCGGTTTCTGAAGTCACTGGTTAAGCTCGAGTTAGTGATGAGTTAAAGTTGTGTAAAAGATAAACTATAGTTATCTTACAGTGCGTTTCTGAATACTCAAACAAAGGTTCATTAACTATTGGACCGATAAGTAATACTGCAAACTGACGTTAGATAGGTCTGTCTAGAAGAAAGCACTTAAAATTGTTTTTATCAGCTAAATTCGACATTGTTATTAGTATTACATACTTTATAAAATATAAAGGTTTTATAGCCATCGCCACGCCTGTATGAATAATGTCATTGATAAAAAAAAACCATGACAAAGATAAATGATATGTCAAAAGTGTCATTTTGAATTGTTATAAGAAATTCAATAATCTTTACAGATATGCATAACATCAAATAGTTATTGAACCGATAAACGGTGCACTTTTGCCAGTTAAGGCCCGAGTTCACCAACATGCGAAACAAGCGATCAGAAGATAACCGTCAATTTTTGACAGTTCTTCCATACGGTAAAATGTCCAAAAGAGACGGTTAAATAATAATCCCTGTTTAAGTGTTGTTGAACTCCAGCCTAAGTTAATTTTAGTTTAAACGGAGTTTGTGACTTTCAGAAACGCATTTCTTAAAGTTATCGAACTAATAGATACCGAACAGGTAAACCACTGTTAATTAATTAAAGACCCTCAGAAACCGGGCGCTTTTTTTAGTTTTTTAAAAACAATGTAACTCCAGCACTCCGTTACAGCGGAAGACCAGCGCTAGTCACAAGACTGGCAAAATGCTGTGCTGGGACCATTTGAGACCTTGTTTGCATGCTTATTATTTTTATTGTATCCGTTGTGTCAATTAAAGATTTTATTTCTTTTATTTCTTACCGCCTCAGCAACTTTTCAGATTTAAACAAACACAGATATTTATATTTATACACTTTACCGCCGCGCGAGTCAATTGAAGCGACTAACTAAGAAATTTACCATTGTCAACCGAGACACAATTGAATACAGTCGAGTGTGATGTGAGACGCGTCCGATGAGAGACAGAGACAGTTGCGATGAGAACGACAACCGGAAAGAGGGGTGCAAGAAGACGGTGGGAGAACAGTTCCGGGTGCAAAGAGAAAGGGGGCTAGGCACGGGTGCTGGGTGCAAACGCGTGCGCCGGCGCATGTCAAAGCCTTGTGCGGTGACAGTGGCGTCGATGTTACGCCAGGCGGGTATCGACAGTGGTGTGTGGTCTGTGGTGGGGTTAGTGGTGATTCTGGCCGCATGGGTGGGTGGGAGTGAGTTCCCGGAACGAGAATGCTGCGACCCGGTGTACCCGCCGAACACGGCGACCACGGCCGTGGTGCCGATCACCCCTCCCATCACCAAAGTTGCAGGTAAGGATAGGCTATCGATAGTATTATGTGCATCTGCATTGAGTGTTCTTTTTTTAAACTTTCAGTTAAAGCAGGGAAAATCAGAAATTTAATACAAAGTAATAGAAACGAAGCATGAGGTCACAAATTTGTAAAACTGGTACTAAATCTGTTATGGCCAAAAAACTGGAACAATCAATCCAGGCGTGTGAATAAATCATAGAAGGTACCTACTCACGTTGTGATGACAATTTTTATTCTATATAGATTTCATCGAAACAAAACTAAAACTGAGGCTTAGGTCACATGATGTATGAATGAATTTAATCCATTTTCAATCAGACCATTTTTAGTTGCAAGTTTTTTAATTTTTTTCATACTAGACAGGGAATATCTTGGCCTTCATCCCACGTGATGGTATTTTGATAAGATGGTGGTAGCTAGCCAAGCCTAGGGATATAAGGACCTACCTGAAAAAAGTCCTAACATCAACCAATCTGAGTATTAATTTGTATTTCCTAGCGCGATTTGAATGTTGATAATGTATATCTCATTCACCGCTCCCTATCAATGGGGGCATTTTGAGAGAGCTGGTAACGATGATGATACTCTGTGCACTATGTTGTACGAGATAAGGTTGCTATTTTATTGATAACCCTTAATTACTCCCAATTATTACTCTCATTTTAAAAAGAAATTAGATATTCTCAATATTCTTACGTGAAAGTAACATTATTGCGAGATAAAAATATTATTTCGCAGATTTAAATTAAAAAATGTTTAATTAATGAGTTACTTTTTTATTTTAAAGTCTGGTAATTAATATCTTCGGCGAAAACCGTACAAAGTTTTCGGGTTAAAGATGAATTTCATTTTACGAACATAATGTTGCAGAATAAAAAAAAATTAACTAGCTAGCTCAAGTTAAGCCAAAGTCAAAAGTGTTAAGGTTATGCGTTAAGGTTTGCGTTTTACAGAGGTTGCGTCAATTTGCGACACTAATATGATTATTATTCATCATCATCATCATGATGATGTTTGGCTAAATTTTGCCTTGCAATCGAGTGCTCCCTGAGAGAATTTCTCCACAGCAGGCATCCCCCCCGGTATCTCCCGGGGAGATATACTGCCGAGAAGAGCCTCACAGTAGTGGACAAAATCTCTCTCCACCGCTTGACAGTGTTTTGTCTCTGGATTTAGTGGGAGTTAGAGCAAGGGGAAAATATATTCCTTTCCCCGAAGAGATTTTTTTGACGTCCCGTGCTACAGGGCAGGGCGCTACGAGTCGTAGCTTGCGCACGCGTCGTAGCTGATTGAGGATCAACCTCTTTTAGCGATATTCAGAATTTATTTTATGTTTTTGAATATGACAATGTGAAAATGTAGTATTATATTTTTTGACTTTGACTTTGAATCAACCCACGTCCGCTCCTTCCTGCAATTTGTGGGCCCATCAGTCATCTGAGCCCCGGCTCTGTCGAAAACGCAATCCCCCCGCGGCATAGTCACATGAGTAGATAAACCGAACAGAGTAAAAGCTTAATAAAAACGCCGTCGCCCTAACCCTGACATTATGCTGGCTGTGCGTCATAAACCGGCTTTTTCCAGTTTCGCCGTGTGCGCGACAGCGACCAGTGGTAACGCACACATAGCCCCGCGTGCTTGTAGTAGTGCAACCGATTCGCGCGGTTGTACAGTTGGGGACAGAAAATGTTACCACCTTAACCCCCGAATACAGAAACGCTAATCAAATTTGGGGGACTACTTAAGTCTGTAAGACTGTTTAAAAGTTAAGTGGACATTACCTGTCAGAATTAGTATGGAAAATTTTGACAACATTTAAATGTTAAGCAAGACTCAAACTTTGATTAGCGTTTCTGTATTCGGGGGTAATTGCATGCACACATTTAGGTCACAAGTTCTAAATGTCTATTTCATAATAATTGGATTGACAACAGATTACCTTTTTTCTAATGATCTGACAATCAATCGCTCTTGGAGATGGACTGACTACTATCAAGGTATAATATAAGAAAACCTTCTTTCGTAAAATTTTGCTCTTATTCAAATTTCAAACAATAATTTTTGATAAAATGTCATTTCAACAAAAAACTAAATGAGTTTCATCGTCAAAAACGTCTGTCAATTCTCTTTCTGCCGCACCCAGAGACGTCAATTAACTTTAATGAGTATTTAATGTCAAATATTTTCATTCAAATCAAGACCATAGACCCGGCAAGAATAGCGACTAGTTTTGAATTGTCATTTTTTGCCGTTAAGTACTCATTAACTGTTATTTGACGTCTCTGAGTGCGGCAGTTAGTTATTCTTGGTGTGTCATTTTGCATAATAACTTTTAATAGGTAATAAGTAACTTGATGTGGCATTTTTGACTTTAGTGCCAAAGTGTGATATAGAAGAATCTATTTTCAAAACTGGTAAACATTTTCTGACCGCGACCGAAGGAAGGTTATTCTCTGTTCCGTTTACTTACTCATGTGGCACAGTGTTAATTGTTCGGTGGGCGGCCATTTTTCTTTCCCGCCACTAATGGAATGTTTCGCCGGTGATATCGTGCTGTTGTAAAATATAGTTTTTGCGCCGTGAAAGGGGCAGATTAATTAATACTTCGTTTCCGCCGTGTTCGGAAGCCGTGGGTTATTTTATTTTGGCAAAAAGTGGGCGGCATGGAAATATTGATTAAATTGTTTTTTGTAACTTTTTTTTTACTACATCTGCATCCTCAAAGTTCTTATCCCAATCGTTTCGGGTCGAAGCATTGCGATTTTTAGTTCATTCTTTTAATAGGAATTCGAATTCATGTATTCACTTTTGGTAGTGCTATATTATTTCCATATTTAAAATACTTGAAGATACAGTTTCAAATCCTACCTTCACCTCAAAGAAGTTAGCACATACATACATACGGCACGCCTTTCTCCCACAGGGGCAGGCAGAAATCACTTTCCAATTGCTACGATCTTTACATGCTTCTTTCGTTTCTTGATGAAGTTCATTACTGTCCTCATGCATACTCATCAATTGTCACCACCCCAAATCTCTCCCGTGGGTGTCGTACAATTCGACTAAGGATAAATCAGCGATGAGGAATGGGCAGCAGCGTTCCTCTTATATCACCTAGCAATAGTACTGCGACTTTTGTGCCCGATAAATGGCAATAGGCTCGCCACCTATTTCATGAGACCTAACATAATTAGCGAAACGTGGGTGCTAGTTCACCTCTGCCTACCCCTTCGGGGATAGAGGCGTGACTTATGTATGTATATACTTTAAAAAAATATGTGAATGATCTGCCTAGGCCTGCCGTTTTCTTATTTCACTTTCGACATAATATCCTTTTTTGACAATCTCCTTTATCAACTCTTGTCATTAGGTCATCTTTCAAGCCACCAACCAAAATATGAATTGTGTAATTTAATTGGCACACTCGAAGGCATCAATTAACTTTAATCACTTTAATTTGTATTTAATGTCAAACAATGTAATTTTAATCTAGATCCGGCAAGAATAGCGCCTACTTCTAAATTGTCATTTTTTTGTCTTAGGTACTCATTAACGTTACTTGACTTCGCTGAGTGCGGCAGTAAGTCTTTTATAGCCTTATAAAAGCTCTACCCTATGCAGTAATAATCTAAACGAAGGGATATCTATATTGAAATCGCATCAGGTTGACTGCTAAGCAAGCTTCAATATGTGTCTAACTGGTCTAAATTGCAACTCATTTGTATTCACAAACGCTCCGATGCTATTTCCGAACAGATCATTTCGTGGGGTCCCAGTGTCAGCGGGGGCAGGTAATTCAAATAATATTGTAAGATTACCATGTACATCAATGTGGCTTGCAATAAACTGTTTATATTTGAATAAGATGGCCGTGTGGTGACGGCAGAGTAAAATACAATTGTCACCACCCCAAATCTCTCCCGCGGGTGTCGTACAAGGCGACTAAGAATAAATCAGTGATGAGGAATTGGCAGCAGCGTTCCTCTTATAAACGTGGGTGCTAGTTCACCTCTGCCTACCCCTTCGGGAATATAGGCGTGACTTATGTATGTATGTATTTGAATAAGAATATGTTTCAAAGTTTTATAATACATAAGTAGGAATGTGATTCGATGGGACTCGCTGAGAACAAGTAGATAGTTTTTCTGATTTCAAGACTGCTCGCAAATTATTCGAATTCGGTGAAGTGTCTCATAAAATTCGGTCTTGTTTGCTTTTGATTTTTAGTTCAAGAGAAGTTTTATGTTTTTATTTTATTTTGTAGACTTCTGTAAAAGTGCCCAGCAGTAGGATCTTAGAGATATTATTATACTCCAGCCATTATGGAAAGATACATAATGTATTAATAGTATATTATTCACTAAGGACGATAAAAGAAACAATAGGGTCAATTCTGACATGATTCTCTAAACTTAAAACTAAATTTAAGATCAGTCTCTCCTTTTCATTCTATATTGAGAATGACAGAGAAACACTGTTGTCAAATAAGTCTTAGGTTTAGAGAACCATGGTCAGAATCGACCCTAATGTCTTAGATCGCAAGCAATATACGAGGCCTTTTTTTTATCGCCCAAGATAAGATCGTACTTTTGTGTCACCACCTGACCAGGAAGTGAGATATTCCGTACGTGTAGCGGGCGGAAAATTCTCCCTATATTCTTCCATCCATAGGGAAGGCCCGTGCCCCAGCAGTGGGGACATTATAGGGCTGGTGATGATGATGATGATGACACATTTGTTTTTCTTTTTTATATATCAAGATTGCATATATTTTGTCACTTTTTATATCGGCTGGAGTATAGTATTTCTCGATAAAAGAAACGCATGGAAGGTATTCTTTTATTTATTTATTTATTCATACATTGCAAGTCACATGTTTAAAAAAAGGTGTTGCAGAGTTTTTGTTACAGTACAAGTGACGCCCTGCTAGGGCACAGCAAACATGAGGGGCAACTATTGCCTACTACTTATAAATTCGTAAATTTCCTTAAATAATAATAATAATTAGAATCTAAATTCAAATTCTCACATGCATTAAATAAAACTACAATTCGTAAAAAATAAAGATAAGTATTTCATTAACAATCGTCATTAGATTAAATTATATAACTAAATTAAATAAATTATATTACACCATAATTAAAGGTACAATAATTAATGAATTTTCGTTATTAGTTTTCGTTATTTGAATTAAATAAAAATAAATAGTGTTTTAAATTTACTTAGCAAGTTCTAAGATAAAATACTAATTAAAATTAATATTCATTTTTTTTTAATTAATTTAATTTTTGAAGTTTTTTACTTATTATACTTAACATGCATACAAAAAAAAACATTTACATTACTATTTTTTTACAGTGCGTTGTTAATTTGTTGAAAAAAGTGACCTAACGCTTTTTCTATTGAAGAATGATAAAGAGTGAAATTGTTACCTTCAATATATCAATAATAAATCGCTACAACTCGCACCGCACACCGTTCTCAGTGGATATCTGTTTTAATGTTCAACTGATTTGTCGGTCGAAATAACCTATAATGGCATACCAATTTCTGGCAACTGACTCGGCTATGCTGAACTAAGCAGGATAAAACGGCATATGAAAGTTTTGAATGTTACTCATTTACTGACTGCCGCACTCAGAGACGTCAATTAACTTTAATAAGTACTTACATACACACATACATAAATCACGCCTATATTAAGCACAGGTGAATTAGCACCCACTTTCGCCATTATTATGTTAGGACCCATGTAATAGATGGCGAGCCTATTGCCATTTATCGGGCTGATGAATGAGTAATTGACGTCTCTGAGTGCGGCAGTGAGTCTATTAGTAAGATTGGAAATTTTTGACACGCATTTCCCATTGTTTTTGGAAATATTTTGGAACATTTATATAATGTACACAAACAAAAAAATCAAACCTAATGTATAAAAAATCTCCCGTCACAGTGTTTGTTCGAACTACTCCGATCATATCCTATACATACCTATCAACGGCTTGACCGATATTTTTTATGAAATTTGCCGTGCATATTTGGTATATGTAATATTCTAAACCATGTTGAACCGCTGGTCCCGGCTGCATCTGCAATCGTTAATACCCACTAACCCGCACTGGGCCAGCTTTGTGGGTTATGGCCCAAGCCCAATCTCCCATTATTGTTCCATCCATAGGGAAGGCCCGTGCCTCAGCAGTGGGGACATTAAAGGGCTGGTGATGTTGATGTATGATAAGCAAAATAAGACTAGGAAAATTAGGTAGGCGTTTACAATAAACACAAATAAATTCCCAGTCAAATTATTCCGCTAACTCACCGGGGAAATATTTGGCTGAAACTGAAATGAAGTGTTTTATATTCATAAGAAAACGAAAGGAATCTGCCAAATAACAATTTAAAGTTAATTGTGAGAATTGATCTTTTTTGTCGCTCCCTTTTGCTTCGGGAGGGGCGCGTCGCGATTTCAGTCGTTCTACGTATAGATACATAAATAAATCACGCATAAATTTAGGTATCCCCGAAGGGGTTGTTCCGCCAATAGGAATGATGACTAATTTTGAAAAACTACCTCATTGTTTTTACATAGGTATTTTACTTTAAATAAATTCTATTTTAGTAAAATATTAAGATTTTAAGAGTAGATTACAATTGTTACCACCCCTCTGGTATCTCTCTGGTATCTCTCCCGTGGGTTTCGTACAAGGGGACTAAGGATAAATCAGTGATGACTCTTATACCACCTAGCAATGTACTGCGACTTTTGTGCCCGAAAAATGGCAAAAGGCTCGCCACCTATTACACGGGACCTAACATAATTGGCGAAACATGCTAGTTTCACCTATGCCTACCCCTTCCGGGATATAGGCGTGATTTATGTATGTATGTATTAAGAGTTTTCATGGAAAAATTTGGATAATGAAAATTAAAATTTCCGCCAAAACACCAATGACGGCTGTGTGCCGTCACTATAGCGTAAAACATGAAAGTTTCTATAGTTTAAATTCATTTTGATTAGCAGATACAATATCAAAAAATGTGACGTCACGCGGCGTTTGACCAAATATGGCGATGGCGAACCATTTTCACCCATCCAATGACCGGCCTTAGCGAACATTACTCAGTTTACGCAATCGCAGGCCGAACGCGCTGTGCCACTGCGCTAGCTAGCTCCTCACAATTTTATTATGTTGGTGACGAATAAAGAAATAAACTTTTTGTGTAGGGCAACCCGAATGACAGCAGTTCGTTCAACTCAGAATGGTATTAGCATATAAACTTGGCTTGTCTCGGCATCAATGCGCTATCTGACAAGACTTGGCGTGATTTCTCCTTAAATGTTTCAAGAATTATAATTTTATTCGTCTAGTTCAATTTATTGGCTTGATTTTCGATTGAATTTTAATGTCGCGTGGTGGGCAGAGGAGAATACGGCTAGTCACCACCCCTACCAATCATCGTTCTTACCCGTTCTTCTCAGAGCAAGGCCTTCTGGTAGTTTACCAACGGATGGTGTAGCTTATAACGTTAAATAATGGAAACTGTTTTTCTTGTGGGTATCAAACGTTTCCGTTATTTCTTTGGCGATTCATGAGTGTATTTAATGATAGGTACCCCATATGAATATATCTACTATATTTTCATTTTCACTATCCCAGGGGTGTCGTACCATGTCTCTAGAGGTAAATACACCAAAGAGTAATGGGTAGCAGCGAGCGCTCCTCTTATACCACCTAGCAATATGCTGCAAATTACGTGCCCGACAAGGCAATATATTCGCCCCCTATTACATGGGACCTAACCTAATTGGTGAACAGTGGGTATTCATTCACCCCTGCCTACCCCAAATTCAAATTTTTATTGCATTCCTTAAGTTTTACAATAGGTGTTATTACATAATTGGTTAGTGACTATAACCAAAGAGGGTTGGTGTCAGGCAGGCGGCCGGCTGTAAAACCTAAGCCAAAACCTTGAGCAGTATGGTTTGGAATGTTGTCATTCTAATCACTCTCTCCGTTCATAGGTCTCTCGACATGGTCCGTTCCGTCTCTTTTCTATATATTCATTTATCACTAGCACCTTTACGGTGGGATGGATGATATGAATCAAAAGGGAGTGGATGGCTTGATGACGTCTGACATATGAATGGAAGAGGAAACATACTGCGCCGACCCCAGATAGACTGGGAACAGGGCAGGAAGAAGAAGAAGAAGGTTAGTGACTATAAGGACACGTTATGGCACAGCAACAAGAGAGAAACATGCACTTTACTTATAACTATACATTTCTTAATTGCCATTTACCATTTTCAAGTCAAGTATATTTCTGTTTACAATTAAATTATATAATATTATGTTGAATTAAAGTACAAATTGCTAAATTAGTAAAATGTCACAGTAGAAATGTCAATTTTATTTCATCAATTATTTCCCCTCCATTTATTTATATCCATTTGCTTATTTCTATAAGCGTAATTTATGTGTGTATAAAATCCATTTATTATTATGTATTTATGCTATGCCTCATTTTATAGTTAATTACCCTTTGCCTCCTTATGGTCTCTAACACACCCCACTGGTTAACTAGTAAAGAATAGCATAAGGCATTAAGTTCGCCGATTGTACTCTTTGTATTAATTGTGCAATAAACGCTGATCCCTGTCTGGGATTCAACGAGAATAGACGAGTCGCATGGAGAAATGTTTATTCAATACCAAAATATTGGAACGCGAAGCTATTTCTGTTGTCAACTGAAATGTACGATGAATATTCCAGACTAATCCAAATGGAAGTTGGATCTCATGAAACAAATGCAAGATATACTCGTATGCTGTCGCAATTTAAAATCTTTCCTTCTTTATTACCAATGAACCGTACTGCAGTTCTCCCTATATCTTTGCAACCATAGGGAAGTCCCCCCCGAGTAGGCGCTATGCTAATGCGATGGCGCAGTAGCATAGCGCTGGCCTGCGAATGCGCATACTAAGAAATGTTCTGTAAGGCCGGTCATTTGATGCATACATACATAAATCACGCCTATATCTCCGAAGGGGTAGGCAGAGGTGAAGTAACACCCACTTAAGCTAGGTTCCATGTAATAGGTGACGAGCCTATTGCCATCTATCGGGCATATACATCGCAGTACATACATTGCTAGATGGTACAAGAGAAATGCCGCTGCCCATTCCTCAATGCCTACAATAATACGACACCCCTGTCCGACTAGTATGACCAACGAAACACGATATGATATAGCCATTTATCACTTTGAACTATCAAAAATCCAATGATTTTTGTAGGTGAGTCGGGACTGGTAGATTCTCTGTAATTTTTTCGCTCCCAGACCAGCATGGAAAACTATAGATTCCATAGTATGGCCTTGTATGTATGTAGAAAGAATATTACCAAAATAAATCAATGCCGCCTTTACCGTTAGTCGCCTTGTACGACACCCATGGGAGAGATGGGGGTGCTGACAATTGTATTTAGCTCTACCTTCACCACTTCACCACACGGCATCGGTCATTGGATGGGTGACCAAAACTTTATGATTGGTCACCGAGTTCCTCCGATCACCAACCCGGTGCCAACATGGTGAGTTATGGCCCATTCTCCCTAAATTATTCAATCCATAGGGAAGGCCTGTGCCGCAGCTGTGGAGACATTACAGGGTTGGTAATGATGAACTTCGACATACCATCCAAATAAAGCACCCATTGTAAATGTAAGAGTTTTATTGACTTTGTAAACAATTTCTGCTTTGCAACAAATATTTGATTCGATCATATTGTACTTAGATCAACAACAACAACTGGAAATGATGTTTGCGCAACGAAAGTAATCAGTGCAATATGTTGGCATTAGTTGTTCTGAAGTTCATAAAACCGTATTCTAGCAAATATATGATGATTCGTCATCAAATACAGTATAAAACTCTTACGGGGGGCCCCTATAATCTATCTACAGTTAAAAGTAAGCTTACTAAAGTTTAGTTGTCTGGAATTTTTTGTTATATTACGATAAATAACAGAAGTTACTAAGAAACTAAGCTGTAGTACGTCTATCTTCAACTGTTGGTAGAATATTGGGACCCGCCGTTAGCATTCCATGGATTCACTGTGCGGGTGCCGGGTTCATAGTATGCTGGCATACTTCTCATTCTTCCTGCCCTGTTCCAAGATTATCTGGGGTCAGCGCATTTTCATTTTCATTTTATTTGAAAGAATGTACAGAAAGGATCATGTCGAGAGACCAATGAACGGAGAGAGTGATTGGGATGACAACATTCCAATCCATGCTGTTCAAGGTTTTGACTTAGGTTTTACAGCCAGCCGCCTGCCTTACACCAACCCTCTTTGGGTATGCTGTTGTTGGTGGTTTGGCTCCACCATTCGGGTGCCCCAATGTGCTTCTTGGTGTACACTGGACAATCTTCCTTAGTCGACTTTTACGACACCCCTGTTCGGGTAGTATGACCAACGAAACACGATATGATATAGTCATTTATCACTTTGAACTATCAAAAATCCAATGATTTTTGTAGGTGAGTCGGGACTGGTAGATTATTTGTAATTTTTTCACTCCCAGACCAGCATGGAAAACTATAGATTCCATAGTATGACCTTGTATGTATATAGAAAGAATATTACCAAAATAACCTGTTACACCTGTTAAATAAACATGTTTACGGAGGAAAATATTATCTACGATTGCCTAATTAAGATTGAGGACGTAGAAAATAATCTGAGACGTTGACAAAACGAGGTGGGAAAGTTTTAACGAGGTTGTCGGCAAATATGTCGTCACGTGGCACCTTAGTGGGCAGGGCTGTCGATACTCAAATTATAATCACCTTATATTCACCTTAAACATACACTTGAAAAATTAACTGAAGGCTGATCAGCCTTTAGTGCATTCGCGCGGTGAAGTCTTATATTGCTAGTGATGTTGAACAAAAAGATTTTTTTTATTATTTTATTTTATTGATAGGCACATTTACAGATTAGAACATTCGCTTGTAAAACATCATAAAATACCTGAAGTCTGTTTATAAAAGTGCTCAACTTAATATCAAATTTTCCAGTTTTCATTTTGATGTTATAGTAAATAATAAAATGAAATTATTTTGTGAACAAAAGTTGTTTGTTATGGGAGTTTGTTAACCAGATTGTTTTCATGTAAGTATGTTATTTAGCATGTAGGACAGTTCTTCCACAGTATACACTAACCCCCGAATACAGAAACGCTGCTCAAAGTTTGAATCCTGCTTAAAATTTAAGTACTAATTGTCAATATTGAGGGTTTTCCTTTCCAAATTCTGACTTGACTTTCACTTAACTTTTTAAACAGTGCTCAAAATTTGAGCCAGTATTCGAACCCGGGACCTCTTGGCCAATACTCAGCGATCTGAAAATTCGGCCAAGCCGGCCGTCGGCCAAAATTATATAAAACGTTGAGTAATAACTACTTTATAAGGTCATCAGATTCACTAGAAATAACCTGTGCCTAAGAAGCTTAGCTTACTTCAATCCTGTCCATATTTTATTCAGTAAGCACTAAAGTTTCAAAAAAAAAATCTTCGATAAGAGGGATGGTGTAGGCAGGCTGCTGGCCCCCGGTGCCTTTTACACGCCGGGGAGTCCCACACACCCCCACGGCCTTAGTCCCGGGACCGTGGGATGTGCGTCAAAAAAAGTCATTTTTGTCACCATAAAAAAAAGGCAGGCTGCCGGCTGTAAGACCTAAGGCAAAACCGAGCAGTACATATTAAAATGTTGTCAATATAGTCACCACAATCATTCTTTACATGCATCATCTCTCAACATTGCCCTGTCCATAATTTTTCTATACATTCATTCATCACTTGTACCTTTAATAAATTTAAAAGTAAACTGAGACAATGGCTTGTAGAAAAATGTTTTTATTCCATTAAAGAATTTTTGTAAAAACTTCTATAAATTAGTTAGTAGGACATAATTTATTATATTTACTGACATTTTTTTTAATTTATTGTATTAATTTAAAACATTGACATGAAATACCTTATCAATGTAACTTTGTAATATATAATTTTGAATTTTATTAATATTGACATAATTTAAAATTTAATAACAATTAATTAAATGCACATTTATTATTTTAAAAATTATATTTTGCATGCTGAATATTCAGCAAAACATGTTGATCATGACCTTATTTTATTGTGAATTGTAACATCTCCATTGTACCATGTTTTATGCAAATAAATATTGAATTGTATTGAATTGAATTTAACTTACTGCAATCCTGTCATATTTTGTTAATTAAGTAGGTCCAGTTTTAATTAATAATTGATTCGTCAATGTGTGGTTATGATTTATCAGACAAAAGCAAGAGCAGTATAGATTGAAATGTCATTCAATCACTACCTGCATCGGTCTCTCCGTCCTTTCCGTCATTTTTCTGTACATCAATTCATCACTGCTACCTTTCTTTGTGACAATATGAATAAAAGGGAGTGTGCGGATGGCTCGATGACATATAATCCATTTGAATGGAAGGGGAAACATACCCACCCTAACCCAGATAACCCGGAAAGAAGTGCTGTAAATAAAGAAGAAAATAAAAAAAACTCGCTTTCGAAAACATTTTAACACGAATTTTTTTTTCGACGCGAGTCAGACGCGAATGAGCTATGCAATCCTCTTCATCCACACCATCATCCATCGCACCGGAGAGGTGCTAGTGATTTATATTGATGTTTAGGTAATCGCAGGCTGAGCGCGCTCAGCCTGCGATTACCTAAACTGAGCAATGTTCGCTACGGCCGGTCGTTGGATGGCTGACCAAAAACTTGTTATCTCGAGTTCCTCCGTGCTTCGGAAGGCACGTCAAGCTCCCGGCTGTATCAGCAGTTGTTAATTTATTTATTTATTTATTTCAGTTTACATGCATATTAACAGAATAATATTCCAACACACATGCACGTTATACAGTCAGAACAATACAATAAATAAGTTGAATCTGTTAGTAGCGTCTGATTTAAACTACTTTAAAAGGTAAAATTCGTAATATGATTTAACCTATAATCCAATTTAAATTATTAGTCAATTTTACAATGTCGAATTTATAATATTAATTAATAAATGTCAATTTTATAAGTATAATTTCATATTTATATAACTATGTACCATTTATAGAAGCTGTCAATTACTACATGATTCGAGGTACATTTGGATCTTGGAAATCAATTGTCGTAGTCCGTCATGGAATAGGTCAGTGTCACCATAGTGAGCGAGCATGTCCCCCATCAAGCGCAGTGCACGCACGGTAGGTGCTTGCGCAGCATGTTTGGTGCGCGTCATTGGTATTGGTAGCAAGCGTGGTCTACGGCGTGGTTCCAACAGGCCCATGGTATCGTAGGGAATCCGCGCCGGCACCGAGAGGCGGAATCTCTCAATTACTTTAGGACTTTCAGTCTTACCACAGATGATCGACAGATAGTGAGTTGCGAGAAGAATTTTTCTTCGTAACGTTAGAGAAGTGAGACCTACCATGCCCGATACAAACAGTGAAGGATACAAGTAAGGATAGTAGCCGAACCTCTTTTTGTATAACCACCGCGCAAATTTTCTCTGCACTCTCTCGATGGTAAGGGTGTATTTCTGTTCATGGGGATCCCACATGACAGCCCCATATTCAAGTGTGCTGCGTACATATGCATTGTACAATACGCCAGCCACAGAGAGGTTTCTGAATTCTGATGACGTTCTTATAATAAAACCCAAAGTCTTGTTCGCTTTCTTACCAATAATTGTCATATGCTTGTGGAAGTCCATCTTTGAGTCTAAAGTTACACCTAAATCTTTAATGTCATTGACCCTTTGCATGGGAGTGTTAAATAATTTATAATTATTGTTTGGAAAAGTCAATTTGCGGGTGAAAGTGATTACTTTACATTTAGAGTCATTAAATGGTAAACGATTAGAGGAACTCCATTGCGATATTGAGTCAATGTCACGTTGTAGATCCTTAGCGTCATTGTCATTACCAATTCCTAAATACAATTTAAGATCATCGGCGAACAATAGACACTTAGCCACTTTGATCACTTTAGGTAAGTCATTGATCATGATTAAAAAAAGCGTCGGTGCCAAGGTACTTCCTTGACTAACCCCCGATCGTGTATAAAATATATTAGACTCGTAGCCATCTAATCTGACAAACTGACGACGATCTTTGAGATAGTTGGCAAAAAATTGTAGAAGGCTCGGCACAAAACCCATTATAGATAGCTTTTGTAACAGGATGTCATTGTCTACCAGATCAAAAGCCTTTCTGAAGTCGAAATATGCTGCATCGACATACCGGTGGGAATCCATCTCAGCGCAAACATAATCCACAAGAGATATGAGATTGGACGTGGTTGACCGCCACTTACGAAAACCATGTTGGCTGTCATGTAGCGAGCTTTCTATTTGCCTGCTGATATGGTTGTTTATAACCGATTCAAATAGTTTCGCGAAAACTGAGAGCACTGCGATCGGTCTATAATTGGAAACTTCCGCATTTAGATCTCCTTTAGGTATAGGCGTTACCCGGGAAATTTTCCAATATTTTGGGTATGTGCATTCCTTTAGACAACGGTTGTATAGGTAAAGAAGAGGCTCCCTAAGTACTGTGATGCAATCTTTAACTAAAAATGGTGGTATGGCGTCCGGACCTATTGAGGAACGAGGCTTAAGTCGCAATACGGCTTTGTTCAAATCCACCCTGTCGATAGCAGTTAAAGAAATGGATTTTGCGTCTGTGACGGAATAAGCCGCCCGCGCAGCCTCCCCAGTATCTAGCCGCGGAACTTCGTTTAAAAAAACAGAACTAAAATAATTTGCGAATGCATCCGCTGCAGATTGCCCTGTGACTTCTACGTTCTTATATAAATATGAGTCCACACGTCGTCGATTCTTTCTCTTGTCCTTCACGTATTTCCAAAACCTAACAGGATCGTCAATAATATTTTCTTGTATAGTATTAATGTGCTGCCTATATGCATTGTCAATTAATTTTTTACAATTCCACCTATAATATTTATATAGTTCTTTGTTGAACGCTTTGCCCTCAGTTTTAAATTTTTTTAAATGAAAGTATTTTGAATTTAGGCAGTTAATTATTTCTAAAGAGTACCAATTTGGGTATGTATATTTTTTATTACAGTTATATTGTTTATTTTTCGGGACATATAAATTTATGACGTCATACAGTTTCTCGTAGAAGAGCACAACAGTAGTGTCTACGTCATCACTGTCATCCAAGTAAGACCAATCAATTTGAGCTAGCGCACCATACAATGCTTGAAAATCGGCTTTTCTCCAATTCCAGTCAGCGAAAAAACTCCGAATAACTCCATTCTCGCACTCATTGAAGGACTGCTGTACCTTTCCGCTCGGAAAATTTAAAGTTAAGTCTAACGCTGGGTGGTATTCATCAATTTTCACTAAGGGTTCTATATTTTGCGCCACTTGCACCTGATCGAGTGCATAGTCACTCAACACCAAGTCCAACATACCTCCTCGGCTATTCAATACATTATTATATTCGTTTAATTGACAGAATTCACAGAATTGACTAAACTGATTTTTTACATTTACACTATTAGAGTTTAAGTTGAAGTCACCTAAAATTAATATATTCAACTCTGGATATGAACAAATAACGTTCTCAATACATGTCAAAACATTTAAATATAGGTCATCTTTGTAATTAGGTGGTAAGTAAACGACACAACATAGAAATTTTAGTGTTTTACATTTTACAATAGCAAATATTAATTCTTTGTCCCTGGTATATCCATCAGCATCTTCAATAACAGTCACTGAGTAGGAATCACGCACCGCCAATAAGACACCTCCCCATCCAACGTCACCGGCACGGTCACGGCGATGAACCACATACCCCACTGGAAAAAGTTCACCATCGCATATTGAACTAGTAAGAAATGTCTCCGTTAGAGCAATTATGTCATGTTCGTACTGTGCAACATTATGTGAAAACGTTAAAGTCTTGGAACGTAATCCCCGTACATTCTGGTAGTAGCATCGAATCGTTTTCTTAGAGCGTTTAATACTACTCTTCTTTTTTTGCACGAAAGTTTTGACGCCAAGGCTTTATGCAGATATCAACAGACCAGTTGTCAGGAGACATAACCAAATCCGCATGTTTCATCGGTACACCAAGTTTAAACGAGGCATAGTTTCCACGAGCTCTCAGTGCTTCAACAGAGCAAACGTCAATTTTACAGACTGTGGCTAGATGGGATTTTACTTGCTCAACAGTTGTCCCATTTTGAACGTAATACAGATGGAGGTATCGTGTTCTCTCAGCAGCACGCAATAATGTGGCTCCGGGTGAAGCCGTACCACGTAATACTCCTGCAAGTGATGTTCTAGCATGCTTTCTCTTCACTTCATTCCACTCTTCCCTTGAACTATCCCTGTTATTCAATGTATTATTTATTTCATTATTTCATTATTAACATCTCTGTTCACCACAGAAACCTTTGCCTGAGAACTTTGAAGGTTAATACTTAATGACGAAGATTGAGGTTTTGTAGGTGATACTTTCTTTGGCTCTTTTTTTTGTTTAGGATTTAAGTTCTGAGGGTGTGTGTCAGTTGCGGTATGTATTTGCTGTTGTACTTGTTCCTTTTTTGAAGGAACGTCAGCATCATGCCCTGTTAAATTCGAAATCTGTCTCGAGATGATAGACGTTTTTTGCACTTCTATTATTTTTTGAATAGCAATTGTTTGCTTTTGTAATTTGTCGGTTAATTGTGTAATTAATGTCAAAGGTTCCTTGAGAGCAGCTTGGAGTTCCTCTTGAATGACTTTCCTAAGTAGACAAAGATCTCCACACATACAAGCAGTGTTTTTATCTGAGTTCCTTCCACGCCTAACAGTCACATTGTCAAAGTCAGAGTTGTCAATGATGTCATTGGTTTCAGTTAGAATCGAGTCATTTGGGTTTGTTAATACCCACCAATCCGCACTGGGCCATCGTGGTACGTCATACATGGTTTATGTTCCCTATATTCTTCCATCCATAGGGAAGGCCTGCGCCCCAGCAGAAAGAAATATAAATAGAAATCGTTATTCGCTTTATACTGTGTTTTATATTGATGGCTTAGAGGTTATATTGCATACATACATACATAAATCACGCCTATATCTGAACTAGCACCCACGTTTCGCCAATTATGTTAGGTCCCATGTGGCGAAACTGAGCAATGTTCGCTACGGCCGTTCGTTGGATGGCTGACCAAAAACTTGTTATCTCGAGTTCCTCCGTGCTTCGGAAGGCACGTCAAGCTCCCGGCTGTATCAGCAGTTGTTAATACCCACCAATCCGCACTGGGCCATCGTGGTACGTCATACATGGTTTATGTTCCCTATATTCTTCCATCCATAGGGAAGGCCTGCGCCCCAGCAGAAAGAAATATAAATAGAAATCGTTATTCGCTTTATACTGTGTTTTATATTGATGGCTTAGAGGTTATATTGCATACATACATACATAAATCACGCCTATATCTGAACTAGCACCCACGTTTCGCCAATTATGTTAGGTCCCATGTGGCGAAACTGAGCAATGTTCGCTACGGCCGTTCGTTGGATGGCTGACCAAAAACTTGTTATCTCGAGTTCCTCCGTGCTTCGGAAGGCACGTCAAGCTCCCGGCTGTATCAGCAGTTGTTAATACCCACCAATCCGCACTGGGCCATCGTGGTACGTCATACATGGTTTATGTTCCCTATATTCTTCCATCCATAGGGAAGGCCTGCGCCCCAGCAGAAAGAAATATAAATAGAAATCGTTATTCGCTTTATACTGTGTTTTATATTGATGGCTTAGAGGTTATATTGCATACATACATACATAAATCACGCCTATATCTGAACTAGCACCCACGTTTCGCCAATTATGTTAGGTCCCATGTGGCGAGCCTATTACCATTTATCGGGCACAAAAGTCGCAGTACATTGCTAGGTGGTTTATGAGGAACGCTGCTGCCCATTCCTCATCACTGATTCGCCTTGTACGACACCCACGGGAGAGATTTGGAGTGGTGACAATTGCATTCTACTCTGCCGTCACCACACGGTTACATTGATCATCGGTATAATACCTTAATAAGAGTAGGCATGCAAATGTGCAGTGGGGACATTCAAAGTATAGTGACGATGAATCAAGGCAATGCCTGCGAGAGAAACATAGAGCACAATGGGGCCAATGAAATTCTCATGAGCGTACTGCCAGAATAACTCTTCCGCAGTAAGCACTTTTTATGTAGTGACGGAGTGACACACGTAGTCAACAAACGTTGGGGGGATGAAGTTACTACGCAATTACCCCCCACCGCCCCACTCTCCATGTGTACTCGACCGAAACGGAAAATTTCCAAGTCGACGTCTGAGAAAAACTCTCGAGTGCTAGCGGCCTATTCTGGAATCGCACTTAACTGACAAAAGTGGGATAATAAGGAGTATTTTGTTTTTTTTTACGCGCTACGACGGCGAAAATATGGCGCAGGTACCTCGTAAGGTACAATATGTTGAGAGGAAACAAGATTGCCGTGTGGTGACGTCAGAGTAGAATACAATTGTCACCACCCCAAATCTCTCCCGTGGGTGTCGTACAAGGCGACTCTGGATAAATCAGCGATGAAGAATGGGCAGCAGCGTTCCTCTTATACCACCTAGCAATAGCAATGTACTGCGACTTTTGTGCCCGATAAATGGCAATAGGCTCGCCACCTTTTACACGGGACCTAACATAATTGGCGGACCGTGGGTGCTAGTTCACCTCTGCCCCTCTACCCCTTCGGGGATATAGGCGTGATTTATGTATGTATGTATGAAACAAGATTGAGATAGAAAGCGTAAGGGTGCTTTTTCACCAGAGATGCGTGAGGTGACTAAGCGACGTACATACATACACATATAGATAAATCACGCCTATATCCCCGAGAAGGTAAGCAGAGGTGAATTAACACCTACTTTCCGCCAAATAAGTTAGGCCACTTGTAATAGGTTGCGAGCCTTTTGCCGTATATCGGGCACATAAATCGCAGAATATTGCCAGGTGGTATGAAAGGAATGCTGCTGCCCATTACAAATTGCTGTCTTTACCCTTGGTCGCCTTGTACGACACCCATGGGAGTGATGGGGGCCGTGCACATTACATACATAAATCATGCCTTTTTTTCCGCGAAAGGGTAGGCAGGGGTGATTGACCCACGTTTCGCCAATTATCTTACTCATTACGGCAGTGAAAATATGGCGCAGGTATGTAAGTGATATAGGTACGCAATGTACAATACATTGAAAGGAAACAATAACTAACTGGCTACACAAGGAATAACAAATAGCTGTTATTACAAAAAAGTGTTTAACTGCCGCACTCAGAGACGTCAAATAACGTTAAAGAGTACTTAACGTCAAAAAATGACAATTAAAAACTAGCCGCTATTCTTGCCGGGTCTATGGTCTAGTTTTGAATGAAATTTTTTAACATTAAATATTCATTAAAGTTAATTGACGTCTCTGAGTGCGGCAGTAAGACGACGGACGACGTGTCATGTCCTTCTTTACACAATCCATCGATAAATCCATCTCTTCTTTGATCTTCCTCTCCATCTAAGTCCTTCCACATTCTTACCTAACATTCTTCTGCCAACATAGCTTTCATCTCTTTGTATAACATGACCAGGGGGCCTACCGCCTAACTCGATTGCTGATGATAGCTATATTGCAATGCACTGCTTACGGCTATAGCAGCCATCCTGAATATTTAGGCGGCACGGATTTTGTGCCAAATTCATACAAAATCATTCGGTGATCATTCGTTCAAGGCTATCGCTAATAGTTTAGGTACATTTGATGCGAAATGACAGCATGACGTCATAAACTATAGCTTTTGCATTAGCAATCGAGTTAGGCGGTAGGCCCCCAAATCTATTACTCCGCCGTCTCTCAAGACAGCATCTTTTAGTACTTCAGTTCAGATTGATTGGACCTATTTGTCGTGCTAGATACAAAAGCACATGAGTAAATAAACGGGACAGAGAATAACCTTCATAGAACCGCGCGAATCGGTTGCACTACTACAAGCATGTGGGGCATGTGTGCGTTACCACTGGCCGCTGTCGCGCACGCGGCGAGACTGGAAAAAACCGGTTTATGACGCACAGCCAGTTGCATAATGTCAGGGTTTGTGCGACGGCGTTCTTAGGAAGCTTTTGCTCTGTTCGGTTTATCTACTCATGTCCAAAAAGTACTCGAGTTAACTCGACCGATTTCCCGTTAGCACTTCCCAAGTGCTCCTGAGGCAAAACAAGCAGGTGTACATCGTAACAGCCAAGAGAAAGTTCCCGCTCGTAAAGTTTGGGTTCGACTGGCTTATTTGTAACTAGCTTTCCGTTACGACATTGTCAGTGTAAATAATAAATACGGTAAACAAACATTGGGATAAAGTATGAATATATTCGGGGGAGTTCTCACGGAGCCCCCAGGGGGGATTGACAGTCGATGGTTGCTTAACAAACTAAATAGTTGCGTTGCCACTTTCTTGAAGTTTTTTAGGTAAATAAAAAGAAAATACGATTGCTGAACAAAATGGCGGGTGATAAGAATATTATGGCGGCCAGATATAAAGGTTTGAATTTGAAATTGGAACAATTTTTTTTAGATAAATAAAAAGATAATACGACTGCTGAACAAAATGGCGGATGATAAGAATATTATGGCGGCCAGATATAAAGGTTTGAATTTGAAATTGGAACAGTTTTTTTTAGATAAATAAAAAGATAATACGACTGCTGAACAAAATGGCGGGTGATAAGAAGATGGCGGCCAGATATAAAGGTCTAAATTTGAAATTGGAACACCCATTTAAGAATGTTAAATTTGTCAAAGTATTTAATTTAACATTGTATGCTGTAAATAAGTGAGATTATGGTTTAGATCTGCTTAAAATACGTCGATGCATTTTTTGTCTCTTTTCATTCTTTACATCTCTTAACATAGTTTCAGAAAATTATTCGTACATATTATATATTGGAGTTTTCTTGATCAGAAATGGGTTGTTACCAACTGTTCTATTGTTTGTTCTAAGCACAGAATTAAACTAAGCAATCTTTGCGAAGGTATCATCAGTGGATGGGCGACCCTGGTTGATGCAGCCATCGCGGAGGAATTTAGTTTCATAGTTACCAGCTCAATAAAGGTCGCGATACTAAAATTGGCACTCTATATGCCAATCTATTTTCAATAGCACGACCTCAATTTTCTTTAACAAGAAAAATTCATTGAGGACCAGACAGCGGTAATTATGATGACATACAACAGGACAGTTTTCACCGCCAAGCGATTTACTGTTTCCGAACCCTCCATTATCTTCAATTAGAGTTCAACTTTGGTGGATTCAATTAATAATCAACTAACGACCTTTTGTCCTTGGGTTGGAGTCAAGGATGACAATAAGGCGAAGTCTAGATAGAGTTGCCGTGTTCGAACCATTAACTAAAGCTTGGTTGTTTATTCAACGAAGGGCTTATTCAATTATAGTTGCTTTCTTAGTAGGTACTCCACTAATATTGTACTCAAGTATGAAACAACATACACATATACATATATAAATCACGCTTTTATATCCCCGAAGAGGCGTAGCGACGATTAGGTGAAATAACACCTTCTTCTTCTTCTCCCTGCTCTGTTCCCAGTCTATCTGGGGTCGGCGCAGTATGTTCCCTCTTCCATTCATATGGGTCGGACGTCAAGCCATCCACTCCCTTTTGATTCATATCATCCATCACACCGGAAATGTGCTAGTGATGAATGAATGTATAGAAAAGAGACGGAACGGACCATGTCGAGAGACCGATGAACAGAGAGAGAGTGATTGGAATGACAACATTCCTGCTCAAGGTTTTGGCTTAGGTTTTACAGCCGGCTGCCTGCCTGACACTAACCCTTTTTGGGTATGCTGTTGTTGGTGGTTTGACCTCCGTGGGATGAGTCAGGGCTGGCATATTCTACGTTATTTTTTCGCTTCTAGGCCAGCACGGGAGACTTAACACCCACGTTTCGACAATTATGTTAGGTCCCATGTAGTCGTGACGAACCTATTGCAATCTATATCGGGCACGGAAATCGCAGTATATTGCTAACTGCCGCACTCAGAGACGGCAATTAACTTTAATGAGTATTTAATGTCAAAAAGTTTCATTCAAATCTAGACCATAGACCCAGCAAGAATAGCGACTAGTTTTGAATTGTCATTTTTTGACGTTAAGTACTCATTAACGTTATTTGACGTCTCTGAGTGCGGCAGTAAGTGGCATAAGAGGAACGCTGCTGCCCATTACTTATTGCTGTCTTATCTTAACCCTTAGTCGCTTTGTCCACACCGGGGAAAGAAGGGGGTGGTGACATTACTGACAATTGTTTTGGTGCCGTTTTGAGAGCTGGAGGAGAAGAAGACGTACATACAAAGATCACGCCTAAATACGCCGTAGGCAGAGGTGAATTAACACCCATGTTTCGCCAATGAGGTCAGGTGCCATTTAATAGGTGGCGAGCCTATTGCAATGTATCAGCCTCGGAAATACATTCCTAGGTTGCTAAGAGGAACGCGGCTGCCTGCATTAATCATTGCTGTCTTAACTCTCAGTCGCCTTGTACACACCCGGGGGATAAAAGGGGGTGGTGACAATACTGACAATTGTTTTGGTGGAGTTCTGAGAATTGGTGGAGAAGAAGAACAACCACTTAAACGCGTAACAAAATAAGCAACAACTTGAACAACATCCAACTCGATGAAGCCATGACCTGTATTGCCCCAAGTTTATTTCAATACGATGTGTTCATGATAAGGGGAGCATGGGCGAACTTTCCAGATGTACCGGCTCCTTATCGCTCGGGAAATTCGCGGGGAAGTTGGCAACTCGCGATCGATTAGGATGTCGGATTTTTCCGACGCGCGGCGGGAAATTTCTCCCGAGCTTACCTACCTGCGGGCCACTTGCCGAAGTTCCAAGTTATGAGTCTCGGCTTTTTAATTCATTACTGTTTGGTCGTTCGCTTTCTTAGCCAATGTGGGCACGTTTAATAATTTCGGATTGGATGAAGGTCAAGTGTTTGAATTAAATTTTTGATCGTTTTTTTTTATTTTTATTTTAACATTGTATACTTAAATGTTGGAAAAAATATTACAGAGAAATTAATGTGGTAAAAAAGCTCCAAAAATCATAGTTTTGATTGATGCGGGAAACGAATCCGCGTCCTCTGCGATCCGGGCAGTTGACTATACCACTCGATATAGGCATCTGCATAATTGTCTTTGTAAATTTTTTGATATTACGAACAAAATTGGCCCAGAAAAAGTTCGAAAGATCATGGTCTTGATGCGAGAATCGAACCCGCGTCATCCTATAGCACTGGCCTATAGCTATTTGGCAATAGGCCCTATGGCCCTGTACAAAACGTCGCATCGTCAAATCTGCAAACTCTCACATCGCAAGAACTTGCTAATTTATTCGCATCGCGTATTCCTTTAAATTAATTATTCTCTGTTTCGCTGCCTTGCCGCACGCTGCCACAAATTGCACCGCAGATTTCTGCGTTGCGAATTCGCATCGCTTCAATTCACAGTTATGTGTACGGGCTCTATAGCAGAAATTTCTCTAGCCTTTACACTTCACGTTGTAAACCAACGGGTGACTTTCGCTATACTGTGGTCAAAGGTATTGCGTGGAATGATTAGAGACATAAACAGCCTATTCGGGTCATGCGTGCGATCGATCAGGACAAATGGCGGTGAGGTTGAAACTAAGCCGGTTCGACCTTGCGGAAACAGTCATCAGGTATTTTAATGACCGAGCTTATAAAGGGTGACAGATGAAGGACAAATAATAAGCAAGTTTTGCTTACATACGTACATACATTACTTACTGCATACGCCACGCCTATATCCCGGAAGGGGTAGGCAGAGGTGAATTAACGCCCCCTTTTCGCCAATTATGTTCGGTCCCATGTAATAGGTGGCGAGCCTATTGCTATATATCGGGCACGTAAATCGCAGTACATTTATATTGCCACTGTCTTTTACCCTTAGTCGCCTTGTACGACACCCACGGGAGACATGGGTGTGGTGACAATTGTATTCTGCTCTGCCGTCACCACACGGCGAAAGTTTTTCTTATCAAAGTTTTGCTTATCATTTACCTATTAGCAATGAACTATTCGATTTCAATTTTAACATTATATAAATGTTAGAAAAATTAGTACAAAGATTTTGGTGGTTAGAAAAAGATCCCGCCTCAAGACCATAATTTGGTGTCTTGGGTGGCCGAGCGGTCAGGCACCTGCCCGGATAGCAGCGGACGCGGGTTCGATTCCCGCCTCAAGACCATAATTTTTCGAAATTCTTTTTCTAACCACCAAAATCTTTGTACTATTAGCAATGATATAAAATAAACATGTTGAATCCTTCCATGCTGGCCTTGGAGCGATAAACCGTTAAAGAATGTGACTTGGTTTCCCGATACAGACCAATAATCACCATTGAGCACCCGAATGGTGGAGGTCAGACCACCAACAACAGCATACCCAAAGAGTCGGTCAGTCAGGCAGGCCGTTTTTTTTCGACAGCGATAAGTAATGTGCAGCAGCGTTACTTTTGTACCACTTAGCAAAATACTTACTGCCGCACTCAGAGACGTCAATTAACTTTCATGAATACTTACTGCCGCACTCAGAGACGTCAATTAACTTTAATGAGTATCAGTGGCGTGGCGTGAAAGAACAAGTTAGGCAAGCCACGACTATATGAAGCCTCTTATGGTTTAAGCATTAACTTTTAACACCGCCTGCTAGGACACGGCTACAACTGTTCAACGCCATCTAGTGACGAAGCGGAGAACTACGTTGCCACTTTTGCGTGCTTGTGCTTTGTTTTATACAGCCAGAAAGACGATTCAACCCGGTCCGGAGCGGCTTGCAGGAGCGGCGCACGGCGATATTGAGTGCAGTTCACAAAAGAAATTCCGCTTTTATGGCTATTGCAATAAGATCTAAAATATTTACTTTTGACGGAACTTGTTTTCGTGGGAGTTTATTACTAATGTGTGCGTGTGTCGTAGTGTATCGATGCATAAGCGCGTAGGCTGCCGAAATGCCGGCTTGATGCCGGCTTGTAGGCAAACTTTAGGTACTATTTCGCGTTGCGTGCGCCTGACAAGACTACGCTTGTCTGTGTGCGTGCAGGCGCTGTATAGCAGGCGTCCATAACTCGATATTTAGCGAGTTAGTTGAAGGAATCTAGAGAGCGGGAGCGAATTGTATGTACCTGTGTTGCATATTGTTTCGCGCGCGTTTAATACTGTTATGATAAGATTATATTGATGGATTTTTTTTATTTGCTTATAAAATGGTATTGTACTTGAATTATGGTAATGATTTTTTTATGCTCGCTCGTTTGGTACGGCTGTTGGGAATCGGGTTATATGGACGCTCCGCCACTGATGAGTATTTAATGTCAAAACTTTTCATTAAAATCTAGACCATAGACCCGGCGAGAATAGCGACTAGCTTTGAATTGTCATTTTTTGACGTTAAGTACTCATTAACGTTATTTGACGTCTCTGAGTGCGGCAGTTAGATTCAAATGAAATTGTTTGTCATTAAGTACTCATTAAAGTTAATTGACGTTTCTGAGCGCGGCAGTGAGTATTATAAAACATGATTAAAGTAATATAAAAAATGCCAATTGTTGGAAAACGTTCGTGTTTGCAATTCATGTGGAACGATTCGATTGATTCCAACTGGTACCGCAAGCGAGCAGTCGTTATCGAAGTCATAAATCTTGAAGCGCTTTAAGCCTTTCAAGCTTAGGAGAATCTTCTTACAAAATAACACGTGAAAAAAATTGCTTTCTAATCCGCTCGGAGTACTAATGTTTGTGCTAGGAATTGACTAAGAAAGTTATGATAGCCATTAGCCATTCAAATTTATTTAAATGGCATGTAGATAGATATAAAATATGATTTGGTTTTATAAATGTTACAAATAATATTATGATAAAGAAATTATTGCCAGAAAAATCTCGAAAAATTATTTGCCTGATGCGTCTTATGCAATCCGGGAAGATGCCTATACCATTCGGGACGTTAGTTAACTTGCCAGATTTCTCGTAGAAAATAAACTCTACATACATACATACATAAATCACGCCTATATCCCCAAAGGGGTAGGCAGTGGTGAACTAGCACCCACGTTTCGCTAATTATGTTAGGTCCCATGTAATAGGTGGCGAGCCTATTGCCATTTATCGGGCACAAAAGTCGCAGTACACATCATATTGCTAGTACAAGAGGAACGCTGCTGCTCATTCCTCATCATTGATTTATCCTTTGTTGCCTTGTACGACACCCATGGGAGAGATTTGGGGTGGTGACAATTGTATTCTACTGTGCCGTCACCACACGGCAAATAAATAAATGTTACAAATAATACTAAGAGCAAGAAAATATAGCCAGAAAATTCTCGAAAAATTATTTGCCTGATGCGGGAATTGAATCGCATCTTATGCAATCCGGGAAGATGCCTATACCATTCGGGACGTTAGTTAACTTGCCAGATTTCTCGTAGAAAAAAACTCGTAACATTTATTATTAGTCTAGGTAAAGAATAGTTCACAATAATACGCGAGGAGCTCGATAGCGAAGTGGCTTAGCGAGGCTGCGATTACGCAAACCAAGCAATGTTCGCTGAGGCCGGTCATTCGATTAGTGACCAAACATACATTGAGTTCCTCCGTATCTCGGAAGGCACGTTAAGCCGTTTTGTCCCGGCTGCATCTGCAGTTGTTTATACCTACCCACTAACCGGCACTGGCTCAGCATGGTGGGATATGGCTCATTTTCCCTATAATCTTCCATTCATAGGGAAGTCCTGGCAGTGGGTACATTAAAAGGGTTGATGATGTTTATTAAATAATATCAGTTGTATCATGATGAACTATAGACTATACACATAAATAATTTTAAAATTATATATTTTTATTCCATTTTATGGCATAAATATCAGGAACAACATGAACCTAATTGCTCCAAAGACATAAACTAAAGGGAACGTACCTACGACATCAGCTGACTAGTCTACCATGAAGCGTCAAACATCCCAAAGCAATTTTAAACTTTCGACACAACGAGCTAAGGTCCAAAGTTCTTCGGGGCAATTTCTTGTTACGAATAACCAGTTTTGCGGCTCATCCTCACAATAGGCCGAGGTTTGGATGAAGGTTGACAAGTTAAATCTCTCCCAGTGAGGGTTCGACTCCCGAAATGTCAATCAGGCGATTGCCCCCTGTGCTTGTGATCTCCGGCCATTCGTAATAGATTTGGGTTGGATTTTATTATGTTCAAACTAAGCTAGGCACGTTGGACGAAGTGGGAAACGGTGTTCGCGGTTGATTTTTTAAAATATTAGTACGGTTTTTCTTAGATTACTTTGCAATTTTACTTAGGTACATACTATTGTCACATCATCACCAGCCCTACTACTCCTGGAGCACGGGCCTTCCCTATAGATGGAAGAATATAAGAATATTGGGTCATAACCCACCACGCTGGCCCAGTGCGGGTTGGTGGGTATAAACCACTGCAGATGCAGCCGGGACCAACGGCTTAACGTGCCTTCCGAAGCACGGAGGAGCTCGAGATAATACATTTTTGTCACCCATCCAATGGCCGGCCTTAGTGACATTGCTTAGTTTACGCAATCGCAGGCCAAGCGCGCTATGCCATTGCGCTAGCGAAGGTACATACTACGATTGTCTAAATTTACCTTTTTTTTGTGGCATCATGTTTTATCCGTACATTGCTATCATCAGCATTATCGTGAGCTGATTCCAATGTGTGGTGACGGCAGAGCAGAATACTTTTGTCACCAGTACCACCATCCCCATTCTCTTCCGCGAGTCTCGTACAAGGCGAGTAAGAGTTTAGACAGCGGTTTGATGACGGGTTGCAGCGTTCCTCTTGTACTACCTAGTAGTGACATGTTCTTCTTGTACTACCCAGACATGGTCGCTTCCATTACTTTTCTATACATTCATGAATCACTAGCACATTTCCGGTGTGATGGATGATATTAATGGAAAAGGGAGCGGATGGCTTGATGACGTCTGGTATTAATTAAAGCGAAACCTTTATTGCGCCGACCTCAGATAACTGGGAACAGGATAGGCGCATTTCACTATATTCTTGCTATTTTTTCAAATGAAAAATATTTGAACTGCGCTTATCCTGTATGTGGTTAAATTTTTTTTTAAATCAGCTTAAGATTATTCGATTTTAATTTTAACATTATATAAATGTTAGAAAAATTTGTACAAAGATTTTGGTGGTTAGAAAAACGTTTATTTTCTACATTGCGAGGGTACCCGTTGGCTTACAACGTGAAGTGTAAAGGTTAGAAGAATTTCGGCAAGTTAATTAGTGTCTTGGGTGGCCGAGCGGTCAGGCACCTGCCCGGATAGCAGCGGACGCGGGTTCGATTCCCGCCTCAAGATCATAATTTTTCGAAATTCTTTTTCTAACCACCAAAAGCTTAAGATTACTGAATTCTGGTGCAAAACATTGCAGAATCACTGAATCAATGTTCTTATTACGGTAAGAACCACTACTTATACACACGTTCCAGTGTAGAACCTGTGAAAGATCTAGACAAGCCGAGGTCTTACATCTTATGTTATATATATACACGTTTGTTTTACTGTTTGTATATACGTAAAACAAACGTTATTTAAGTTAAATATTACAAATTAAATTAAAACAAATGCAACGCAGCGTTATGATTGTTTGTTTGAAAACAAATATGTTTTCAGTCCATTTTCTCCTCTGCGGCGAACGGGCATAAGGTTCAAATTGCGCACAGCAGTCGTCCGTGACCGACGCGGGTTGACAGAGCACCATCGGCTTCTGAATTATTTAGTTCGCTTCGTCATTACTCTGTAAAGGTGCTTTTACACGGGAGCTGTGCGAGGGTGCGTTGTGAGGAAATTGAGGAGAACCAATAGAATCACTCCATTTTCATAGCCATAGGAAAATGGAGTGATTCTATTTTTGTACATACTAAGCAAGTCGCTTTTCAAAAACAAAACTGATAAACTCAAAATTGCGTTCCTGCAACAGTGTTATAGTTTTTGGACACACAACGTTTCTGAGTATTGATTTATTTGCGCCCTATTGTAATGTACATATTAACCGAGCGAAGTATTGATGTGTTGCAAGGTTTGCTACGATTTCGTAAGAGGCATTAATCATAAGAGACATTTACCTCATCATATTTTTGATGGAAACCCCACACATTTCCACAACAGAGCTACATATCCTCGTATGACAAACTGTGGTGACGGCAGAGCAGAATACAATAGTCACCACCCCAAATTTCTCCCGCGAGTGTCCTACAAGGCGACAAGGGTTACACAGTGACGAGGAATGGACAGCAACGTTTCTCTTATACCACCTAGCAATGTACTGCGTGTTGAGTGCCCGATGAATGGAAATAGGCTCGCTACCTGGGACCTAACATAATTGGCGAAACGTGGACGTTATTTCACCTCTGCCCGAATCCCCGAAGGGATATAGGCGTGATTTATGTATGTTTGTATGTATGTAAGGTGGAATAGCCCCCTTATCTTCCACGCGGGCGCGTTGCTCTTACAATTAACCAGGGATCATTTCCCGCTAACGATTTCAAGC
Source organism: Cataclysta lemnata (assembly GCA_963931975.1). NCBI lineage: Eukaryota > Metazoa > Arthropoda > Insecta > Lepidoptera > Crambidae > Cataclysta > Cataclysta lemnata. Next base: position 4,142,159 of record OZ008363.1, read on the forward strand.
AGATATTATTTTGTTTGTCGAGATCCTTGGTAGCGTTGTGAAACCACTTGACTTTTGAAGTAAGTTACCTTTGAAAACAGTTATCTTGTTTTTCAGTTGAGTTGATGTGCTAGCTAGCGCAGTGGCGTAGCGCGCTTGGCCTGCGTTGCGTAAACTAAGCAATTTCCCTAAGCCCGGTCCTTGGATGGGTGACCAAAATTTTATTATCTCGAGTTCCTACGTGCTTCAGATGGCACCTTGCACCTTAAGCCGTTGGTCCCGGCTTCATCTGAAGTCGTTAATACCCACCAACCTGCTCTGGGCCACCGTGGTGGGTTATGATGGCCCAATCTCTCTACATTCTCCCATCCATAGGGAAGGCCCGTGCCCAAGCGGGGACATTAAAAGGGCTGGTGATGATGGTGATGAAAACTGAAAAGCAAAAGTTGGCTTACAAGTGAGATAAATTTTTGGCAAGTTAACTTACGTCCTAGGGGCCTACCGCCTAACTCAATTGCTAAAGCAAGCGATAGCTTTGAACGAATGATCACCGAATGAGTTTGTATGAATTTGGCACAAAATCCGTGACGCCTAAATATTCAGGATGGCTGCTATTGCCGCAAGCAGTGCATTGCAATATAGCTATCATCAGCAATCGAGTTAGGCGGTAGGCCCCCTGGTTGGCTGAGTTTCGATTCCTGAAACACGACAATATTTTTTTTCCCTAGCAAAATCAATTTATCTTACTTTACAAAAATAGTGTGGTGTCGATTTGAACTAGAGTAAACTCTTACCTCCGTATACTGAAACGCTACTCAAATTTTGAGCACTGCTTAAAAAGTTGTCCAAGATACCTGTTGGAATTGGTATGGATAAACGTCAATTTTGACAATACTTAAATAAAATAAAAATAAATAATACAGAAACTACAGACTATTGAATACTAATAAAGATAGACTAATAAATACAGAAACGCTACTTAAAGTTTGAGTCCTGCTTAAAAAGTTAACTGCACAATACCTGTCAGTATTTTATGGAAAAACGTCAATTTTGATAACACTTAAATGTTAAGCAGGGCTCAAACTTTGAGAAGCCTTTTGGTATTCGGATCTTAGTTTGGTGCAAACGTTTATTTATCTCCGACTCGGTTCGAATTAGCAGCTCCAAACTCGGCATCCTAATTAGTGCCAGTTACATCTTGACTTTTAAAGATAATTAAATCTCCGATCCGGCTGAAAAGTCCAAGGGGTATCAAGGATCCCTAATTTAATATTTAATGTCGCCTAAGAGACAAAACGTGTTCCGCACCTGATTTCATTTACTCTCAACGTCAAAGGCGATGCGATTAAGTTTGTAAATCTGTTCCTGCTATTGAATTAGTCGCCTAACGTTGTTTTATACTTAAATCGCTAATGTGTTCTCGGGATTCGCTTTGTCTGGTACCATTGTTTTTATATTTGTATATTTTATTCTTTTCTGGGGGCCTAGACAAAGTAACATACCGACAAAGATAACGAAGTTCGATAAAGCAAAATGTATGGGATTTGACGTAAGTCGTAGTGAAATCACGTGACCAAAATCGTCTTCGTAAGTTCCTAATTATATTGGTGGCGCAAGCTAAGACGCTGTAGATACCAAAGTAATATGGCCGATCGTGACGAACGCCGATTCGACACGTTATCGTTATGAAACGATTGCCACTTGGCTACGGGCCCTGGTTCGGCATCACCATCTAAACAATTATTAGCCAATCTTTTCAAACGAATGTATGTATGTACGTATGCCGAAAGATACGAATGTATGAAACTGACGTATTACAGAGAAAACAAAAGTCGTGTCAAATGTGAGAGAAGCTGTCAAAAAGTGATATTGGTTCGATAGAAACGTGGAATTTTTTGCTACTTGGCTAACCCCCGAATACAGAAACGCTACTCAAATTTAGGGGACTGCTTAAAAAGTCAAGTGGACACTACCTGTCAGATTTTGTATGGAAATACGTCAATTTTGACAATACTTAAATGTTAAGCGGGACTCAAACTTTGAATAGCGTTTCTGTATTCGGGGGTAAGCCCCCAGCCCAGCTAGCATGACCACCGAAACACGATACGATATTGCCATTTATTGCGTTGAACAGTAAAAAATCATTGGATTTTAACACTTGTATGAGCCTGAATTGAATAATTGAATAAGCCTCTAACTGCCGCACTCAGAGACGCCAAATAACGTTAATGAGTACTTAACGTCAAAAAATGACAATTCATAACTAGTCGCTATGCCGGGTCTATGGTCTAGATTTGAATGAAAATTTTTGACATTAAATACTCATTAAAGTTATTACTAATTACAACTTAATACTCATTACAGTAAGGCTATATAATAAAATGATTTTTGTAAGTTCAACGAGATAAACGGCTATATCATATCGTGTTTGGGTGGTCATGCTAGCCGGACAGGGCTACCCAAGCCGCTCCGATTCGTAACGATACTGGGAGACGCCTGTAGTTGAGCAACCCTCCCAGGGAGTGCTCAATTGCAAGGGTCGAGGACCATTCCTGATTTTCGTCCTCTCAGTCAACAAAGCTTCATCACCAGCCCTTTTAATGTCCCCACTGCTGGGGCACGGGCCTTCCCTATGGATGGAAGAATATAGGGAGATTGGGCTTAACCCACCACGCTGGCCCAATGCCGGTTAGTGAATAGGGTTGTTGGGCAACAAAGCTAAGGTCCTTCGAAAAAAGGCTCCCTATGAAGCTCGAATGTGACGCTTTGAGTAGCAACCAAGGTCTTAGATGGGGTTTTGGAGAAGTTGTCTCTAAAAACCCTAAAAATATTATAACGAGGAGTGGTACTTTCATGCCGTACCATATAGGTAGCAAAGTACTGCGATTGAAGTTTCCGGTGAATGACAACAGGCTCGCCCTCTATTACATTACATGGGACATGGAATAAGCTGGCGAAACGCGGTTGTTGAAATTCCAACAAATGAAACGCCAGAAAGGCGTGATTTATGTATGTAGGTATGTAATATTTTAAAGTATTTATCGACTGCCATTAATGTGATTGGACTGTTGCATTCAAAATAACATTGAGCTGGAATAACGGGTCGGCGGTTTTTCGTATTATTCCGTTGCATTGCAGAATAAACGTTTCAGTTTACTTACATATTGGAATAATACTTTGTACACGAAGATTTAATGAGGATACATTGGCGACAATGTCGTGCAAATATACTTTTGCGTTTCAAACTACAATAATGGGTATTGTCCAATTTGTATTTTTTTTTATATATTATGCTAGACATCTCACCTGATCGTAAGCCTCTTGGCTTTCATCTCACCTGATGGTAAGTGACGATAAAGGCCGAAGATGGAATCGAGCTTCACCTGGAACCCTCAACCAAAGAGAGGCTATCGTATCACAAATTGTTGGAGCACAATAATGCTTTTAACATTATTATTATTGTGATAGATTTTGATGAGATGGAAGCTAGCCAGGCGGACTTCAAAAAGTTCTAGCACCAACCAAAACGAGTACAAATTTGCACTCCTCTGCGGATCGAAACCGAGGTCTTAATTTCGGTGGGCGACACTAGACCACGGAGGCAGTTATAGCCCTGTATATCTATTTTTTTTTTCTTATATTTGCACGAGCACTACACATTTGAAATAAAACAACTTTTACGGATAAGACTCGCGTATAATTTGGTGTTTGGCATATTAATTATTTAACCTGTAATACTCCTTTTATTCCTGCTTATGTATGCCTATATAATAATAATTTATAATTTTCCCCTTCTACCTTATGGTGACAATAAAATAAAAACAACCAGTAAGACAGTAAATTTATAATTTCAATTTAGCACAAATTTAATACATTTATAATAATTTTTACATAAGCAGTAATTAAAAAAAACCAAGACCAAGGGGTTCGATCTGGTCGATAACGAGTGGATAACGAGTGGTATACGAATCTAAATGAAATGAATCTATCTATATCTATAGAAGTCTATCTATATCTCCGAGCCTTCAGCCGCCTGGTGGTTAGTAAGGTACCTGACTGTAGAGAAGTGTAGTAGGGAGTAGCAATTCCTCACAGGATTACCCGCTAGGTCCAGTCCACAATCAAGACAGCTTTGGACCTCTCAGAGATTGATAACTGGAGTCTCTTTACTCGTACCAAAGGACCCTGAAGTTGTGCAATATAAAACGTCTCAATATATGCGAGTGTTTTTCGCATATATTGAGACCTACTCAAAAGCCTAAAATTGACATGAACACCATCTTATATACACAGGTTTTGCTGAATTACCACCGACGAACGCTATCGCACACGTTCGAGCCGGCAGCAAGTACCTATGAGGTTAAAAAGAAACGATATTAATAATCAATTTAGATCAAATAATATCGAAAATCGCCAAAAACTTTACTTTGAAATTTTGTCCATACAACTTAAGTTATCCAGAGAATTGTCTGAGCAACGGTTTTTCAACCGACTTTGCCGATCCAAATATATGCAAAATGATGACGAAACACAACAATTACGGCATTGAATTATGTACTTACTTTACTTTCGAATTTAGAACAGAGAAAAAATGACAAGACGAGACTTCCTATTATGACATTTCACTATATTTACCTTTCGGGTCAGTGACACAGTATGTATTCCTTTTAATAACAGCTGTTAATCGGAGAATCACTTGCTTGCTCCGATATAATATTTATAAAATTTGGAAAATTCCACCAAGATAAGAAGACCATCAAAATTTTACAGCGTCTAGCTATGAATTTTAAAATGGAATGAATTCCACTTCCGAATTTCAAAATAAGCGCTCGTCATTGGCCGTATAGTTTGACAATCGAATCTTGACATTTTTTAAGGGTACTAGGCCGGACTAGGGCAACGATTCTGTATCATACAGCCATGATAACATTGACAAATTGACAATTTCTTCGATCTCTAAAAATCGATTCTAAGGGAATTTTAGACAACAAATGTGACCACTGAAGACCTAACGAAACCTTAACGCCGAATAAATACTAAATAAAATCCTAACCTGCCAAAATACAAAATTATTGCCTGGAAACCAAGGAAAAAGTAAAGTAATATTTTTTTCATCCCACCATCTCGGAAAAAGCGTTTTTGCTCTTCGATATCTGAGTGCAAAAGCCGTTTTTATCCTCTAGAGGTTAAAGTAAATTTGAATTTAGAACATCGTGTGCAATGAGTTTGTGAATTCAAAACATCACATTTCTACCTCCATGGTGCCGAAATTGTCATGCAACCTATTTTAATTTGTTAAAAACTCAGACTCGGAACCTTCTTGGTGCACTTTTTGTTTAATTTGCTTTGCGCGCGCTATTTTCTTTTCACGTCACAAATTTGTTAAAACCTAGGAGTTCCGTGACGGTCAATCAGCTTGGCGTCAATCTTGCTTTAAACATTTTGATCGTCTACAACGCTTGCTGGATGCTTGAGTCAAGCATTTAAAAGTTTTTTAGGTTTGTTTGATTTGTTTACGCTAAAAACGGAACAAAAATATACAGAAAATCAACGTGCTTGACTCAAGCTGATTGACCGTCTCGGAACTCCATTAGGAACGGTAATTTTTATTAGGTACTTACAGGTGTGTCAGGATAAATTTTGCGGATGTGGCTGGGTGGATGGGTGGGTGTTGGAGGTGTCTGGGTGAATGGGTGTTTTGTGAGTGTGTCTAGGTGAATGGGTTTTTTGTGGGTGTGTCTAGGTGAATGGGTGTTTTGTGGGTTCGTCTGAATGGATGGGTGAGTATTGTGGGCGTGACTGGGTGGAAGTTGTGGGTGTCTGAATGGATGTTGTGGGTGTGTCTGGGTGATTAGATATTTTGTGGGTGTTTCTGGGTGAATGGGTGTTTTTTGGGTGTTTCTGGGTGAATGGGTGTTTTGTGGGTGTGTCTGGGTGATTGGATATTATGTTGGTGTTTCTGGGGTAAATGGGTGTTCTGTGGGTGTTTCTGGGTGAATGGGTGTATTGTGGGTGTTTCTGGGTGAATGGGTGTTTTGTGGATGTTTCTGGGTGTGTTGTGGGTGTTTCTGGGTGAATGGGTGTTTTTTGGGTGTTTCTGGGTGAATGGGTGTTTTGTGGTTGTTTCTGGGTGAATGGGTGTTTTGTGGGGGTTTCTGGGTGAATGGGTGTTTTTTGGGTGTTTCTGGGTGAATGGGTGTGTATTTCAGGTGTGAATGTTGTGGGTGTTTCTGGGTGGGTGTTGAGAGTGTGTTTGGGTTAATGGGAGGGTGTTGTGGAAGTTTCTGGGTGAAAACAGAAACTGTTGTGATTGTATTTTTTTTTGTATTTTGCAATTTCCTCGTTGGGGGGGATGAAAAGTTACGTGTTGCACTCGAGTGCAAAGATTTTTCACCTTGTGCTCTTTTGATTCCCTCGCTATCGCTCAGGATTCTAATTTTTGAATCACTCGCTACGCTCGTGATTCAATTTTAGAATCCTTCGCTAGCTCGGTCATCAAAATTGAGCACGCGGTTAAAAAACAACTTTGCACTCACGTACAACAAATAACTATTATAACACTTGGGGGTTATATAACCACCCAAACCAAGCAACTCTTGTCTGAACTTTTTCCTTTTTTTTTTTTTTTATAAGTCCCCAATTATGCCGATTTATCTTTGCAAATCCAAAATTATTATGACAACTAATGTCATTGTCACTGTCAGTCAGTTTGTCAATTTTGACTCTGACGACTTTGACAAGTGACAAAATGACAACGTTACAAACCCGACGTTTCGATCACTTTACAGTGGCCGTGGTCACGGGGGGGCAGTCCCCCCGTGACCACGGCCACTGTAAAGTATACGCGAGTCTTATCCGTAAAAGTTGTTTTATTTCAAATATTTATTTTTTATCAATAAGGGGCGTAAAGTTATCATTTTTATCGGCGCTACACACTCTTTCAATAGGCATAACTTTAGCAGATGTTAGTTCTATATTTTTCCGGGAAATGCAATTAATAAAAGCTCCAGATAGCGAGTGAATCGTTTTCTTTGTGGTCTAAGTGTATGTATTACTTTTTCGGGATAGAAATATTATTGCGTCAGCCCCCAGTCCCGAGGCTTGCGTGCCTCCCGGCAGTTATTTCGGAGTCAATTCATTATTTGCCCCTGACTTTTGGTACTCGAGATACGAGCGGAGTTTGATTTGGAGGCCTTGGGAGAGTCTCAGATTGGATGGATTCGCTAACTTTCTGGGCGTCATTAATGTTTTCTTTCGAGCACTCGCGACGTTTCGTTGGTGTTGCTGATAAAGAAATTTCAATGTTTTCCGAGGTGGCCCGAAGCGGGTAGGGGAAAGCGGCCCAGAAACGGGTAAACTGCCTAAAGCGGACAAAACACGCTGACTGGAAATTATCAATTTATAAAATAAATTACAAAATTATTTTTGGATTCTTTACGTTGCCTACCTTTTCATGCCTTGATCGTTTAATCAAGGTGACAAATAAACACTTACATTTTGACCTAACCCTTCTAGCAGACAACGAGTTACGGCCAAGCAAAAAAATTAATATTGTATCACACACATACACATAAATCACGCCTAGATCCCCGAAGGGGTAGACAGAGGTGAAGTAGCACCCACGTTTCGCCAATTATGTTAGGTCCCATGTAATAGGTGGCGAGCCTATTGCTATTTATCGGGCACAAAAATCACTGTACATTGCTATTGCTAGGTGGTATAAGAGAAACGCTGCTGCCCATTCCTCATAATTGATTTATCCTTAGTCACCTTGTACGACACCTACGGGAGAGATTTGGGGTGGTGACAATTGTATTCTACTCCGCCGTCACCACACGGCTGTACCAATATTGTATCGCCTTCCGATATTTTAAAAGGGAGCGGTTGGCTTGATGACATATAACCGATATGAATGGAAAAGGAAACATACTGCGGCAGTCCTAGATAAGCTGGGAATAGGGCAGGGAGAAGAAGAAGAAGAAGAAGAAGAAGAACAATGTCTCTAGGGGACAATCAGGCTGACTGCAAATTTATAAAATGAATTTATTTTCGTAAGGATCGTGGCAAGTGGAAAGAAGTGATCTCTGCCTACCCAGGTCGTAGAAAGGCGTGACGTTTGTATGTAGGATCTATAAATTTGTTTTAAGTATGAGTGTTCCTCGAATTTAGCCTAAAGCACCATTACCGCGGTACAAGTTTGAGTTTTTATGTTCCACGTTAATATGTCGGTGGTTGCTTCAGCGTATGATTTATTATAATACATGACTTCGTTACGAGCGTTCAAATTATGCACAGGGGATTCATTATTTAACCCGCGTACAGCAATGTTCTTTCCTTTCCTCCAATCCACTACTAGAACACATAACAGATAAAAAGACTTGAGGGGGCTGTTGGGCATGCCGCTGTTCTGTAACGAGTCCGCGATATTTGTTTTAGGGCTTGTAAACAGTGATTTGCGCGATGTGAATTCGCAACGCAGGAAACTCCAACAAAAATTGTTAGGACGCGATTAGGTGCGGTAAGGCGGCGAAAGAAAGAGGAATTATTTTATTTGTTATTTTTATTTATGACAATCAAATGTGACACACTCATGTCAGTATTAGGCCCGATGCGACGTCGCATCGTAAAAATCTGCGAGCTCCCACGCCGCATCGCAAGAGATTATGCAACTTGCGTTGTAGTTTTCTGCGTTGCAAATTCGAACGGTGCGCGCTTAAGTAAAAAAAAAAGTCTTTATTTTTATTTAAAAAAAATTCAACTGGCGGTGGTTTTAACAGCTCTTAAGCGTTCCGTAATGAGGAAATAAATTGACCAAGCAGAAAAGTGGCAGGCAATCGAGTTGCTCGCGGGCCACACCAGCTTCGGTAGCCCCCTGCATTCGTACCGGGCACCGCACACTTCTAGTTGTTGCTGTTACTTTTGTCAGGGCGAGGGGTCAAGATCCAGTGGTGCCGGCCCCACCCCATCTCTTGTTCGGGCATCCTTTAGATCCACTCCTTTATTCGGAATTTAGTGACGTCATTTTTCAGCGTGTTTAATTATTTGCTGAAGCGTGTCTCGGAGTGGGGTGGACATTTTTTTCATTTTACAACAGCACGTCAGTTTACTGCAATTATGTCTAAAGGAGATCTTCCAAAATGGCCTATGTATTTGTAGACTATCTCAAAAAATAGAAAACAAATAAATAATAGGCCAGACAGAAATGTATGGAACATTTTGGAACATCTCCTTTGCCAAGAAAAAGAAGAAAATCAATAAAAGAAGAAAAAGAAGAAAATGCAAACCCTTATTTGTTTGACGTATGCATCAAACAAATTAAGGTTGACCATCTCCTTCTTCCTGTCCTGTTCCCATCATCGGTCAGACGCCATCGAGCCATCCACTCCGTTTTGATTCATAATAATATCATCCATCACATGAGGAAAGATGCTAGTGACGTTGTATAGAAAAGATACCAACGTCGAAAGACCGATGAACTGAGAGAGTGATACATTCCAATGTACACTGCTTAAGGTTTTGGCTTAGGTTTTACAGCTAGCCGCCTCGCTGACACCAAATCTCTTTGGGTATGTCGCAGAGGACACGGGTTCTCTTCCCGCATCAAGACTTCAATTTTTCCAACTTTTTTTAACCACAATATTCTTTGTAGAGTGCAGGCCAAATAAGTCTGCGCGTGGTCAAAATTGAAACTAAAATAACGTCTGCTATTTTGTTTGTCTAGGAGCGTCAATGTGAGTGAGCAGCGCCTCCATGGCGCGCAGTCTACTCCTTGGGTAAGGTTGACTGTAGATTGGAAATAATAATATTTGACAGTTTTGTATATCTGTTATGTGCTGCTGGTTGTACGTAATCAGCGTACTGGAGATTTTGGTTATTCGCGCGATCCGAATTGACATTTCCAAGAACGGGGACTTACTAAAATAACATATCGTTTTATACGCCTACGCGTTCAAGAGAGAGTTCGCGCGGAATTACTGTCTATTTATATTATGGAAAATTCAAGAGTCTGAATAAAGATGTAAATTTAAGTTGACCAGGAAATCTGATTTTAAAGAGGTTCCATATCTAGGTACTCTAAGTTTGCAAGACAGTGACAGAGATGGAAATCGGGAGCAGCGTTTGGGACTGGTGACCCAAGTGTAGTGATCCTTCCCAACACGTCAGTCACCCCTTCACAATAATATAGGTTTTATAACACATAAAAATCTTTTGATTCTACCATTTAATATCTAAGTAATAGAACTACGAAGGGGAAGAAGGGGGAGTTTGAAAGTAGCGCCAGTGACAGAGAGACTGCGGAGTAATAGAATGGGATGGTTTGGTCATGTTATGCGAAGAGATGAAAGTTATGTTGGCAGAAGAATGTTAGGCATGAACGTGGAAGGACGTAAAAGGAGAGGAAGACCAAAGAAGAGATGGATGGACTGTGTTAAGGAGGACATGATAGCGAAAGGAGTGGATGAGAAATTGGTGAAGGATCGAAAGGAGTGGAAAAAGAAGACATGTTGTGCCAACCTCGCCTAGAGCGGGATAAGGGTAGGAAGAAGATCTAAGTAATAAAACTAGGATAATGTACCTAAGTAATAATTTTAAGTCTCCTAATATTTATTCCTGTTATTTATTGAAACACATTTACTGCACTCACTCGCACTCAGAGACTTTAATTAACGTTAATGAGTACTAAATACAAAAAAAAAAATGTTGACGTCTCTGACTGCCGCACTCAGAGACGTCAAATAACGTTAATGAGTACTCAATGTCAAAAAATGACATTTCAAAATTAGTCTCTATTTTTGCCGTGTCTGTGGTCTAGATTTAAATAAAAAAGTTTGACGTTAAATACTCACTAAAGTTAATTGACGTCTCTGAGTGCGGCAGTGAGTGCGGTAGTTAATCGCCAGACGGTAAAATTGAGAATAAAGCGAAAAAAAATCCAGATAAAAAAGCGGTTTCAACCGCTCTGTACAGATCCAGGGCAATAAATCAACTTAGTGGCATTACGCTCCTGAGCCCTTGATAAACCCTAAAATATAGTCCGGCCAAGAGCAGATCTACGGCCGACAGGTTATTTGATGTTTAATATACTTTTTGACAGCCATAAAGCTTGCGATCCCCATTACTTTACTACGCTAGCGCACGTACCCGGTTTCACTCGTACGAAATACCAATTTCAAACAAAAGGTGGTTAGAAACAGTTCGATAAATTATAGTCCTGATGTGGGAATCGAACGCGCGTCCAATGCAATCCATAGGGAAGGCCCGTGCCTCAGCAGTGGGGACTTTAAAAGGGCCCGTGATGATGATGAAAATGATGATTCAGAGACATTCAGACACATACACGCTTCACCAGCTTTTGTTAAGACCCTTGTGGTGACCGCAGAAAAGAATACAATTGTCACCGCCCCCTACCTCTCTCGCGGGTGTCGTACAAGCATTCCTGGTACACCAACGAGCAAATTACAGCGATTAAAAATCCCAGTGTTTGGCAATAGGCTCGCCAGAAATAAATACACATCTGGCTACCACTCAGAAAAATCAGTTGGGATCCGTCTAATTGGGTGTGACCATGTTGACCATCGACCTAAGGAACTTGCTAGCGCTGTGGCATAGCGCGCTAGGCCTGCGATTGCGTAAACTAAGCAAAGTTCGCTAAGGCCGGTCATTGGATGGGTGACCAAACATTTATTATCTCAAGTTCCAGTTCGTGTTCGTGCTTCGGAAGGCACGTGAAGCTGACACTTTTAATTTAAATCAGTCGCCATAATAATAATGTTAACAGCAGTATTTTGTTCCGACAATTTATGATAAGATAGCCAGCCCCTCTGTGGTTGAGGGTTCCAGGTGAAGCTCGATTTCATCATCCTTTACCATGGTGAGATGAAGGACAAGAGCTTCCCTATCTACCACAATAACACCTATTTGCTCAGATCGCTGGGTATTGGCCAAGAGGTTCCGGGTTCGAATCCTGGTGGGGGCAAACTTTGTGATGACCACAAATGTTTGTTCCCGAGTCATGGTTGTGTATATGTTTATGTAGTATATTTTCAACATTTATATACATAATTATATTAAAAATATGTCCGTCATCTAGTATCCATAACACAAGTGCTTAGGCTACTTACTTTGAGCTAGATGATAGGTGTGAGTGTAATAATATTTATTTATTTATTTGTAGAAGAAACAAAATGGCCGCGCCGCCATTTTGTCGTGCCACCGAACGCTGTCTAAACACACAACCGCGCCAAAACAATCTCGAACTAATAACCGATAATCGATCTCGGCAATAAAAAAAACTAACCAGGGAACTAGCGACATCCCTCTCACTCCTATATATTGGCTAAGTGACACCGCTATTCGTTATTACAAAGAGCCTCAACAGCCACTCGTCTCCTCCGACCCTTGCTCGGTTAGGCACTTGACTATTGTACGAATCCAGATTTTCTTTCCGCGATTCGGCCGTGAGTAGTTTTCTTTGCGAATATTGTATGACTAACATAATACGGGAAAGCGCGTCGAGTGTTTCGGAAAGTTGACCTTTTCACTATGCGCATTGGAGTTATTTTGGAGTGGCGATTGTGGATACTAGTGGCCAATTATTGGATTTAATCACTCAAATACGCCAATTGAATTCAGTTCGCGCCAAGCACTTCCTAAATGTGTTAAAAAGTGTGACACCCATATTTAAATAGGTAATGAAGAATGGCCCATTTCAGATATGGATATGGCACAAGCATCTTAGATACTAAACCAAAAACCTTAAAAAAATACTCACGATAAAGATAAATAAATATAAATTATAATATAATAATTATAAGATAAATATAAATTAAGCGCTTATAAAGTTTTGATTAGTTCTTAGGTAGTTATATTCTTGGTTTCGCTCCCTTCCTGTTTATAAAATACCGTGTGGCAGAGCACAATACATTGGTTGTCACCACCACCCCAATCTCTCCCTGGGTGTCATACAAGGCGATTGTGGGTTAAGGCAGTGATGAGTATTGGGCAGCAGCGTCCCTCTAATACCACCTAGCAATATACTGCGGCTTACGAGCCCGACAGATAGCAATAAGCTCGCCACATATTACATTACGCCTTTCTCCGACATGCGTAGACAGAGATCACTTCTGTCCACTTACATACCTATTTAGCTTCATCCAACTTACTCATTCTTTCTATACGTGACTAAACCATACTACCCCTTTCTCAATTCTGTTTATTACATACTCTTTCAAACCATGTGAAAATGGGCGTTGGAAACTGTCTGCAATATAGCTTTTGGCCCCCCTTCAAATTGATAGACGAATCTGACAACACCACCTGAACGTTACAGATAACCACCCTTCTCGGACGGTTAAACAGTAAAATAAAAAACATCTTTACGATTCGCAAATCCCTCAGACCATTAAAGTTGCGTTCTCTAAAAGGGCATCAAGCGAAATTAATACTTTATTATATTCACATTACGACCAACTACATTTTATTATTGCTCACTTTGGATTCGCGTTAGCAAATTTCCGGATGGACCTTGCTCCTTCGTAACAGAGTCCAATTTGAAGATGGCGCGGCTATCTTCAATGCTTGCCTGTCTGTACCGCAGGCAGTATCTTTTTACGGCATTACAATTATGCCCGCCTTAGTATGGCCTCCAGAAGGCAGTTAAAAGCACCCTAATTATTTCTAGCCTAAAGGTATAAAGCTTCGGTCATAATTTTTTGATTTGAAGATCTGAGGTGAGTTAAGAGGTCTGCGTAATTGCCTATCACAATAGGGTACGGGACTGATTACAGGTTGAGTCATAACAGCCCTGTTCCCAGTTTATCTGGGGGTCGTCGCAATATGTTTCCTCTTCAATTAATACTGGCCTGGTCTGGGAGCGAAAAAATAACGTAGAACGTGGCAGCCCCGAATCACCCCAAAGGTTTCACAAAAGGCGACTAAGGGAGATTGCCCAGTGTAGACCAATAAGCACTTATGACAGCGGAGAATATCGGGATTCAGACAAGCGGCCGGCTTTAAAACCGAAGCCGAAACCTTGAGCAGTATGCATTGGAATGTTGTCATCCCAATCACTCTTTGCGTTCGGTCTCTTTCCTATACTTACATTACTTACATTTCATCACTAGCCTCTTCCCGGTGTGATGGCAGATATGAATTTAAAGGTAATGGATGGCTTGGTGACGTCTGACCGGTATTAATGGCAGAGGAAACATACTGCGCCGACCCCAGATAAACTGGGAACAGGGCAGGAAGAAGACGTCAGGAAACCATCCAGTTCCTTTTGATTCATAATATCATTCATCACCTCATATAGGAGTTACAGCCTATCATTGTACTCTACTATTTTATGCTAAAACACCGGTGTACCCAATATAAAAAAAAAATGCCATTTGAGTTTAAGATTTGTCATTTGAGGAGTTTTAAATTATTTTATTTAATGTTCAAGAGGAACCATAAAGCTTTCAGACTAGTGATTGCTATGCAAGCCCTTCATCGACTCCAGTGGCCACACTCATAGTTCATTTTTGGGACTTAAATTACTTAATTTAAGCCTAGTAATTTCAGCCAAATAATAAAATTTTAAATATTTAAACTCTACATAATTTTAAATGGCTTCATACATGAGAGAAGAAAACTAAAGTTGCATAACAAATATGCACAAAACTTATTTAATAGGTACCCACAACTATCCTTAAAATTAAGTAACTTATTAAAAAAATATAAAATATACTAATTTATAATAATCATATCATGAATCGCAGTTTAAGGAAACATATTATTTTATATTAATTGAATGCTATAGCTTAAAATTCCTTTGAAATATTTAAGAATTAACTTAACGTAATTTATGTTCAGTATAAAAATGTTTACCCAGGTGTCATCGAGGAATCATGGAAGGAAGCTAATTAATATATAAACACATTATTTAAATGTGTTAGTATAAATATTTGACCGACTTAATTGATTGGTGTTATTCTTTGCAGGTACGTTATAGCTCTGGAGAAAGGCGGGGCTTTAATAAATTGGTAAGGGACTATACAAACTACACATAAATACATTAAGAAATTCTTGTAAAATATTTATTATACTGAACCTTTAGATATCTTTTCACACACACTATTTAACATGTGAATCGGCTCTCACGCAGTAATGATAAGCAAGACAATATTCAATATTATTATTACTCGCTATTCATTCACACATTCACATTATTGATGACGTCAATGGAATAATTTTACTACGTATAATTATAGTATAACCCTTACCTCAAATAAATTTATAAAAAACCTGAACTAACTTTATTAGCCTAAAACTAAAACTTTGTGACAAAAAAGTAACGACATAGATCTCTACGAAGTGGTTTGCCACGCTTCGTTTATTTCCGAAGGGTTAGACAGAGGCTCACCTATTATTTGTAACATGCAAAAGGGCCTATATAAAAGGGGGCGAGCCTATTGCTATCTAGTGGGCATGTTCTTGCAGTTTTATTTGGTATAATACGACGATAGCTGGCTTTATATTTTGCTCTATTACTTGCACTCTTTTTTCATCAGTTTTCTTCGTAGCGAGTGACTAGTTTTATAAGACTGAATTCGGCCATCTTTGGTTGGAATAAATAAATAAAAAATAGAAGCTTACACGCAAACAATAATAGAAATAATTATGTGGACTTGGTAACTAAATATTCAAACTAGCTACGTATTAGTTACGAATGGGCTGCTCTATTAATAATATACTGATTGATCAATAGCACTTACAATCGAAAAGACCTTCAACCTTTTCTGTTACATTTCAAGGTCACGTAACTCCTTATCAAGAAATTATGGTCAACCTACTTCAGCAGGTTAGCTCTGTCTGCAATTGTGTGCTTTACCGTACTTTTCTTAACGGGTATTTTCGATTGTAGTGGAGTTAGTGTGCCTCGTGTTATTGCCTTGAGTGCTAAGTTGGTAGCAATAAGGTCTGGTTTTGCATGCAGCTGTTTCACGAGGCTAGGCTGGACTGCACGGCGTAATAATAGTAATGAAGGGTATCGATCACATACCATAATTATCTTCACGTACTTTTACTTGGGTTGTTTGTGACAAAACCTGACGTGACTTACGTTAGATCCAGGCTCATTTTTATTCGGTTACTTGTAAGCCTATCTTGAATTCAGGGATTTTTTTTATTCAGGGAATTTTTCATACTCGGATGCTTTTGGGATTTGAATGTATACTCCAGTCAAACCAAAGTCACATGATGGCTGGTTGATAAGTCAGATTCGCTGGTTCGAATTTTGAATGCGGATACTTTGTTTTCGAGTTATATTTAGGGGAAAGTGTGGTGACGGCAGAGTAGAATAAAATTGTCACCACCCCAAATCTCTCCCGTGGGTGTCGTACAAGGCGACTAAGGATAAATCAATGATGAGGAATGGGCAGCAGCGTTCCTCTTATACCACCTAGCAATAGCAATGTACTGCGACTTTTGTGCCCGATAAATGGCAATAGGCTCGCCATCTATTACATGGGACCTAACATAATTGGCGTAACGTAAACATAAAAACGTGGGTGCTAGTTCACCTCTGCCTACCCCTTCGGGGATATAGGCGTGATTTATGTATGTGTATGTGTACATAAATCATGTCCATTAATCCCCGAAGGGGTAGAATTAACACCCACCAAGTATTAAAGTCGCATGTTGTAGGTGACGAGCCTATTGCCTATATGTATAGGCGTGATTAACATAAGTATTTAGTAAGTTAGTATGTGCTACACAGTTTCACTTTACAACATCTTTCGGGCACAACGAGATGTCACTGCCGAATGACGACACTGGGCACCAACGCGCCATTACCACGTAGCGGAAGTTTTGAAGTAGATCTCGGTTTTCCGCAAACGCCTGTTGAGGCCTACCGCTGGGATCGGCCTTCAGGGCCCACAGCGAGTGCGGCTATTACGGCCGCGTAATGTTCACAGTTAATAGCCCCGAGTACGAAATAATGCGCTTTGTAATAACAGCGGGCCGTGGTCTGACGTCCAGCGGTTTGCTAACGATAAGGCCTCTTGTACAAACACGTTTTTTTCGCCGTCAAAATCTACGGTAATTTGCCGTGTGTAGGCACGGTCCCAGTGTTGTGTTGTATGGATCACTATGGAAGCTTGTAGACATGCACGGCGCCACCGCCGTGTGTGCCGCGTCTACGCACGGCGTGATTTTTATCAGTGTTGTATGGCAGTCTATGGCCTCTTGTTCACGTCACGGTTGACGAACCGCGTGTGTACAAGAGGCCTTACGGTAGACTAGTGTTAATTGGGAAGGATTTCGAGTCCATTACTGTTAGGACGCCACACAATTTTGCCAAAGGCCGTCATAAACAGCGATGCATAACGAACGTGTCTCACTCGCGCATCTTTCTTGATAGGGCCTTGCGGTAGACTAGCGTTAATAGGGAAGCCGTCTGGGAACTCTGGAAATAAATACTTCTTCTTCTTCCTACGCTGTTCTAAGCTTACCTGGGATCAGCGCAGTATTTTTCCTCTTCCATTAATACCGGTCAGATGTCATCAAGTCATCCGCTCTTTTAATTCCATTCATTATCAAAATCCATTACACCGGAAAGGAGAATGAATGTAAGTAAAGGACCATGTCGAGAGACCGATGAACGGAGAGAGTGATTGGGGTTTCATAATACCCAAGGTTTTGGCTTAGGTTTTACAGCCGGCCGCCTGCCTGACACCAACCCTCTTCGGGTGTGCTGTTGTTGGTGGGTTGCCCTCCACTATCCCAAGGTGTTTAATGGTCTACACCGGGCAATCTCCCTTAGTCGACTTTTGCAACACCCATGGAATGAGTCGGGGCTGGCCTATTCTACGTTATTTATTCGCTCCCAGCATAGAAGACATAGTAGATGCTCTATAAATCTCTAACATATCCATATATCACACAGTTGAACCAAGTAGCAACACATTACTTTCATTTCTGGAGCGTCTACGTCTCGAAATGAGTAAGCATCCTATGACGCAGCATTGGCCGCCATGTTGTCGGGGTACTTTAAACGCAAGTCACCGAATGACTTACCTAATACATAAAGCAATTTGTAAACCACGCATTAGACTTGTGTAACTCAGGAGTGATTGGCTTGAAACATACAATATTCGACGCGGCTGTATACAATTATATTTTAATATTATAATAATATTTGCGACAGTGAGTTTGTTTATTTGTTACCCTTTCACTCCTAAACCAGTAGACCGATTAAAAAAAATCTTTCGCCAATAGAAAGCTACATAACGAGTCAGTAACATAGACTATATTATTTTTATTAAATAGAATTATAGATATAAAATCAATCTGTAAAGGCTTCAGCTCGAAAAGCCCTTAAGTTGATCGGCCCTTGTGCTACCGAATACTTATCATTGTCCCCTTTCGCCTTGTACTATTCTCCCGCGGGAGAGATTAGGGTGGTGCCACACGGCTATAACTTAAATTAGTAAAGGGCAAGATGACGCAGTGGCTTAGTGCACTCGGCCTGCGATTGTGTAAACTTAGCAATGTTAGCTAAGAACGCTCATTGTATGGGTGACCAAAAATACATTTTGAGTTCCTTCGTGCTTCAGCACACACCCTAAGCTGTTGGCCCCTAATATGCAGTCGTTAATACCCACCAGGTTGCGAGCCTATTGCCATTGATCGGGCACGAATCGCAGTACCAATATAGCTAGGTGGTATACAAGAGGAATACTGCTGCTCATTACTCATTGCTGTCTTTACTTTACTTTGCCTTGAACGACACCCACGGGAGAGATGGGGGTGGTGACATTTGTATTCTGCTCTGTCGTTACTACACGGCGCAAATAAAGCTTGAACTTATGTTTCAAAACGGCATGTCTCCAGACGTGTCTCCACACGGATCCATTTCGCTGAGCCCCGTCCAATTACTCCATAAGAAACAAACCCGTTGCCATTAACTTCAGCGTCCGCCATCACCGGAGCCCCGGCCTTATTTCATATTGCATTCGTGACTCCAGCTTTAGGGTTCTCACTAGTAATAAGACGCTAGACGTATGAATTACACTGGGCCATAAAGCCAGCGGTTGGTCCTCATAGACACTTTATGAGGTGCTGATGTGACATGACAGCCTTCTTGTGATGGAATCTCGAGATGTGTGACCCTGCGCTTAATAAATGGTTCTGCTGTTTTATGGTTACATACGCTCTTGAATATTATGCTACTTTAGCGCTTGCTGGCGCTGATTAGACAAATTAGCTCCGAGTAAAGGTCTGGTGAAGGTCGCGGGGAGCCATTAGATGCGGACAGCGCAGCATCGGTGATCGGTTTGGAGATCATCTTTGGGCGAGGCCTATGCCGAACTGTGGGCATCTCTCGGCTGTCGTGATGATGATGACAGCTGTTTAAGTTTTACAGACGGCCCGCCTGACACCTACACGTTTGGGTAGGTATGCTGTTGTAAGTGATTTTTCAATGTAGGCTGGGCAAGGAAGGACTAGTTACAGGCTAGACTAGCCTTCCTCTCCCAGCCTCAGGTATTAGTAATTAGTTCAGAATCAAAACATAATAATTCGAAAATATATTTTTATTAATATTTTCGATAATATATTTTTTTGTCAGCCAGGATTCTCACTCCCTCCACATAGTCATTTAATTCCGCAGAAAGATGTCCACGAAATACAGCGTGAAGGTTCACAATAAGTAATTGAAAATTAGAAGCACGGGCAGAAGCCGTATCTAAGGGGAACCAAAAACCTTTATCTGTTGGCCAAACTCGCAGTAAAAGGCGACTACAACACATTAAGCCCAGTTAGCGAGCGAGGGGCAATCTACTCGCTAATTTGATAGCTGCAGACAAACGAGCGGACATTAGGGTGGGGTGCAAGTTATAAGCGGAGCGGGCTTCATTTTAACAGGCTCTGTGGCCTAGTAGTACTCGGGGCCAAGTAGGGTCGGCACAACATGTCCTCTTTCTCACATTATCTTTTACACAATCCACCCATCGCTTCTTCGGTCTTCCTCTCATTCTAGGTCTATGCACATCCATACTTAACATACCTCTAGTTACTTAACTAACCTGTTACACCACAATTGTTTGATCATCGGCGCTACTTTCAGACTTCAGGTTTAGTGGGTTCGCCCACCGGAAATAAGATCTAGAGATCCCAAGTTCGAACCCCAGGTGGGTACAAATTTGTACTCGGTTTGGTCGGTCTACCACCGACCAAACCGAGTACAAATTTGTACCCACTTGTGGTACACTTGTGACTTATGTCAAGTCCACATGGCTAGCTACCTTATTACTACCTTATTTACCTATCAAAATCTGTCGCTGTAATAATAACGTTTACAGCATTATTGTGTTCCGACAATTATGGTAAGATAGCCAGCCACTTTGTGGTTGAGGGTTTTAGGTGAAGCTCGATTCCATCTTCGGCCCTTATAGTCACTTACCATTAGGTGAGATGAAGGGCAAAAGCTTCTCTGTCTAGCATAAAAAAAACTAAAAATTTTAGCCTTAAAATTCGGAATAAATATTTATTTAATTAGGACAGCCAACTAAGCCTCACCCCCTTATTATGTAGAACCCAACTAGTTAGGGTAACGTGGATTTTAATATACCACCTAATAAAAAGGCGTGATTTAGGTTAGATTTAGGCCGCCTGCCAGACACCAACCCAAAGAGGGTTGGTGTCAGGCAGGCGGCCGGCTTTAAAACCTAAGCCAAAACCTTGAGCAGTATAGATTGGCATGTTGTCATCCCAATCACTCTCTCCGTTCATCGGTCTCTCGACATGGTCCTTTCCGTCTCTTTTCTATACGTTCATTCGTCAGTAGCATGTTTTATCATTTCATCAGTATCAGTTTCATCCTTTACGGTGTGATGGATGATGATGATGATGGATATTAATCAAAAGGGAGTGGACGGCTTGATGACGTCTGACCGATATAAATGGAAGAGGAAACATACTGCGCCGACCCCAGATAGCCTGGGAACAGGGCAGGGAGCAGAAGAAGAAGAAGAAAAAGCCGTTATTTAAGTATTCATGTAGTGTAAGGTAGCGGACCTGGCGGCCTACCGCCTAACTCGATTGCTAATAATAGCTATATAGCAATGCACTGCTTATGGCTATAGCAGCCATCTTGAATTTTTAGACAGTACGGATTTTGTGCCTAATTCATACAAAATCATTCGGTGATCATTCGTTCAAAGCTATCGCTAATAGTTTAGGTACATTTGGTGCGAAATGACAGCATTACGTCGTAAACTATATATAGCTTTTGCTTTAGCAATCGAGTTAGGCAGTAGGCAGCCAGGTCCGCTTTGGGCTACCTTACGCTGCAAGAATACTTCTTCTTCTCCCTGGCCTGTTCCCAGGCTATCTGGGGTCGGTATGTTGTATTGTGGTGTATTGCCAACGATAATAGATTTCATCTTGGCTTAATGACTTTTACAGTCAATCGCCTGTCACTTGAGCCGCCGCCCACATTAGTCTGCGCCACGCCCCACGCGGCAGTGTGTCGCTTGCCACATAATGTACTCGTTTGTATTTCATTTGCGGCGTCTTTCACTCTATTGGTTTGATGTTCTACGCATAATGCTGGAGGGGGCTTTTTTTCACAACGCTGTTAGTTAGTTTTGGACGAATTTTCCGGCGGGCAACCCATTCTTTAGACCTTTTAGTGTGAGTGCTTGACGGGCTTTCAATGGCGACAGTCAAATTTTTATTTCAATCATTCAAAAATTGTTTCAGAGTGGACTTTGTGTAGTAAAAGTTTTATTTTGATGCATGAGGATCCTTGTTAGGCCGTGTGGTGACGGCAGACTAGAATACAATTGTCACCACCCCAAATCTCTCCCGTGGGTATCGTACAAGGCGACTAAGGATAAATCAGTGATGAGGAATGGGCAGCAGCGTTCCTCTTATACCACCAAGCAATGTACTGCGACTTTTATGCCCGATAAATGGCAATAGGCTCGCCACCTATTACATGGGACGTAACATAATTGGCGAATCGTGGGTGCTAGTTCACCTCTGCCTACCCCATTGGGGATATAGGCGTGATTGTATGTATGTATGTATGTAGGATCCTTGTTGATGTTCAATTATGAGGAATCATTGAAATAAAAGTGCTGTGACGTGTTTGATGTTGAGAATTTTATAGTAGTTTTTACCACCTCATCAGTCGCCGTCATGAACTCTGTTACCATTCGATTCGTGCCAAGCACTCCCTAGATGCATTAAAATGTGTTTCATCCATATTTTAATGTGAAATTCATTTCATCCTTTAATTTCATTCATTCATTTTATCATTCATTCAAAATTAAGAAAAGTAAATGAAAATGTATTGAAGAAAGTTCCAAAAGGACTAGTTTCCAGGAACGTAAAACCCATAAAAAAACCTTTTAGTTTCACTGGCTTAATGGTGAGTGTGCAATCAACTTTGCGTAAACTAAGCAAAGTTGGCAAAGAAAATTTAGCCAATTTGCTATTATATTTAATTATAATCTTCTCTGTTCGCTGTTTATAAATTTTGATAATTTTTTTCCGTCCGCTGTTGACTCAACCGCATATGCGGTCGTCGTTACAGTGGTTAATTAAAAATGTAATTTTTGAGCAATATCTATCAGAGCATTTTCTGGATGCTGGAGTACGAAACTCATGCTTATATCCATTCAAATTAACATCTGACCATCAAATTCCACGGCATAACGAATAAATGTTACTGAAATCTCAAATGGTAAAATTTCTAATGCGCCATTTCTTCAAACAGCCATGAAGACAAATCACGAAGAAAAACCTCACCAGACAGATACACGACTGTTCTGCCTAAGTCAGTTAAAACACTTGCCAAAGATACATACATACATACATAAATCACGCCCATATCCCCGAAGGGGTAGGCAGAGGTAAATTCTCACCCGCGTTTCGCCAATTATGTCAAGTCCCATGTAATAGGTGGCGAGCCTATTGCCATTTATCGGGCACAAAAGTCGCAGTACATTGTCAGGACGGTAGTATAAGAGGAACGCTGCTGCCCATTCCTCATCACTGATTTATCCTTAGTCGCCTTGTACGACACCCACGGGAGAGATTTGGGATGGTGACAATTGTATTCTACTCTGCCGTCACCACACGGCTAAGATACATACATACATACATATATACATACATACATATATACATACATACATACATACATACATACGTCACGCCCTTCTCCCACAGGGGTAGGCAGAGATCACTTCCTTCCACTTGCTACGATCCTTACATACTTCTTTCGCTTCATCCAATCTCATCAATCTCTTCATGCATGCCCGTCGGTTTCGGGTACTCTTGACCTGGCCCTTTTTCAATAGACTTTCAATTTGATTATGAAAGATCCGCCTAGGCCTTCCCCTTGCCATTTCTCCATTCACTTTCGCCATGTAAATCCTTTTTGTCATTCTCCTTTCATCCATTCTTTCGACGTGACCAAACCATGCGAGCATCCCTTTCTCAATCCTTGTCATTACATCTTCTTTCAAACCACACCTTTCTCTTATCACACTGTTATACAATCGGTCGCTCAGCCTTACTCCAGCCATGCTCCTCAACGCTCTCATTTCTACTGCATTTATTCTACTTTCATGCTTCTTCTCCCATACCCAACTTTCGCTTCCATACATTAATGTCGAAACCAGCACTCCGTTATGAACAGCCATACGAGCCTTTCTGGACACGCTTTGGCTGTTCATAAAAGTGTGCAAAGCCCCGTTTACCATATTACCAGCTTTCACCCGCTTTTCAATATCACTATCACACTTTCCATCTCTCGTAAATACAGATCCTAACTACATACATACATAAATCACGCCTATATCCCCGAAGGGGTAAGAAGAGGTGAACTAGCACCCACGTTTCGCCAATTATATCAGGTCCCATGTAATGGCGAGCCAATTGCCATTTATCAGGCACAAAAGTCGCAGTACTATTGCTAGATGGTATAAGAGGAACGCTGCTCTCCATTCCTCATCACTGATTTATCCTTAGTCGCCTTGTACGACACCCATGGTAGAGATTTGGGGTGGTGACAATTGTATTCTACTCTGCCGTCACCGCACGGCAAAAGATACAACTTTTGATTATAATTGCCTCTTACTCGGGAATATTCTCTTTCTGTACTTAATTAGCCGAAGACAATCGTCCCTTTTTTGAAAGGTGGATGAAAGTTTAACTCTACAACAACTTAAGTGATAATCTACTTATGATGCTGACTGTAAGCGAAGTGTTGTTTAGGATCTTCTGTAACTCATTTCATTTCGTTCACCTACAACGTACATTTTAACGTATGAAAATTGAAACACATTTTAATTAATCAAAAATGACACTAGCGTAGTTCAGTCGGCGCACAATTAAAAAACAGAACTAAAACCTAGGCCATGTTTTCAATGATCCCTATTTAAAACAAAAGCTGTGGCGGGTTTCGCTTGAATATGCTATGAGAGGCTAGCCGGCCGACTTTCAACCCTTTGAGCTTCGAAACAGACGCGATATTTGCGTGATGGCGCTCGCAAAGAAAAACGTTGAGCATTCACTTTTTGATGCACCTGTTTGATGTCGGCGATTATGTGGTAGGTAAGTGAAAATTAAATGTTTTATGTCTAACGAGGGTTTATGCACGTTTTATTATTTATCGGAATGGCGCGTTCGATTCTGCTGTGAATTTTAAAACATATTTGGGTGACTTATACGGAAAAAATACAATCATCAATATATGACACAAATGTAATCTAGCCGAGAGGTGACAGTAGAGCAGCATTCTACCCCTGTCTATGGAGTGGGGGTGGCATACAGAGCAACTAACTCAGAAACGTATATTAACTTTCATGAGTACGCAATTTATATCTAGACCCAGTAAGAATAGCGACTAGTTTTGAATTGTAATTTTTTGACATTATGTACTCATTATCGTTAATTGACGTGTGAGTCTGAGTGCTGTAGGGAATAAGCAAGTGTCAAAAGTGTGCTCGGCAAATGATGTAGGATCTAAATTATTTCATGATGGCTTCCTTAACATTTTTATAATTTCATATGTTAATTTTTGGGATGCGTCTTGTGTTTAATGAGCTTTATTAAACATAAAATCATTCCAAAGGATCTTTATCTCTTTTCAATGAACCTTATTTCAAGCGCAGTAAGGCTCATTCCAGTTGCCGACTTATGTGCGAGCTTATCATTTCCACATATAGATTGACTCTAGTGATGGATGGAAGGGTGGGTGTATCGTGGAATGGAATGGAATTTTCCATGACACGCGACACAATGACAGATGGTTTATCAAATTCCTCCATTGGCAAGGATGTGGAAAGTTCCCATCTAATCACTCATGAAGGCACTTAGACTTAACTGAGTATTTTCTTAATATCTCCGTGAGACTTTATTGCGTAGGGGAGGGCAGCCCATATCGGGCATACTGCTAAAACGACCATTTTACAGACATAAATCACGTCTATATCTCCGAAGGTAGGCACAGGTGAATCAACAGACACTTATCGCCAGTTAAGATAGGCCCAGGCAATAGGTGGCGAGCCTATTGCCATGTATCGGGCACGTTGCTAGCTGGTATAAGAGTACCGCTGCTGCCCATTACTCATTGCTTTCTCAAACCAGTCTGATTTCTTACCTTAGCCATTGCGCAATCCAGTTCTAAATATATAATATGTAAATAAGATATATTATATCGTTTCCACATACAGTGCCAGTGTATTTAAAACTGTGTACGAAACATGCTGACGACAGTACGTGATTATGGCATACATAACAAATTTATTTTATAAGAAGATTATACAAATGGAAGCTTAATAAGAATCCTTATGAAGACTGTCTTATATCAGGATAATATTAAGGGTTTTAGCAATCTCGCCTCCCCCGGGAGCGTAGGTACCTACTTACTTAATATTGTACTAGCAGTACTGTCGACAACATTTCGCAATGGACATAATAATAAACTGCGACCTTAAGGGGACTAAATAGGCTTGGGTGTGGTATAGCAAATTCGCTTCGGAAATCTGCCAAATCACAGTCGACTTATATTGCATTCTAAGCGTGTTATTTATCTATACATACATTGTATAAATCCCGCCTATATCCCCGAAGGGCAGAGGTGACACCCACGTTTTGCCAAATGGTAGGTCCCATGTAATAGGTGGCGAGCCTATTGCCATGTATCGGGCACGGAAATCGCAGTATATTGCTAGGTATAGTATAAGAGGAATGCTGCTGGCTGTCCATTACTCATCGATGTCTATACCCATAGTCGCCCACGGGAGAGATGGGGGTGGTGACAATTGTATTCTGCTCTGGCGTCACTGCTCTGTTGTATATTATTATGAAGTATAAATTTTGAATATCGACTAATTTCTATGTTACAGAAATTAGTCGATATTCAAAATTTATAAAACAGATTCCAAACATCGCGCTACATATGGCACAAAGCACAAAATCCTAGGTTATACCGCTTCTTCTTCTTCTCCTTGCCCTGTTCCCAGTCTAGGTTATACCACTAAATACATTTTAGTTTTGAACAAGCATAATGCCCAAAAAATGCTAGCTAAACGATTACGTTTTACAGCCAACCCTAGTCTTGCTTACATTGACTTTTATTCTCTGTTAATATAATTATGCCATCATATTTTGGCATATGAAATCAAATAAAATTAAAGATAATTGACGTCGGTATGTAATTGAACATTATTTTAAAATATTCTCGTGCAATATGGCCGATGTAGTTAAAACGCCAGCGCCAGTTCCACAGCAAAAGCCTCAAGTACAATCCCGCCATATTACATTTCTCAATTACACAATTAATTAGTGGGACAGGCCCAATTGTAGTACAAAAAGCCTCTTTCTACATGACAAAGCCACGTAAATGAGCTTTTATTTGCTCCAAGGGCATAAAGTAATCGTTTGGAAGTCAGCGATAAATTATAATAAAAGTACCCGCTGTCACAGTACACACAGAACAGTAGTTTATCTGCGGCCTGTCGGCGAGTTATTAGCCTACTCTTGCGTTGACGCTAGGGTTATAACTGAAGCGACGGAAACGAGTGCGAGCGAACGTGCAACCACCTTGTACACGCGCGATCACACCGAACCCTTATGACCCGTATTTTATATCAATGTGTGTGTCACAGTGTGTGCCTACACGGCGCCCAGTACGAAAGCACACATTCCAATGGGCAGCGGCCAGTTTGTGTATAAAAAAGTATTAAGCTTCACTCAAACAGCAGCAGTGGCGAGACGGTGGCGTACCCGAACAAACGTTGAACGCGCTGATTCGGGGGATTCAGGGGAAACTGGGAATACACCGCTGGTTCGAATAATGTCCTTATCTGACTGACGCTGACCGCGTCTGTCTGTGAAACGCTCTCAAAGAGCACCGGTCTCAGTGGCGATCCCGTACAACCTGTTTGTTCGGGATCGCTGTTTGAGTGAAGCTTTACTGTTCTGCATATACTGTGCTGCTGTGTAATAACATCCAAAGGGCCGCTGCCGGGTAATTATACCTTTTTATTCGGACACCAAGACACGAGATCCTTTGACTAGATCCTTCGTGAAAATTGGGGTCAGGCGGGCCCTTAAAAAGTGTATTTTGAAATTACCATTAATCTTTTATAACGCGAGGAGAATTTGGATAAACAACTCTTGTCGTGCCGGTTGGCAATTCACGCGTTAATTACGTTTAACGTGTACGGAATTCGTTTTAATTGTAATGTGGTTTTTGGGCTTTCATGTTTTAGGAGGAGCCCGTCGAGTCTGCCTTTGTGCTACTGACCTGACGTGCTGTTAACTGTACCTACAATTATATTGGCACGTTTGTTCTGTCCTGATTCTTTGAATTATTTAATTTTATTTGAATACATTTTTATTTATAAATTTTATTCAAAATTTAAACTTCATTGCACACAAAATAAAAGGTACAATTGGGGGACTTAATGCCATAAGGCATTCTCTACCAGTCAATATTCGTTTTATAAAATAATAATTTAAAAAAATATCAAAGATGATAATCTTCTTTATCCTCGTCACTTCTTGTTACGCGGGGTGTCGACGACCCCGCGTAACAGAAGCGACTGGGGCTTTCCTTATCATCAGACGCCAGGTCATCTTCTTTGAGGCCTAGCGTCTTCATGTGACGCGTCTTCATTTCCAATGATGATAATATTAATTTTATTTTTAGTTTTGTATTGCTGTCCTCTTAATTATACCCAATGTGTGGCTGATTAAATAGAAATAACTTTTTAGGCTAAGCATCTTTAAGACCATATATTACACACTTACAACAATAATCATAATAACAAATCAGTTTATAAACACTGTTTTAACTAAATCATCTGTCTCTTTTCACACAGCTTAAACAGAGTTTGACAAAAAGAGACAGGCCAGTGATTTAGTTAAAACCGTGTTTTATGAATAAGGGGGTTAATTTGCAAATGAAGAATAAATATTTATATGGTTAAAATTAATAAAAATACTAAACTCCGTGTACTACGTCAATAATTGTAAGATTTAAAATCAGAGAAAGAGGCAGACTAGCCGTGCTGGGATGCCTAGCCGGGCTGAGTCGGACGAAAGGCGAGTTGCCAAACTAACGAAACTCCAAAAACATAATCCTCTAACGAACCAAAAACAGAAGATTGCAGACAGGCACTTCCTATACGCGGGAAACACAAAACATATTTTTCGTACGAGCTGCAATATCAGTCATTTTTTCCGGGCACCGCAAAACTATATCGAAAAACAAATCTCCCATATCACAACCGAAAGAATCTCGTGTATAAATGTGTCTATAGAGAAACACATTGTGCTAACTCGAAGGTTGATTTTTTCGTGGTCGCCCGGGATCTAGAGTGGGACTCCGGGGAAATTCTCAGCCTAGTCTAATAGAGGTTAGATGGGGTCTAAGACGTAGACGGCCGCGGTTTCGATAAAAAACTATTTTGCATGCATATTAATTCATCAGCCCCATAGCCAAGATCTATCGAACGCATAGAATACAAAATGTATTAAGGCCCTACGGTAAAAAAATAAGGGTTTTTCAAACTCTCGTAATTTATTATAAGCAGGTATTTGATACTCAGAATTGTGTAAATTGGGCATATATGAAAGGGCGTGGAACAGTCCGTTACCCAATTTAAAAACATTTCCTCGATAGAAAAAAATTCAAAGTAACCTCTGATTATTTAAATGTTTCAATATTACAGTTAAACGGCTATACATTGAAAGGTGAGACTTGTATCAATGTAAAGTGTATATAATTTCCTAGAGATTGCTCGGCGATAATTTGAATAAAAACTGCTAAAGTCACAGTTAATTGAAGCTTGATTTGGCGCTTACGTCACATTTATTCAGCAGGGTACGCTGCGCTCTGTCTCGCTTTCGAGACCGTGCGGCACAATACAGCTATCTCAATCAACTTCGTACTACAAGCGCCGCCACTTCGATACAAATATATTTTTCCGTAGGGCCTTAAACTGATGTATTACAGGACAAAACAATTACGCCAGTTTCATATTTTTTTATCTATGCATTCGAATAGATAAGCCACTTGGCTTGGCCCCCTGAAGAGTCTTTGTCGTACGCCAAAATACGTAGATCCATACATAAATCACGTCGTTTAAATCCCCTAATAAAGGGTAGGCAGAGGTGAATTAATTAACATTGACTTTTTGTCAATTAGGTTAGATCCCATAGTTGGCAGGCCTATTGCCATCTATCGGTCACGCAAATCGCAGTATATTGCTAGGTGGTACAAGAAGACCGCTGTGGGATAGATAGGGATTGGTGACAATCGTATTTTGCTCTGTCGTCTGTGTATTCTTCTACTTAGGTAATTAAGTTCTAGGTTAGATATACGCCATACGATCTCTTATTCTAATTACATGATGTAATTAATCACAGCTCACTTATTATTTACACTCTTTTTTTTTCAAAAGAAATACAAAACGCTAACGGCTACGAATTGAGCCACCTTACTAGAAAGCTATTTGATATAAACAGATAATGAACCACAAAAATCTCGCTCGGCATAACATTTTGCCATAATAACTCACCCGCTCGTTTCCATACTGAAAAGGGAATAGCTGAGAATAACGTGAAAGTATGTGCTGATACTTTTTCCAATGTTTCTCACTTGTTCCACTGCATAATATTATGAACTAGCGGGACTTTTTCTCAGAAGTGCTTTCGCTTGAGGATTCGGGAGTTATGGTCAATTTACAACAAGCTTAGTGCGTTACTCTTGTATCAATATAACAACTTTTTATTAGAGCCAAGAAAATTAAATACTAAGAGCCTGTTTCACAATCGACAAGTAAGTTCTGAGTAGCTTACTTGGCATTTCAATTAACATATATTTCATATTACGACTGTCAAATGATCTGCTAAGTAAGCTACTCAGAACCTACGTCTTGTCGATTGTGAAACAAGCCCTAAAAATAATAGTCAACTGAGCAAAGGTGTGTGTAGATAACATACATCAATCTATCAAACGCATAGAATACAAAATGTATGAAATTAACGTATTACAAAGAAAACAATACGTTTTTTTCATACTTTTGTGTTCTATGCCTTCGAATAGCTAAGCCACCTGGCCTTCTGATGACAATGGGCATACGTGTATTGTCACTAACAATTATGCCGGCTATGTTAGGTCCCACGTAATAGGCAATGAATCTATCTTTATCTATTGACACATTCATTACGTTATTGTTATCAGAAAGGTCGCCACCAATTCCTGATTATTATTTTGACCTTATCTAACGCCTCCTTGTTCTAGTGGTTCACGCACCGGAATTAAGATGCAGGGGTCCCGGGTTCGATCCCTAGGGGGTTACAAATTTGTACTCGGTTTGGTGGTGGTAGGACTCCTTGCTAGTACGCCTGGCTAGCCCAGGACTCGACCACTCAACATCATCGTCATCCCCACCGACATCTCCTCGACCCGCCATCAGGTTCCCTCCCCCCTACTTCCGCTCCCTCGGGTACATGGCATAAGCCGAGGCCCGCTCGCAGGCTCCTAGCCGGGCCTTGCCCCATGGTAAATCACCCGGCACATGGTTAGACCGCGCCGAGGGCCTCGCCACCAGACCGGGGTTGAGCACCGGGGGGCGAAGGGGAGCCTCGCCGTTTATAACGGCGGTCCAGACCACCGGAGGACTGATGTCTCGTGAGCTCATGCCCGGGCCATGAGCTACCGCTCGATGCCCGCAGCCCGCCACCAGACGGATGACCCGGATGATGATGATGATGATGATGGAATTAAGATGCAGGGGTCCCGGGTTCGATCCCTAGGGGGTTACAAATTTGTACTCGGTTCGGTGGGTGGTAGGACTCCTTTCTAGTACGCCTGGCTAGCTACCACTATCTTATCAAAATCTGTCGCCATAATAATAATGTTTACAGCATCGCCATAATAATAAAGGTTCCAGGTGAAGCTCGATTCCATCTTCGGCCCTTATCGTCACTTACCATCAGGTGGGATGAAGGGCATAAGCTTCCCTGTCTAGCATTAAAAAAAATACCTTGGGCTCTAAAATATAGCCCGACCTATTCATAACAATTGGTCTAGCAGTTTCGGAGGAGTTTTTTAACAAAAGTGTGACAAGATATTTTTATATAATTATAAGATTAGTCGTGCCGATCAGAGGGCCAAGCCATAGAGAAAAGTAATATTGGGCCTAGCCAAGTGGCTTAACTATTGGAACGCATAAAAAAACAAAAGTATGAAACCGACGATTTTTTATATATTGCCATACATTTTCATACATTTTTATATATTTTCATACATTTTCATACATTTCATACATTTTCATACATTTTTATAATTTTTCATACATTTTCTATTTTTTCATACATTTCATACAGTTTCATACATTTTGTATTCTATGCGTTCGATAGATTGGCCACTTTACTAGGTGGGCCAGATTAGATTAGCCGTGTGGTGACAGCAGAGCAGAATACTCCAAATCCAAATCTCTCCTGCGGGTGTTGTACAAGGCGACTAAGGGTTAAAACAGTGATGAGGAATTTGCAGCAGCATTTCTTTCATAACCACCTATGCTATGTACTTTCTGCATTAGCAATGGACTTTCGTGCCCGATAAATGGCAATAGGCTCGCCACCTATTACATAACTACAGAGGAACTAACCTAATTGGCGGAACGTGGGTGTTAGTTCACCTCTGCCTACCCCTTCGGGGACATAGGGCGTGATTTATGTATGTATGTAAAGTAAGCTGTGGTGCCGTGTGGCGGTACAGTAAAATTGTCACCACCCTTCATCTCTCACGCGGGTGTCTTACAAGGCGACTTAGGGTAAATACAGTTACCTAGGTCACCTTGACTACTACTGCTACTAGTGATGCGTTACGGCTACGACTTTTCGCCCCACGTAGCGCCGCGCTACGAGTACCACTACGCGCTACGTCACGTTTCTCACTTGGCAGCTACAAAGCTACGAGTATTTGAGTTATCCGCTAACCGATCAATTGCTGTGAATAAAGGTGAGTGGTGACCTGAGAATAAAGGTCAAGAAACTCAACAAAGTTTTCTCCCCCCCTAAAAAGATAAACAGTAATTCGAAACTGTTCTTATGGGAGCACCTTACCTTTTTAACATTTAATTTGGAACGCAAAAATCCCTGAGAAACATTACACCGCACCCGGCTTCAAAAAGTTCTCATCCCAGCGAAAGCAATTTAGAAAATTACCATTGTTATTGGAAATGATTTAATAAGGAAATACACAAAGTTTATTTCGGCATAATGACCGATGATATTAGAGCCTTTTGACATTCTTTTTTTCCTTGAATTATTCATAGATCTTTATTCCATTTGTTTATTAGTGACGTGCGTTTAATTCTAGGTCATCGATACTACAGTTTAAGTGCCATAATGAGGGACTTGTGGAATAAGAATTCAATATGTCTGGATAATTTAAGAAACTAAGTTAACGTCACATTCCCTGCTTATCTGGGGTCGGCACAGTATGTTTCCTCTTCCATTCATATTGGTTAGACTCACACCGGAGGAGTGCCTCCTATACCACATGCCATATATTGCGATTTACGAGCGCAATAAATGGCAATAGGCTCGCCACCAGGGGACCTAATTTAATTGGCGAAGCGTGGATGTTCATTCACCTCTGCCTACCCCTATATACAGGGCGTTCCACGGCCATGCCACACGGAGGGAAAGTATATTAAATATTGAACGTAGGATATTTTACTAAAAGAAGACATCGTTTTATTTTTAATAATAAGTAGAACTGCATTCACAGATTTTTTAAAAATCGCCTACCTCAACCGGGAATCCAACCCGCCAAATGTGATAGAAAAATTACTTGTATTTTATAATAGCGTTTGAAAGGGCTACTCAAAAGCATTATTTTTTCCTAAATAACCTAGCATATTAAATGAAACTAAGATCATAAAATTTATCATTTTATTTAAAAAAAAATTATCAAATGCTCAAAATGTGATCCGTTCTGTTGTATCAAATCGTAGAATTGATCACTTCATGATGTGGCCGACCATTTCATGAAATGGTTGCATTTCATGAAGTGGCCAGCTAAAACTGACTATATCGTTGAAACGTCAACGTTTGATGATATGTCCATCCACGTTTGGCCATATCATTAATGTAGTTAATGTTTAGTATTTTAAGTTGCGCTCGTTTTCTGAGTGACTTAAAACGTAAAATTCTAATAATTTGGTGTTGTAACGACCTTTCAATTCATTTTTATCTTCCATTACAACATTATTAATGGTTTGTTTATTAGGTTATTTGTTCGCCGCCATGATGCATCACAAAAACAAATCGAAATAAGCGCCTCTAACGGTGGTTTATGTTACTATTTTACGATATGATTAATAATGTTTGGCCATATCATGAAATAACCATGCGTTTAGCTGTTCATATCGTTAAACGTTGTTTATTCATTGATCTGGCCAGACCATTATCATGATATGGTCAGTTAGAGTTGGCCATTTCATGAAATGCCACCATTTCATGCAATGGTCGGCCACATCATGAAGTGATCAATTCTACGATTTGGCCACGACATATACAAATTCTCACTCTTTTAATAATTTCTCTCCCTGTCGATTTACTTTTTTTTGCATGGTGGATATTTGAAATAATACGTTCCATTTTCGAATTATTTATTTTTACTAATATCAGCCAGTTCCATGGTAATTGTAAGCTCATGAAGAAATGCATACAAGTACCTACTACACTTCATGTATCGCTTTATTATTATCATGTACTTACACCACAGAAATCTCGTATCTCAAGTGGGTAGGTTTTTGAAATGATAATGTTAATTGTTGGAAGCATGGCCAAGTCAGGGGAAATTTCCCTGAACAAAATTTTAAATAAAATGAAAAATTTTATGATCTTAGTTTCATTTAATATGCTAGGTTATTTAGGAAAAATTAATGCTTATGAGTAGCCCTTTCAAACGCTATTATAAAATACAAGTAATTTTTCTATCACATTTGGCGGGTTCGATTCCCGGTTAAGGTAGGCGATTTTTAAAAAATCTGTGAATGCAGCTCTACTTATTATTAAAAATAAAACGATGTCTTCTTTTAGTAAAATATGAAACATTGAATGTTTCATATACTTTCCCTCCGTGTGGCATGGCCGTGGGACGCCCTGTATAATAGCCGTGATTTATGAATGTAGCAGCTAAGATAGTATGATAACTTCCCCTATGGCAGCTGTCATAGAAGTCATTCAATTTGACAAAACTACCGTTAAAACTATCAGCGCAATAAAAGTCCAGTTTGCAGTCACCTGCAAAACGAGATTAGAGGGCGTCCTTTCGTGCGATGCACTACATAGCATTGTGTCGCAGTTATGTGAAGGCACGCTATGCAATTGTGTATTTTTCTTGCAGTGTTGCGAATGCAAGTTGTCGATAGAATAGACAGGAAAAGCAGAAGATTGGTTTTTGTTCGTCCTGTAATTGTTTTTCAATCTATACTGTTTTATGCGATACCAAACTGCAAATTCTCGCAAGAGTGAATGAGGAAGGAAGCTATTGAAATTATGAAACATCCAAAATAACATCAGCTTTGGATCCGATTTTCAGAATAATTAAATACCAAGTCAGGACGGACCTGTTATTTAATCATCATCATCACCATCACCGTCAGACCACATAAACTATACATACATACATACATAAATCACGCCTATATCCCCGAAGGGGTAGGCAGAGGTGAATTAACACCCATTTTCGCCAATTATGTTCGGTCCCATGTAACAGGTGGCGAGCCTATTGCCATATATCGCGCACATAAATCGCAGTACAAATTTATATTGCTAGGTGGTATGAGAGAAATGCTGCTGCCCATTACTCTTTGCTGTCTTTACCCTTAGTCGCCTTGTACGACACCCACGGGAGAGATGGGGGTGGTGACAACTGTATTCTGCTCTGCCGTCACCACACGGCCAACCACGTTGAGTTTAATATAAACAATTTGTATACTACTACTTTAGCTGAATAGGCTTAAGAAGAGTTATATATTAACAGTTGTATACCTATCCTATTTAATTGCATTGCATATATAATTTTATTTAATATTAAAAAGTTGCATTGTAATACCAATTATATTGGACTTTTCTGAAAAAGCCAAAGGCATACTAGACTTATTTAATTATACGTAATGACTCCCTTTAAGCTTTTGAGATGAAGTCATGTCAACCATGTCTCGAGATGAAATCTTTAGCATCTTTATGCTACAAAATACGATAAAATTACTGTTAATAAGCATATCGATACTGTATCATCGACCACTATCGCAACACTAGCTAGCGAGAGGCTGGAGAGCGCTCGAGCGGGTCGTGGGCTATGTACGTTTCATTTGTCTCGCGTCTGCCTGGATTGTCTCCTGGTTGGCCTGCCTACAAGTTTATCTAGACTTAGCGCGAACTAGATTATGCTCTGTTGTTTGTTTAGTCTTGCATGCATTTGTGAAAGGAATATTGTTTGTGGGGTTCTTTTTAGAAAAAAACTCGATTACGCATTGGATAGAACGATAGGGGAAAATTGCGTTAAATGGACACAGAAAGGCGGGGTTTTTATAGTAGGTACTGGAATGCAATAAGTCGAAAAGGTTGTCATTGTATATTCCCATTAGATTACTATTCAAATGGATGGAAAAATATATTAAAGAGTATTTGTCACTTATTATAACAAGTTGTTTTTAAGTAAGTTGCCTCCCTGAGAGCGAAAAAGTAACGTAACGTTACCCGATGTAGACCAATAAGCACTTTGGGGCACCCGAATGGTCAGGGCAAACCACCAAAAAATAGCACACTCAAAGAGGGTTGGTGTCAGGCAGGCGGCCGGCTGTAAAACCTAAGCCAAAACTTTGAGCGGTATGGATTGTAATGTTTTCATTTCAATCACTCTCTCCGTTAATCGGTCTCTCGACATGGTCCGTTCGTCTCTTTTCTATATATTCATTTATCACGAGCACTTTTCCGGTGTGATGGATGATATGAATCAAAAGTGACTGGATGGCTTGATGACGTCTGACCGATATGAATGGAAGAGGAAACATACTGCGCCGCCCCCAGATAGACTGGGAACAGGGTAGGGAGTGGAAGAATATATCAGTGTCCAAATCCATTGTGTGAATAAAGTGAGGTTTAACACAACGTCTACCGGTTCTTTAAAGTTCTTCCTTACAGGATTAAATTTGGGTGGTTTTGCTTAAACTCCCCTCCGCAACGTAAAACTACGGCAACAAACTCTCGACACGTGACATGCTACCAAGTTTACGATAATCAAGTTTCCTTTAAGGATTAACATGCTCACAATCAGAATACTCATGTTTACCTCAAGTCCTTTGAATCCTGGGCGGTAAAGGCCATTGCACACTGAAATATTAATACATAAAACGTCTGGACTTTTTCTGAAGAAACAAATGACTAGAGATAGTTATTACCTCTCTTTCCCATGCTGGCCTGCCCGGTATAATATACATACATACATACATACATAAATCTAACATTTCATATATAACACGATATAATAAAGCCATTTATCGCTTTGCGATAAATCGCTATATCATATCGTGTTTCAG